>JARYHS010012519.1:102475449-102590467 GCA_031002005.1 Vandiemenella viatica | reverse complement strand
AATCTGACCTCGAAATCGTGGAAAACTGAGATTGGAAAGACCAAATATAGAACCTTCCAGACTATGGCTTACTGGTAGCAGTTTCATAGTTATTAACTACGTCAATGAGGCCATAACCTCATGTGCTTACTGCTAACAGACTGGATAACACAACTTGGGAGGTAACAAAAATGCAGCTTAAAGAACGCATTTCTGTTGTATCAGAGAATTCGAATAATATCTCCTTCCGTGAATAATCATACACTTCCTCCTCTTCTTCCAGCAAGAATAATTCACGGTTGATATTTACACAGTTTTAGGTATCCTAGATAGTTAAACTAGAACTCAGTATGCCACATGCAGGCTAAAGAAGTAATGCGTTGGCCAACAGTTCTTCCAGATCGGCAAAGGATCGCGTGGGTTGTGTATGTAAATACAATTTATGACTGAAAACGCAGATGGAGTACAGTGCTAATAACTGTGAAATTAATACAATAAAGTACATTCTAAACTTAATAGTTAATTTAAGGATTACTTCCTTCTTAAAGGTACGGTCGAATTCCTTATCGTTCCTGTCTTCAAATTTTTCTCCACCCTAATGAACCCGAGGGCACAGTAGTAACTCTCTTGTCTTACGTCACTTCTCCACCATAACTATTTTTTGGGCATTCTCGGATTCTATACCATTTTTTGTTTCTCCCCTACTATTTCTTCGTTTTGTCTCCTAATTTTCCCTTTTCTTTTGACATTCATAAATTGGATCGCATTATTTTCGAACTTATTTATCTGTAATAAATCATTATTTCTTGGCTTTTGAGCATAATTCCATGTGTTTAATGAGTTCATAATCGAAGAAAAGATTGAAGTTTCAAGCCAGTCGATTTCCTTTTTGTTAGCCCACAGCGATTGTTATATTTACTTTGATGATTGCAATTAATGATACATTTTGCCTACATTGTCGGATAATCGATTCATGAAGACGTGAATTTTCCAAAGGTCTTCGAACCTTGAGCGCTACTGCATTGATAGAACTAATGCATTTTTTCTGGCAGTGATTCAGTAATTAAAGGAAATTTTCGGTTTCTAACCGAAAAGCTGCCTTCTTTTACTAACGGATTTTGTCGGAAACAATGGTGTGAATGTCACTGAAAGTACCAACGTACTCCATATATCCTATGATTCTACGTATCATCTTTGAAAAGCAACCTCGCCAAAAATAACAAAGAAGGATACCGGGGACGTTGTAAAACCATTCTCGATGAAGATTATCTAAATATAAACAGTTCAAATACGAAGTGGGGATAAAAGCACTTAAGAAACATATTTTGTTAGTATTATTACACAACTAAATAAGAAGCAACATAGAAGAGATAGCTTAACAACAGAAAACAGAATTTGAAATACGTTTTCCACTTATTAACTTCTCAATAGTTTTCACGACAGAAGTAACTACTGTTCTTTGTTTACTTGATATTCTTACCTCAACAGAGAAAATAATACGACAGAAAAGTCTCTTGTCAAACAGAACTAATGCGGTATCAATTGTAATGGTTTAAAAAATATCAAAACACTAAATTTTGATTGGGAGGAGAAGTTATCGAATTTTGATATCTTTATATATATAAAAATCTCGTGTCACGATGTTCGTCCGGGATGAACTCCGAAACTACATAACCGATTTAGATTAAATTTGGCTTAATGTGTGTAATTTAGTCCAACTTAAAAGATAGGATAGTTTTTATCTGGATTATAGACCTCAATATTTATTATTTGCGAAATAAATGTTCATTAAATGTTTGTCATAGGACAATGGTTTGTAATTATTTGTAAGCCGCTAAAGCTAAGCGGTCTGCTGGCTAAGTGGTTAGGGCGTCTGACTGGAGATGGAAAGGTCCTCGGTTCGAGTCCCTGCCTCGGCGAGGATTTTTATAGACACCTAACCCGGCATTAACCCCCGGCGCAGTATGCTGTATGAGGTGAAATACACCAGGACGTTACTGTGGTTCAGATTCGACGTTAAAATGTAGGTCTCCTGTACCAGGCAGGATGGGCGGGCTAGGTAAAGGCGGCTACGACGGGGACAGAATGCCCAACCAGTAGAAACCAGGTCATTACGACCATACGTAATTATTATTATAGTTCCATAAGTCTCTAACAGATGGCGATGTGTTAACTTATCTATACAACACTTGGTTAGATAGGTTGGATAATCATCCAGTAGATCACGTTCTGTTTCAATTTATTTATGCTACAGTTTATTTCTAACAGATGGCGGTGTGTTAATTTATCGAACCATCCAGTAGATGGCGTTGTATTTCGATTTATTTATGCTACAGTCTATTCCACGCCATATGTGTGAGTTTCTTCAATTTTAATTGTGCTGTGTATTGTGTTATAATTATACTGTATTGTTGTTCATCGTTTGTGTGTCTTTATACCTAACGACAAAGTAATTACACATATGAATATAACATTGAAGAAAACGTTACGATAAATTCGATCGTGTAAGCATTTCTCGCTAACTTATCATTTTTCTTCTTCTTTTTGTTATGGTCGGCTAGAGACCACGTGTCAATTTCAATTCCTCTCCTGTTGTTTTTTCTTTCTTCCTCCCCGGTACTCCTTCATTATTGCACTCCTCTCTACCTTTGAATCCTGCCATATTCAAAGTCTGCTATCGAAAAAATTTCTTTCCATACAGTTCATTGGTATTATTTCGTTTCAAATCTTTCTAAACCTCTTGAAAGCCTGGTGCCATCCATGCTATAAATGTATCAAAAAAATATCATTCTTCTTTTTCTGTTATTTTTTTCAATGTTTTTTTATATTTTCTCATTAGTTCTTAACTTCCATTTTACTGTATTTTTCAATGGACCCAAAAATTCCGCTTTCACCACTGTATTATAGTGTCTTATTTTAAGGCTTTCAGAAAGGCACTTTTTGTTGTAATTCAAATATTTTCAGTGAAATGTTGCCAAAGAATCTAACCTCGACAATGTATGTAGCATAGAGGCAAGACGCACGACGAGAGACCTCATCAATCAGCAACACAAATCGCGGCAAGTAAGGAAGTTCAAAGAATCAGGACAGCTGAGCGTCGTATGCAAGAATCTCGAGAACAGCGTGATGAACGTCTGTGACAGAATATATCGAGAACAAGAGCGGCACGGGAACAGCACATAGCTACATTTGGAGAAAGAGAACGAGAGAGACAGCAAATCAGCGGTGCTTTAACACGTGTATCATTTGTTCGTCTTGCGTTCCAATATGCACCAGCCATTGATTACTCTGCACATTCTAAAACTGCAATCGGTGCAATGAGCAGAATATGCCAGTATTATCAGGCGTTGAAATTCCACTATGAAGCAACCGCCATGTGTTGTGCATCAGGAAAAGATGTATTATTACCACTACCCAATCCGCCAGAACATTTACAATCCTTCTTGCTGGCGAATCAAACGATTCGAAATTGTTTCTGCACAAGACACGCAAATTCAATTCTTGATTCCAGATGACGTGTTTTGGGACAGCAAAATTTGCGATCTTACATCTGATGGACGTCATTTTGAAACTAAATTCAAAATACAAGGCCAGGTGTACCATACGATGACCCGAAGTTTCTCCAAATCTATTGGAAATTGTGAGGAACGCTTCAATACTAGGTGTCAGTATAATTTCATCGAACAAGCATAAGAGAGAGCAATTGTGGTATTGTTGGAAAATTGTTTGGAAAATAATAATCAACTTATTCAATTGTGTCGCCACAATTCAAAAATGACAACTATCAAATTTTCAACAAAGCTGACAAATTAAAATCAGGAGAACACGCTGGCAGATTCAACGCACCAACCGTAGATGCAGTTGCAGTTTTTATTATTGGTGACTCAGTTGATTAAAGTCACACTTCAAGATAGAACTGTTAGTATAATTTCGGATCTACACCGTTCGTATGACGCACTCCAGTATCCACTGATATTCTGGCAAGGGCAGAATGAATATCACACCAACATCAAACAGCGTGATCCAGTTGCTGGTAAATTTAATATTCAACTATTTAATTCGTTATTTTATTAGAACAGTAGACCCGCGGTATTCCGACCAGGGGCCGGATTATAGCGGGACCACTATATTGATTTCTTATTCTTCTTTTTTTACTATTTAATTTATTATTTTTTCGGGTAATAAAACAAATAAAAAAGTTACTTCAATGAAGTACTACGCCCTCCGATTGATGATTAGACGTAATTAGGATAACTATATCCTTCGATATCGTCAACTGTGCCTTCAATACGTCGTGGATTTGTACGCCAAGGTTGAAAACAAGCATTTGTGATTTATTCGATACAACCAGGCTAAATTACGATCGGAGGAATACATCCTCTTACGAGATACTGTTATCGGCAATATTTATGAAAATTTAAATGCCAATGATATCGGTAATGCATTTATTTTACCATCAAGCTACATCGGCAGTTCACGGAACATGCAGGAATATATACAAGATGCGATGACTTACGTACGTCATTATGGTCGTCCAGATTTGTTTATTACATTTACAGGTAATCCGAATTGGGAGGAAATACAAACTTTGCTATTACCAGGCCATCAATCAATGCATCGTCATTATGTCACGTCACGTGTGTTCAAACAAAAATTAAAATCATTGATTGATTTAATCGTAAAACATTCAGTTTTCGGTAACACACGTTGCTATCTGTATTTGATTGAGTGGCAAAAGCGAGGTTTTCCTCATTCTCACATTTTGATTTGGCTTGAAGTTAAAATCCGTCCAGAAGAAATTGATCAAATAATTTCAGCCGAAATTCCGGACCCATTAATTGATCAAGAATTGTTTGATATTGTTACCAGTCACTCGATCCGTGCGGTGCACATCGCCATGCATGGAAGGTGGAAAATGTAAGAAGCGTTTTCCAAATGAATATACGAATGATACTATTACGGATATCGATGGTTATCCGTTGTATCGCCGCAGAAACGCTGAGAATGGTGGCCAAACATTTACAATACGAATGTCAAATTCTAGAAACCAAGTTGAAATTGACAATCAGTGGGTGGTACCATACTCACCATTGCTTTCAAAAACGTATAAGGCTCATATTAATGTCGAGTTTTGCAGTTCTGTAAAATCCATTAAGTACGTTTGCAAATATGTTAATAAAGGCAGTGATTTGGCCATATTTGCAGTTCAAAATGTAAATAAAAATGACGAAATAACACGATACCAAATAGGTAGATACATCAGCAGCAACGAAGCTATCTGGCATATTTTTAGTTTTCGCATCCATGAAAGTGACCCTTCCATCCAGCATCTTGCAATACATCTTGAAAACGGTCAACGTGTATATTTCACTGAAGAAAATATTTTCCAAAGAATACTTGAGCAACCAAAAACGACAAACCACAACCTGAATTTTTCACATTGTGTCAAAAATCTGATGTGTTCCCCCAATTCACAAAAACATTATTATATACCGATGTTCCAAGCTATTTTTTATGGAACAAATTAGGTAAAAATGGTAGCCATGTAAACAAGGAGAACCACATCTTTCGATCGCAGGCATATTCAAAGCAAAGACGTTTACAAAGTGCATCCAAAACAACGTGAATGTTTCTTTCAGCGTTTGATATTGGTGAATGTTCCCGGACCAGCTTCTTTCGAATGTTTACGAACAGTTAATGGTCGAGTGTTCAATACATGTCAAGATGCATGTCGCGAGTTGCAGCTGCTGGTAGACGACAATTATTGGGACCTGACACTTGCTGATGCAGCGTTGACAGCCACGCCGAATAGAATTCGTCAAACTGTTTATTTTGACAACATGTTATTCAACACTGTCTTTGGGTTTGTGGGAAAAATATAAAAACAGTATGACTGAAGATATAACTGAAATTTCAGTTTATATAAATAAATAAAAAAATTGTGTATTTATTTATTTTATAAATATCAATTTTTATATAATTTCAATTAAGTAATTTGTAATTAAATGTAAATCAAAATTTTTTATGATCGTTTGTCCTTAGTTTCAATTCTCCGTAACTCTTTACCAATTACATTTGAATTTCCAAATCGACTACAATGTTTTTGTCTTTATTAGTGAATATTAATTTGACTACTTTTTTTTTTTTTTTTTTTTTTTTTTTTTAACAGTTTAACGTCCCTTTTTAACAACGTGGTCCTTAGAGACGGGAAAGGATGGGGGCAAGGAATGGGAAGGAATTCGGCCATGGCCTTTTGAAGGAAGCATCCCGGCATTCACCTGAAGTGATTTGGGGAAACCATGGAAAACCCAAATCTGGATGCCCGGACGGGGATTCGAACCGCCGTCCTCCCGAATGCGAGGCCAGAACGTTGACTACTTGAGGATGTTTAGAATAACATTAATCCAACGTACTATAATTAGGAAGTCACAGCAACGCGTGACCGGGTCAGCTAGTATAACATAATTTATGAATGTATAATGTTTTACCTTGTTGGGATACCTTTGCTTTTACAACAAAGCATGTTTGATGTTTCACAATTTATTATTTATTAACAAAAAAAACAAGACAGTTTTAAGAAATTAATAAAGAAAGGAATCATTACATTCATGATTGATAATGAAATCTTAATTACTAAGGGCGCTACCTCAGCTAGCAAATAAAACAAAAGCACTGAGGAAACTCTTTCTCACGCAGGTCTCTGCCTGACAGGGTCACTTCAGGTCCCAACGAAATTAAAAGGCAATGCGGTTTCTTTCCTTTATATAGTTATTCGACGATAATTACCGTTGTTGCAGCTGCATTGGTCCACACACGGCAAACAATCCCACCAGACCAGCCGCATCACTTGCCGTTTACTCTTAAAAACACTCGTCACCACATCAAGGCAGAGTCCACTGTCTGCCGCACTAAAACCAGCTGGGTCCTCTCCAGTACGACCACGGCGGTGTCGCCCGCCGGACTGACCCTCTGTCAGGCCGTGGCTCCGTTCAGTGCAGAGGAACAAAAACACAACACCTTTAGAAAGCACTTTGCAGTTTGTCAACTAAATCTGCGGCTCATTCACTTGTCACTGTGTTCTACCAAGCTATCGCAGAATTTCCCTCGCCAGGTCTCAACCCCTGCTGTGTTCGAACACTTGGCTGGCAGGAGCACAACAGGACGCCAGCCTATTGTTCCTCCGTGCCTACCTGCTTGCTGCCCAAACATTTCTATAGCTGCAGCCTCATCGCAGTTACAAACAAAACTGCTGTTCGTTCCCGTGAATAAACTGTCAATGAAATGATTCAACTATAATCATTACACAATGAAGTAAAAAACAGAAAGTAAATAATATAGCAAATGAAACTATAGAATGCAATGTATGAGAATCAACTCTGTCGCTCAATAGCTGCTTAACAATGAGACATTGCATTTTGATAATTACCACGTTTTAACGTAGCTTTTTCTGTTGACTCAGCTGTCTAGGAATGATTGAAAAATTTGTTATTCCATATTCCATCAGTAGGTTATATAAATGTGGGTTGAAAATTTATTTCTCCGAGCCTAGTATGCGAATGTGTGTTTCATGACTTAAAACTTAAGGGGGCTACACCATCGACATTTCCTAAATATATTAAAATAAGCAATCATTATTTTTTCAGTGATATTTCCATAACAGCGGTTAGAGAGGGATAGACTAAAGGTAAAAATAATTCAACGTGTCTCCAATATGTCAATTGCTCAACAACCACAGCAACTTAATCTGTTAGATAAACTGTTAAAGCCGTTATTTTTGGGTATCTTTTGGTTCAGACTGAATGAACAGACAAAGATTCACCTTCCTGTCTTTCAACCTTTTTGAATGCTTGTAGATATACTAAGACTTAAAGTACCCCCAAAAATAATTTCAAAATTTTATAGTTCGTTGGACTTTTCCGTTCATATGTAGTCATCCCGTACTGTCTAAATGGTTTTTAAGTGACATGCCCTTTTATGACTGTATGCCTCGTCGACGTCGGGATCATTAGAGCCGAGAAAGGACTGAGTGCATGTAACGGGAAGGAATTCTGCCATGGCCTTTTGAAGGAAGCATCCCGGCATTCGCCTGGAATGATTTGGGTAAACCAAGGAAAACCCAAATGCCCGGACAGGGATTCGAACCGCCATCCTCGCGAATGTGACGCCAGAACGCTAACCGTTCATTCACCACCCTCGGTCTAGAAATTTATTTACACCTAATAATATTTCTTAAGCGGCCTCTTATAAACAGACTATGTCTTTGGGAAATACAGACGAAGCATTCAGATCCGTTAAACTTTAATGGAAACCCATTCTACGGAAGCATAAAATTTCAAAAACGAATGATGATTATTAGTCGCTCTTTAGTCTCACTGTTGATTGAACATTCCATACTGTTCAGCCGTTGATCAAAAGTGACGTACTAAATTGTTAATAATGTCATGGAACTGCACTAATACTTATATCATCAAATTATTATTAAGAAGAATCTTTTCAGAGATGAACAAAGATCGATAGGAACTTTCTCGCATTGCATTCCATTAAATCGAAAGTAGTTTCTTGCTGTTTGATTAAAATCGTTCAAAGAGTTCTGTTGCTTCATTGATCCCACACATCTGGAAATTTATTCAAGTAGGAAAGATGGGTTTAGTTTCTCGAAAGGGTCGCGATGATTGAAATATACATCTCATTTAACATTGAATTCAAGTCTATCCGGTGAAGGATGTGACTGGTAAGTAATGCTTTAAAGATCACATTATTTACGTCGTTGTAATAATTACCAAAGCAAAAGTATATCTACCTGTTACATCTAGCACTTGAATTTGACGCTAAAATATTTTCCTACAAGTACCTGAAAGAATACGGTGAACTACTAAACTAATGAAAATTTGAACTACAATATTAAATTAAAGTATATTATTTTTATGAAAAATTTTGAAATAAAACTTCTGTGCAATTGTTTTCTAAGTACTAAAATATATATCCCGCAGTTCATGTTAAACCATTTTGCTTTCTTTTAGAAATGAGGGAAATTATACAGTTTCAGAAATTCGTCTGTTTAAATAATTGCTATCAACATTTAGTCCAGTATAGCAAATTTTTATCTGAAAGGGGACTGGAAGGCTTGTTATTTAGATTATTTGTATGTATAGTTTCCATTATATCCTCGTATATGTTGTATCTCTGTTACAGGGACCTAGTTTCCAAGATAAAGCGTCCTAAAGTTTTCATGGCAACTTACACGCTATGTAGAAGTTCACCTACTGGAATGGAGCATAGCAAGGCGGGCTTGGTACCACAGCTCACGCACTGCAGAATCGAGTTTGCGCTTGATCCCCACCAAGTTTTCGTTTTCAACTAACTATGGCCCATAAATTCGTTCAGGTAGTTTTTTAATTTTTGAAAGAATAATGAGATGAGCTCATGCCTTCTATAAAGGTTAACCGAATGGACGATTATACATCACAATTTGTAGTCAAAGCGTGGTCAAGAATGTAGCAAAACAATAAGAAATACATTGCGGTAACGACTTTCATAAATGATTAAAACGATTAATGATGTTGAATATCATTTTCAACTCCGTTCCATTGGTATGTTTCCCAACAAACACGTTTATCGTGTAAAATAACTTACTTTAAAGAGATAGTGATTAATGGACACTTATCTTAATCTCTCAGCTTTTAGATTTCACAACAAAATGAAACGTATCCTATTTTGCTGTTGGGACTAAATCCAACAAGTAGTTTTCAAAACGAATTTAGTTCAACTGAACAAATACACAGACGAGCAGACACGTTATTATTTATTTCTTAGTTTTCCGATTCCGTATTAATATAAAACATACCTAATTTTAGTCCTCGAGTTTTGGACTGCATACGCTTAGCGGAACAGAATTTGCTTCTTGCAGTCGAAGCATTTACGGCTAACCATATTAAAAAGTAAAGTTACCTCTACATTAACTGAGGCTTAAACTATGCAATTCGACACTGCTACTTGCCATTCGGAAGGACCGGGGGTCAAAACGGGTTCGGCCATCCTGTCTGAGGTTTTCCGTGGTTTTCCTCAGTCACTCTAGGCGAATGCTGGGATGGTTCCCTACAAGGCCACGGTCGACCTTCCA
This sequence comes from Vandiemenella viatica, assembly GCA_031002005.1. Classification (NCBI taxonomy): domain Eukaryota; kingdom Metazoa; phylum Arthropoda; class Insecta; order Orthoptera; family Morabidae; genus Vandiemenella; species Vandiemenella viatica. The sequence goes on along the minus strand of JARYHS010012519.1, from coordinate 102,580,368 downwards.
TCCCCTTCCCTCCCCCGTAGTAGTAGATTGGCTGAAAAGGATCTTCGTGATCCTGCAGCAGCCCGCCTCTCAGCCTTCAGCTGGGAGGAATGAAATAGTAAAAAGAAACGTCTACATTAGTTATTCGTTACGATCAATTGTTTCTTCGAATATGTCACTTGTATCGAGCTTTGTATGTCTTGTGAATGCTTTGTATGTCTCATAGAACTAGTACAAAATTTTTAATCTTTACACTATTGTTAATCATTTTAAATTAATTTAATAACATTTTCTGTCAAGGTTAATAAAAAGTGTAGATGACAAGAAATGGCGGTTGTTTGTTATCAATTCTATCTATTCCAAACATTTACATACTTCACGAATGCAGGAGTAACAATAGGCTTAGAATTGTAGAAACTGTTTGCGTGAAACGTAGAACATGATTCAGAACAAAAATTTTATTCTTATAGTTCATTGCATTGAAATAAAAAAATCACAGAAACAGATTGTAATTAATTGACTGCTAACCCTATTTAGAAGTTGAAACTCTAAAAACATTCCGCCAAAAGGTTAAATTCTCCGGATCTCAAAATTACGGTTCTAAATTCGGATAAGTTACAGTACATGCCGCCTCATAATTCTCTTTGGCCATATCGAAGAAATAATAGTAATAATAATAATCTCCCTCCTACCAGTCACGTAAAAAAATTTCAGCCTCTATTTTGAAGAGAAGACAAGAGTAGTCACAACCTAAATTAGCAGAATATCAAGCAGGATTCAGACCAAACAGGTCATGCTCCGAACAAATTTTCAACGACGAAACCATAATCAAAATGCGAGCCCGCAGTCAAAAACCCCTAGTATGCACATTTGTGGATTTCAAAAAGGTATATGACTCAATAGCCAGATCTTCACTATTCCAAATTTTAGATGAAATGAGATTGGATAAAAAAAACATGAGAACTCATAAAACAAACACTAATTGGCACTAAATGTAAAGTAAAATTCATGCGAGAAATTTGAGAACCCTTTGACATTCAAATAGGTGTGAGACAAGGCGACGGGCTCTCTTCTCTTCTCTTCTGTTCAACTAGACAAGGTTATGGAAGAATGGGAGAAAGAACTAAAGAAACGTAAGTGTTGGAAACCAATTCCACTTGGTTTTCCCAAAAACAACCTCTATATATTATATCTCGCTTATGCGGATGATTTGGCGATACTAGCAGTAGATGAAGAGACTGCCATCAAACAGTTTGAGACACTCAAAGAATGTGCAGAATAAATAGGATTACAAATCTCATTCTAGAAAACTGAATTAATATGTTTAAAGACAGAAATAGCAAGTTTGAGGAAAAAATTACGGTAACATCAACAGGGTCCCGTACTTTAAATATCTCGGAGAAAATCTCGCAGCAAAATTGCCTCCAAAAAGTAAAAAAAAAAAAGAAGAAGAAAAGCATTAGAAATAGTGAAAAATCTCTACAACAAAAAAATCCATGTCAAGACAGACCAAAATTCGGCATTACAACACATTCATAAAACCAACAGTCTTCTATGCAAGTGAAACATTAACACTTAACAGAAAACATGACCTTGAATAATAAAAAAAGTAGAGAGAATAGTCATTAGAAAAATTCTACGAACAAGATTCACTAAAGATGGTTATAGACTACAATCAATCAAAACAACAGAAAAGTATTCAAACTTCGCAATTGACATCAAGAGAAGGCGAATGAAATACTCGGTCACCTTAAGAGGTTACCAGAAAGTCGATTGACAAAAAAGATAATAGATTATGTAAGTTCACTTAAAAATCCAACACCTTGGCTGAATGAAATTCGGAAGGATCTTTTAAGTGTAAACATAGGAGCAACAGACATCTTAGAAATAAACACCTCCAGACACAAAGTAGACAAATGGGAAGTTATAACTGAGCAACCAAAACAAAAACAATACCGACCAAAGTGGTCGGAAGAACGCAAACAAGTTTTCTCGGAAAGAATGAAAGCCTACTAGAACAACAAGAAGAACTAAAAGAAAACTTGATTGGGTCATTTACTTAACGTCTTCCATTTATTGGGAGAATTCGCCAATAATAATAATAAATAAACTGTGGACCATAACAGTGGTTGTAGCTGGCAATAAAAACCCAATATGTTATTAGTTTTACTGGAACCATATTGTGTCTCGGTATTTACACCACACGCTTGAGACATGGTGAGCTCTGGCAATGTCCACAGCGCCTGCAAACTCTTGTTTGGTATTCAGAACAGCTCGCCGTCCAGCGGGACTAGAGAGCAGCAGAAGCCAGAGGCAACAAGTGACCATAAATATAAAAGTTGCCCCGTATCACGCTACCGCACCAATGCGCCCAATGTGTTGTCCGGAAGTTTGGAAGCGAGCGCTAGAGAAGCGATAACGCTACAATACAAATCATATCGGGCATCGTAAATTCTACTTGGGATCGGGTAGTGAACCAGCCGGAGTAGCTCAATGTGTTCATACGCAAGAAACAAGATTCGCTGATCAGGTGAATAACGCCGCTAGCAACAAGGCAAGACTGATTGTAGTTGAAGTGCGGTTTTCTCCATTTTCCAAGTTTCTTGCTTGCCTGATTCTATCTCAGCACAGACGCTCACTGACAGAAATAATCGATAGACGACTTCTCAATAATAGTTTGTGTCAAGATACGATTTCAACAAATCAAATTTGTGCGGTACTTAAGATTCCACTTGCTTATGATTTTACGACTCATCGACGTGGTGGTCATTACAAAAATCATGGTGGACGAACGAGAAATCGAGCCCCTGCCTCTGAAAAGCCTTTTTCTGTCTTTGGTTTTACGCTTTGTCGACGTAAAGATCATTAAATGCGGGAAAGGAGTTGGGGCTAGGGAAAGGGAAGAAGTTTGGCCACAGCCTTTTGAAGGAACCATCTTGGAATTAGCCTGGAGTGACTTGGGGAAACCATGAAAAACCCAAATATAGATGGCTGGACGGGAATTCGAACCAGCATCCTACCGAATGCAAGACCAGAGCGTTACCGCTCTTCCATCACGTTCGGTCCTGGCCGTATAGATTGTGTCATATGAATCGCTTTACACAAGTGATATTTCTGCGGTACTTAACACTTTCTAGTCAACTTCATTATCTTACAGTTTCTCTTTGATCCCCTGGTCTCCTATAACTGCCTTTCACACATCTAATTACCAGTCACCTTTCCGCCGTTCCTCTGTAAATCGTATAATATAGGTTGTGTAAGATATATCTAAATATTGTTTACGAAACGTGTAATTTATGAGTCCTGAAATGAGGTAACATTCCGGAATTTTCCTAGATGTCTGCGAAAAACTTTAGTCAGGAGGTCCGGTGTTGCAGGTTTGTAGATGAGCTCGCGGTTTTTATCCGGTCTAGTAATAGCGACGCTTTAATTCGAATGGTTTAGCTGGTGAGTGACAGCGTACACTGTATCCCTCTCCACTAAATTCTATCCTTGTCCTACTATTCCCTCCAGTTCTGTCCCAATTTTGTTCTCTTTGTTCACCTTTTTTTGCGTATGGCTTTATATCTCGTCGAAGTTGTGGTCATTACAGGCGGGGAAGGAACGGGAAGGAATTGGGCCATAGCCTTTTGGAGGAACCATACAAGCATTTGGCTGGAATGTTTTGGGAAAACTATGGAAAATCCAAATCTGGATGACTTGACGGAGATTCAAACCTGCGTCATCCTAAATGTGAGGCCAGGGAACCTCCTAATAATTTTTTATTTATTTATTTATTGGTTTCTGGTCGAAGGACCATTTCACCAGCCCTCATACAACATACAGGGCGTTCGCCGGGAAACGCTACCCTCCCAGTCTGTTGCCGTCGGCAACTTGCTGGGACAGTGGAGCCAGTAACTCCCGCCACACGGCGACGTGAATCACCGCACTGTAGCTAGTTTGTGACTTCAGTCTCTTATTAATCAGTGTTGTGAATAAACATTTCTTTGCGGTTTGGCTGGTTTGGGGCTTCATACTCTTACTAATCTGTACCGTGTTTGAGTGTGAGTAAAATTATGGTACGTTACAGTTTGCAACAAAGAATATTTCTCTACGATACATATGTGAAGAAGAAGCCGTTTAAAAAGTGTCGCAGTAAATTTCGTCGCAAATATCCTGGCGCTTTACTGCCAGCTAAATCAACAATTCTGCATCTGGTTAAAAAAGTAAGAGAAACGGGTTCATTTTTTAACAAAAAGAGACTGTCGGTCAACCGTATTCTCACAGAGGAGAAAATTGACGATATCGCTTTTCGACTAGAACAGTCACCCAAAAAATCATTAAGTCAGTTAGGGCAGCAGGCAGGCGTATCTAAGACGTCAGCTTGGAAAGTAACAAAGCTAGTTCACTTAAAGCCGTACAAAACAATTGTGGTGCATAAAATTACAGAAATAGACCAGGGGCCTAGGATTAGATTTTGCAACTGGTACCTGCAGGGTTTCCACGATGGCACTGTTGATCCGCAACTGACGTCACATTTAAATGCTTAGCACATACAAGTTTATGAAGCGTAATTATTATGAAATAGTCCGCGGCCGACGGTCGAACAATGCCGGAAGCTGACCGCTCTCTCGCCGGGAGCAGTTTCTTCCTTGTAGCGCTAACAGTGGGTTGCGTTTCCCGGCGAACGCCCTGTATAACAGTTACCTGAAACATTTTACATATAACATTCTATATATAAGATTTTATACATTATGTACGTTTACTGATGTTAATTTCTGCATCGCGCGAAAAGTCCATCAGTGCCCTATGTATCCTAGCTCAACCCACAGCAAGAAGGGTTGGGATCGATCTCTGGAAAATCACTTACAGCGATGACTGTTTGGTTAGCAAATTATGTTGTGGGGCTTCTACTATTGCTCCTGTCTATTCGTTTGATTATCCTCTAGGTTTATCGTTCTCCAGTTCTATTTTTATTGGTATTAATACAACGTCTAAAGTTAATACATGCCTACAGCTTGCATATCTACTAACACCTATTATATGTTCACATCTCACAACTTTGTATAGTTCCCTTGCATCCCTCACTGTGTCTCGTCTATCTATAGGTAATCATTCAACTGACAAACCTTGAATGAACTTCCTGAATCCCCTTAACATCCAACTTCCACATGGTCCACGTCTCACGATAAAATGTCTCAACTGTTGTAAAACAAGTAAATTATTCACGTTTCATTTATCAGTGGTAGAATTGAATCTACTTTTTTTTTCGGAAGGATCGATCGTTTATAGAGAATTGTAATTTGCTGAAAACCCTTAATCTAATTGAGGATATAATACTGTTTCCTGCACCTTGTTGATGTTTAAATATAATAACACTTTCTGCAATGATGATCAATTACGACATTGGTTAAATTCAGAATATAACTCACTTCTTCAGGCATCTTCGTCATCGCTACCCTACAAAAGCTCTGATAAGAAAACAACCATACGTAGGAATCAGGGATTTTAGTCAAATTCAGAGGCGTGTAGAAGACCTGAAGAGTAATATTTTGAAACAGAGATAAGATGCACCTCTGAAGCCTTCTCAAGAAAATATACCTCAAAGCGCTCAAGGATTAGATTCGCATTTACATAATTGTAATGAAGTACTTCTGTTCAGTTAACACCGTGGTTTCGCGGATAGATACGTTGGAAACCAGGAATTGAATTTCTCGACAGATTAATCTCATTTTTCGTAGTTCGTTTTATTTCACATATGCTGTGATTAGAATAATATTTGTATTTTAATAATCAATACTAAATGTAATTAACTTTTTTTTAAAGAAACGGGCCTTACTGAAAAAAAATATAGCGTTCACGTAAAGTCTTTAAAAAAGAAAAATTTGATCAAAATATTAATACTAATACTATAAAAAATATGCGCCAATTAACATCAAAATTTACCTCCTAATTTCTTCACCTATTCTTTCAGAAGTGGTGAAAAATATTTATTAATAATTTTCATCCTTTCTGATTATAGAAATATATTTATAATTTGAAAATTGTCTGTCTGCAATTACAGAATAAGAAGAGAAATAGTGGTCGAGGCGAAAGCTGTCATCATTTCTTGCAACTAATTTTAAAGAAAATATGTCCGGATGGAATATTCGATTTTTGTTGGAGTTTTTCTAATTGTCAGAATAGTTAAATGGCGAAGTAAGTATTGCAGTAGTATAGTAGTGAAACGTTTTCTGTGAAGAAAATTTCAACTGCTATTGAAAAGAAAACAAAGGATAAGCTACACCAAAACAAAAATTTAGTGACATAAAGTAATAATTATTAAAGTAAGAATAATATGCCAATGACAACTAGTGTCAAATAAAAAATATTACAAAAAAAAAAACCACACACACACCTGGAGATGTATCTGAACCCTTGTCGAGCACGTATCAGTGAGTAGATCTAACCACGAGATCGACAGCAGTGTTGACTTAATATTATATACACCCTACTCAATCATTTGAGTACTCTGAGGTCAATTTGCTTGAGAATGGTTGAGATTTGCACTTCAGTATTGCTCTACACTATTCGAGTTGAGGTCAGCCCTTAAACAGTAAAATCAATGATACCAACGTCTCTGGTCTCTCTGTGAGACATAACGATAAACTAATTTCTGTAACTGATATACTCGTATAAAGATCTATTTGATACAGCAATATCAAGAAAAAGATCAGATAGTTTTAATAAAACCCACAGAATGTAACTTATTGTTTCGAATAGGGTAGTACTGATCACACTGTTACAGCACTGCTAAATAGTCTTGATATCAGTGGAGAAAATTGAGAGAAACGTGTCATTCATTATGATTCAAACATTGCGTAATCAGCAAAAAAGAACAAGTAACCCATTTCCAAAATATTTTTATATTAGAATACTAGTTTTTCCATAATTCTATTATCTCTCATTTGGTATAGAAAAAATTACAACAATGGGAAATTGTTTTTTCCCAACAAAATATTTATTCACATCAGTTCCTGTGTTTAAAAAGTTAAATAAAGTTGTTGTCAATGAATATTATAAAATTCATTTTAAAAGTTCCGCGTTACCATGTAAGTTAAACATAATTCTATCTAATATAAACTTTCTCTCTCTAAATTGTTTACGTATGTTTATTTTATTGCAGGACGTTTCTAATAACACTTGGGGCAATAGTTTCTTTTATTTAATATGTAATAAAGATTTTTTACTCATTGCTGATACTATAATTCACTACCACAAGCTGCTTTTTAAAATTAATTACTTATCAATAGTTTACGAGCATATATTATTACTAATTAAATTAATGTTTATCAAATTAACTCTTGTTAACAATAAAAAATCAGAGATATAGAGTAAGTAATTCTTTCACTTTAATAGAGTCAAAGTTTAAAATGTACAGCTGGTAAGATTTCCTCAAGAGAAACGGTGAGACCAACATGATTATTAAGCCTTACTCTCATATAACAAGATACATCACTGGACGTTTAAAATTAAAACAGTAATTTAATCATTTAACTCATTATTAGGGTATAACTAGTTTTAGATGTTAGGCTAAAAGTGTATTCCAACGCGATGCTAATAAATTTGGGATTTTATTGTTAATACAGAAAAAAGTGCCATTTATTCCAGAAAGAGCACTACGCAGGGCAGTCTCTTAATTTTAAAACTTCTGCATATTCGGACGGGCAGCTACATAATTTTTTAAGATAAGCTTATAGCCATTATTTCTTACCCTGCGAGTGGTCTCGTGGTAAATTGTAAATATACATTAAGCTTTAGACGGTGTTCTTCTCTGCGGTACGAATGGAATTGCTCCACCATAAACTAGACTGATCGCGGGAGTTGCGGAGACGGCAACCAAATGAAATTAAATGTTAGGACGGCAGTATTTTCAGCGGCGCCGGGGAAAGAATTGGTGGCACAAGCCGGCTCGATCGTTACTTGCCGTTGCGGTGCCTCTGCTATATATTTGTAACGCACCACGGTCGTTCCCGTTTTCCTTCCAGGAGGAAAATACAGCGCCGCTAGCTGGAAACCGATGTGTTGACCTGGGAGGGGCAAATCAATTTGTGCGGTGGGCTGCGTTGGCCGGCTCCCAGCTCATCATACCAGCCGCCCCTTTGGGAACGGAGGTCAGGCAACCGGCAACTCGTGCCACTTGCCGAAAGGAAACAACGGAGGAGTGTATCGGACGTGAACAAGCACGGGTCACGATATCCGCAAGGCCTTACTGCCACTGTCTAACTTGTTATCTCATCATAAAATTTCTTAAATTAATTGGCAAGTTTATTAAAACGTGGAGCAAATAAATTCTAACGCCTGAATTATAATATCAACATTGAATATCTATTCTTTATTATATATTAATTAAAATAGAATTACTCCCACAAATATACTAAAAAATAGCTATTAGTAAGATATAGATAACAGTTTCCGTATAAGTCTTTTTTTTCAATGAGTGACTTCATTTTTGTGTACCCATAAATTATTTAATCTCTTTCTCCAGAACTACTGGGTTGATCTTCAATAAGCAATTCCATTGGAAAAAATTACTTCTTTTATGTACGTTTTTGTAATTATTACTGTTATGTTTCAATAGTTTTTAAAGAATCGGATGTTTCTCATATTTTTTTTATAAACATTTAGATATTTTTAAAAAATTTATGAACTAATGACATTCCTCCAAAAACTGATGTAAATTTTGCCCTTAGGCCATCCAAAAATAGTTTGTTCCTCAAAATTTCAGCTCTGGTTCATTTCTCCTGAAATATATTAAATAGTTTATCAGTAAAAGGTAGATGAAATCACCTAATAAAACATATTTTTTTAGCTTTCAGTTGATTAAATTACAGTTTCTTCCCTAATGGTAGAATAACAATAGTAATGTACACAGTTCTTAACCTAACGCCCTCTACACTGAAGGAGCTACTACTCATATTTGATTATCTGAATACATGAATACTACTGGAAAATAGCGGTAGGTCTACTAATAATTGCGACATTACATCTTTAGTTGTAAACTGAGAGAAATCTGCTGTGAGAAACAGCAATTTGGTCTGACTGTTGAAAGTGCTGGTAAGACAGAAGCGAGGTCAAATGCAAACACTGATTGAATCACGATAAAATCTCAATCAGAGTTTCGGGTGATTTGACGCTTGCGCAGATATGAAGAGTGGAATGACACTGAATTTTAATCACAAAGGTAACGCAATCCTATTACACGAAACATTCTTTATAATCTCAGCCATCTAAGAAGCCCAAAAATCTACGATAAAACTGTTAAATTGATCTGTGATGATGTTGTATGTGTTCGAATGTGCCGGTTCTGCCGTAGGCGACCATACTTAGACTAGTCACCGTGGAGCGTTCGCATTGAACTTCATAAAATCTACGGAAAGCTTTTACAAGAGGGGAACGTCATTATACGTGATAGTAAACAACGCAACTACTTTCAGAAAGTTTCTTAACAAAACAATGAGGTACCAGAACGCTCAATGAAATCGTTTTTACCAGTTATTTAAGACCACATAAAATTACGAACAAATTAAATTTGTTGTTGGCCATTCTTCCACATTTCCTTCTTAAATGTTTGGAAATGAAACACTGCCCTTTAACATCTTTTTTTTTTTAATATTTAATTTCAGACGCATTTCGCACCTGCAGAGTGGAGCATCCTCAGTGAATATAATTGCACATGTTATCAAAGTACAAGAGTTTGGTAGAATCGGTTACAAACTGGTCGGGAACAGCTCTATTTTCACTTCTATACAACATTATTAGATGCTTCTGTTTGACTTTTATCGTTGTATTTTTTCGAAAGTGACTATTCCAGTGGATTTACCTGATAAGTCTAACTCGTTGCGCTACTTTGCTTGTGCATAAGTAGTACCTACGGTGTTGTTTGTTTACTTGTACGGTGGAGCCAACTTAATGTTGCTTCTGTTATTCTGTTCGTTTTTGTGTTTGTTAAAATAACTCTCTGCACTGCCAGCACCAGCACGTTTGTCGTAAATGTGCCTGCTGTTCACCTTTGACGCATTACAATTCAACCTAAACGTCTCGGTCATTAAGTAGAAGTAGTCAGCCGTTGTCAATGGCGAGAAGTAATACATATTCATGTCATGGTCTTTATTCTGTGGATCGAAGAATGTCGAATCTTCAAAAGAATTTCCCAAATGTAATTCCCTATGTGCCTAGCGCCAACTATCCTGCCACATTAAAAGTCTTAATTCACGTTGTGAGCCCCTAAAAACGTCAGAAAATCTTCCAAATTACTCACAAGAGTACAAATGAAAGTCCAGACACTAAACAGGATATTCATGCGTTTCGTCTATGCCGATACCGTACTATGGATATTTGCATCGTCCCACTCCATAACTTTTGGCTTTAAAGTATATTTTACCTGAAAAAGACCAACTATTAATACGACACATAAGTTGATGTAACAAAAAATTCATATACCGGTGTCTTACAGAAACTGACAATAATCGTCTGAATTTTCTACAGCGACAAATATCTAGGACAATCATTACTCTGCACTTTATTTTGAGCAGCAATAAAATCACAACTAAAACTAGTTATACCTCCAGCTTTCCTCTGCGGTTGATATGTTTGCAGAAAATAAAAATAATTTGTTATATCCAAATGTTGTACATTCCTTCCTTCGAATTCACCCACACCGTCGACCGCACATTGACGAGATAAAAGGGTGAATTCTAAATTACAATAATAATAATTCCGTGTAGTCATAATGACCTGGTGACAAGGTTTCTATTGGCTGCGCATTACGCAACTCTCTTAGCCGCATTAACCTAACCCGGAAATCACGCTGGGTACAGGGGACCTGCAGTTTAACGTGGAATGCGAACCACGGACACGTTCTGGCGTACTTCACATTACACAGGAAGCTGTGCCAGAGGTGAAGGTCGGGTTAGGTGCCTATGAAAATCCCCGCCGAGACAGGGATTCGAACCGGGGACCTTTAGGTCTCCAGTCAGATGCCTTAACCCCTGAGCCACCAGACCGCTCAATTCTAAATTTATTTGCGTGGCTTCTCCTTTCCTTCTACAGTGATGGAACTGTATATACGTGTTTATGTTACTTTTGGATGTCTTCCAAATGTCTATCTTCAGTGTGTTGATTGAGTTGTTAATGATTTGAAGATGAAGAAAGGGGGTTGATGAAATCTGCCTCCGACCCTTTCAGGCTTGCTGTTCCGAAATACTTCGATTATTAATAGGCTTAACGTCCTCACCAGAAAGACGAATCACCATCAACATTGTCGTACGCCGTCCCTTCATACGCACTGCAGAGTGTTTTTGGATCCAGAACTTTAGTACTCTGTCTGGTGATAAAGAAATATCCACCACACCTCTTCTATCCCGACGCAAAATTTCAACGACCATCCGGACTCAAACCAGCGATCCCATTATCTGGCGCCGGACATCATCACCGAAACCATCTGAGCAATAGCAGCAACCACAGTGTTAAGTAGGAAGCGTTCTATTTTTTCCATTAAAAATCATTTAGTTCATTGAATCGTTACGTAGATAACTGCTGCGTTACTATTATATTGTGATATTTGAGATGGTTCAAATGTGATGACTGATAAAGTGCCAAGATCATTTCGAATATTTCTACTGTTCATTAGCTGACCACGTAAATTTTTTTCTGTGTCGATAGAACAGATGCCAACTTATCATTTTTGTAACTGTTCCTTCTGCCAAGTCAAAATGCGTTACATCAAGCCTCATTTACACAACATTCATTTCTGAGTGCAGAATATTCTGCCTGATTTAAACATACATGAAACAGGAAGTATTGTGTAGTACCTTGAAAGCTTAAGTCTGTTGGTTACGTTAATTCTCGTTGTATAATATATATCGATGCCTCTTTCTATCGAGACGTTGGTAAGATGCAGGAAGACAATAATCCTGTCCACTCAACAAAAACTCTTTCATTCCAACAGGTTTTTTCAAATTACTGGCAAAAAAAAAATTAACAATAATGAAAACTAATACAACCAAAACAACATCAATACATTAAAACAATATGTTTAAACTGTTACAATTTTATTTAGAGAGTTAGCTAGTATGTATCACATGAAAGTCGTTGTCAAAGATCAAAATATCTGACACACTGCAGTCCGAAGACCAAATCAAAATTGCAATAAACCGATTATTTCCAAGCCTCAAAAGCTTTAAATTGCTAGTGCTAGCCACAAATTTTTCAGGACTCACCGCTTCTGTTATATACTCACCGAGAATACTCACAATTGAATAAAAATGAAGGATTTTTGTATATAAAGCGTGCTGAGTAGCTCTTTAATTTCCGTGTCCAGTATCGCAACACTTTATCTTATAACTCAAGCTTTATTTTTTAGCTAAACGATTGTGTGGAACCAGGTAGACACACACGAAACACAGTAATTATTTGCTGTTCAAACGTTTTTCATCAGATTCTTAAGTATGAAATTACTTTAGTTGTTGAGTATTGAAGAAGTTGAAACGTCAGAAGTGTAGATTGGGAGCAACATTAGTGGTAAGGTTATTCAGTATGAGTGACAATCGCTTCTGCGCTTGTGGATAAGCCACAAGTTATTTTTACACCTTTGGAAAAGGTTTTCTAATGTTATCACCAGCAAATATCGACTGAGACTCATTTCAGTCATACAGGTACTGTACATCCACGCAGCGTATTTCTCTTATCTCTGTATTCCTGTCCGTTCCACTGCGACAGGCGGAGCAGTGAAACAAAGTTTGAAACAGCATTCGGTGTTATCCGTTTATAGACAAAAAACTTTCTCGCCTCGCATTTCTATCTGGAGACGTATACGTCTATGGTAGAAGGGGAGTCGACGGATGTGCAAGACGCACGAAAATGTCTTCACCTTGTTTAGCTTCCGTTGATGCTGCCAATGCTTCGGAAGTAAAATATGGCGCCATGTGTATATGTGCGTATAATATGTACTTGTGAGCGTGTCACGTTGTACGAATCATAGGCCTTTAGTGATGCGTATAATATATGCACTAACATTACAATCGTACACTGTAGCAAAGGCGTGAGTATTGTTGTTGAAAAGTTATAAATTGTGCATGGTGGCATTTTAAAGTGATTATGATCAAATAATAAGTATGACACAGCTGTATAGAAAGAATAGAGAGTAAAAACAAAAACAAAACTAGTCGAACAAATTTACCAAATTTTTAACACGTTGTATATCTATAATATCAACAAATTCACACTCATAAAGTATTATAGATATTCCATGTAATACATTTTATGATTATTGTTGAAAACATTCAGTGGACGCTATACTGATTATACTGTTCTTAGTTTGATGTTTCTTTTCTGGAAAAGAAAACAATAAAAACAATTGGATAGAATTGTCAGAATAAAGTTCAGTAACCTGAATTCGAGCATTGTTAAGTCAGCAACGTTAGAATCAAAGTCCTTGACACTTTTAAGTTATGGTAACACAGAAAGATTAAAGACAAATCCAGTACTGACTTTACAACTTTAAGAAAATTAAATTTAGGTAAAATCTGAATTATCATGATTACATCTTTTTTTTTTTTTTTTTTTTTTTTTTTTTTTTTTTTTTTTTTTTTTTTTTTTTTTTTTTTTAAAGAAAACAACCTAATTTCGTATGAAAGAGAAAAAATAGAATTTCTGCATATTATTTTAAATGTTCAGAATTAAATATTATTGTTTCTCTTAATAATGATTGTAACAATTTCCTGTATTTAAGCATATATATATTTATATAAAAAATTAGTATATTAAACGTAGGTACTAAAGTCATTGAAAAAGTAAAATCAATATTTACGTTAACATGGGGCCAACACATCATATTTCCTTCATTTTGAGACAGCTGGTGGATATAAACTTATTATTTGCTGCTTGTGGATATATTTTTAATTTTTTAATTTATTTTGATTGAGGATATGGATTGCGTGTGTTAGAATTACTGAATATAAATTTAGAACATCATTGTTAAATGGAATAAAAATTTATTTATTTATTGATTAAATATATGTTTAAAAGAGTATACTATGTTGATATGAGTCACCGAAAAAATACAGATTTTTCATCAAAATTAGACTCTCTATGGAATGCATTCACTCTTACCCACACGTCAAACCGCAAAACATATTCCATTGCCTGTAAGAATTAATCACGATAGTAATTTGTGTCTGGGTTGTGATACACGCACAATGGTTCGTTGCACAGAAGTAGGACGGTAAGTGCTCCACGTACGTGAAAGGGTTCGGCTTGTATAGCTCTATTATTGAAGCAGGTGCTCCAACACCCACGGCGAACCTTCACTATCCTGTAAATAAAGGAATGTTCTCATTTTTCTCCCGGCTGTGAAAAATTACCACTTCTCCAAGCACGAAATGTATTACGCTACCCCAGGAGGCCAATGTGGTATACGATACAACATCTATACACGGAAGAAAAGTTCACGTAACAATGCACGTACAGAAAACTGGTGCAGAAGGCTAATAGTGTACTCTTGATGCATTTACACAATGATACTTCGAAAGATAATGGGTAATATTATTTATTCAAAAGTTTCGCGCACTGTGATTTATTGTTTCAATTCTAACAGGCTAAACAACATCTTTCCTTATCAAGGACTTGTGATATAAAAGATTTAATCATGGAAAGTAAGACTTTTCTGTTGAAACAACTGGGATTTTTTCTCAAAACAGAATTCTAGTAACACGTAAATATTAAATTTCAGTTGCATACTAATATCCTACAAAAATGAATGAGTTTTAAAAGAAACTACATATATTAGTAGAAAATTACTTTCAAGCTTACAAATCGGGTCTGCATCTTATAGGCAAGTAAAAATTTTTTTACTGTAGGGTAATGAAATAACATTAATAATTACAGTAAATCTTCCCTCGGAAGCTACCGTAGTATGTCGTTCACTTATAAACAATTAGGCAACAGAATCATGGAATCACATCAGTTCTTCATTTTATAAAATGAAAATATCTTATTTCTGTTTTGTATTTTATCTACATGTTGTTTATTTTCGTATTTGATAATTATAAATATTACTCTGTAAGAAGATGTAAGTGCTGCACACTATGTTGCAAACTAAATAAATAACGTCAGCTCTAATGCATGTATTTATAACATTGCGGCAATACTTTATGATTCCTGGCACGTTTGTGTCAACACATGTTCCTTGAGTTCTAGTTACTGCTTAAATTGTTAGTACAACAATCGTCAGAGATTTATCACAGCATCACTCACATTTAATTGACGGAAGAACATTATACGTCGTCTCTGAAGATGTAAAGTCATTTTGCAATCGTTTCTACATAGGAAGATATGTACTTTCACTGAGGTTTAATATTAAATAATAATGTTGGCAAAATATCTTCCACTTAATTTGTGTTATATGCCCGTGTTTGTACCATTTATCCACGTCTGAAGTGTGGACACCGTTATGACACCGAATAATGGAAACAATATGTAATATGCAACAGGATAAACCAAAATCAGGCCCTGTTTTTGGCTGCAAAGGTTTCTTTTCTCATTGTTTTGCGCCTCATCGACGTCGAGGTCATTAGTGGTGGGAAAGGAATGGCAAGGAATTTAGTCATGGCCTTTTGAAGGAAGCATCCTGGCGTTTCCACTGGAATGGTTTGGGGAAACCATGGAAAACCCAAATCTGGATGCCCGGACGGGGTTTCGAGCCCGCGTCCTCCTGCATGCGAGGCCAGAGAGTTACCTCTCACCCACCACGCTGATATGGATAATTAGCATACGAACTATTAATCAACCAGTACGATATCCCATAGCTGAAACTCCAATACAAAAGAATAGTTTACAGTTTCTACGTATTTTAATACTGCCTCCGTTGGATATTATTCAAAAAGTTTCTGAAATGACTTCACTTAAAAGCGATAACACAAAAACAAATTTCAACAAATTGTTTAAAGAGCCTGTGTTATTTGAAAGACATCGCCACAAATTAGAACAAATTGGGCCAGTAGGCTGCCGAGTGTCTGAGATTAAGCAAATTTCCATCATTAACTGACGTATGCGACATTTCGAGCGATCCATGAAAAACGATCAGTTATATATTACTGTAGCTTGAATAGTTTCAAATAAGTAGGCCTACACTGTTTTGTTAGTTAAAATCCATTTCTGTAACTTAGATTTGAGTGAATTCTTTTCTACGATCACAGTAATTACTGTTCTGCGGCCTGAGCATTTTTTGTTTGAGTCTGCAGTTCGTGTCTTAGTAGGCCTACTTAGAGAATTTTTCCCTTACTATTTCATCACTGTAACTGATAGTTAATCTAATAACTTCATTAAAATCCCGGCCTCGCACATTTAAATATGCATTGCTTCGGTGGTCAACGCAATCGCCAATGCAAAAAATAATTGTCGGAATCAATTTCGTTCTTGCACACAACAGTGAGAAGATTATCTTGGTGGGTAAAAATTACATTTAATGCTTTATAGGATCTGAGTCCCAAAGAGTTAATTATCTATTGAATATAAACAAAATTTTAACTTTTAGGTAAAAAGTACTTGAGTATGATGGTCTTAATATTCGTAAGTTTGAACCAGAACATTGACATATCTCGTTTTCTATAACTTAAACAAAAATTCTAAAAGTGTTTTACAAAGATTCCACCAAGTTCCTTGTTTCATAAACCAGAGCAAAACATTTCTGAAAGTGTTTTACAAAGATTCCACCAAGTTCCTTGTTTCATAAACCAGAGCAAAACATTTCTGTTTACGGACTTTTGACTCCGAAAACTTCCTATTGGCAATCTTCACTGGAAAAGACAAAAAAAATATCTTTATATAACATCATTAGTCATCAATCACATTTGTATCACACATGGTTTAATTCCGTACGCGTTTTGGCTCTCATCGAGAAATGATGAGCGACGAATCTGTGTTGAAATTTACGCTTAGTATACAAAACTTTTAAATCTGAAATATTTACTTTTGATTTACTACTTACAATTTACATGGTGTTATTAGGGTTAGTAGTTGCTTTTTATCCATAGCATGTTATAATTTAAGTCTAATATTGCCAGTCAGTTATAAACATTGCGCATTGTCGCAAGGGTCGCAACTATCTTGTTTTAATTGCTGTCATGGTGGTGTACTGACAGCGCAAGTTTTAGATATGCGTGAACGAGTGATGTTTTGATATTCTTTTTCAGTGTATGCATGCTGCGTTAATATATGGGTAAGGTTTTTTTTATATTTTATTTATGTATTGTTCTTATAGTACTTTCCATTCTGTTTAATTAGCGATTGTTAATTAGTTTGATCAATACCTTATTTCCAATGTTTATTGCTTTGTGAATTTGATATTTTTCCTGTAGAACGAGGGTGTTCTGTCTGTTGTCGTAGATTGTGAGTATTTGCGTATGTCTGTTAGTGAAATCGTCTTAGTGTCCGTCCTGTGCTTATTGCATCACAATTTTCACATGTCGTAATCCCTAAGTACTGAAACTTTTTTCTGTATCCTAAACACTACACTAGAATTCAGACTTTATATCACCAGTCGTACAACTGAAGATCCTCTCACATCCCAGACCTAACTTATTAAGTAATTAATACGGCCAGGTGAACAATGAAGCAGTGTTTATAAATATTAATTTAAAACGATTTTTTTCTATTGAAGTTGTTTTTCCAATTGTGTAGGAGGAATTCAAGTGAAATTTACCCTTTACCCGGGTACACTGTGTTTACATTTTTCTAAGTACCGTTACAGGAATTCAAGTGACCACGTGCTAGTCTTGGCATAAACTGTCAAATTTTGGTGGGAAAAATGATGCCACATCTAGAAGAGAGAAATGCAGTTGAAGCGGCCTATGGAATTAAAATTGTATATAAAAATACCAATATAGACTTTTCTGTGAGGCTATTTCGATTAATGCTGACTCTGTGAATTGACTCATTAAAAATGAGCCTTACATTCGAGAGACCGTCGTTTCAAATCCTCGTACGGATATCCAGATCTTATTTTTTTTTCTTCTTCTTCTTTTGGCTTTCGGCAACTTAGCCATTCAGCCAACTCAATGTGTTTATTATATCTTTTCCAGTGAATTAGTTTCTCCAGTACGTTTTTTTTTTTTAAATTCCTAAGTATGGACACCACAGGATGGACAGGACATTCACACAGACGCACAACATTTAAACATCCATGCCCGCGGCCGGATGACATCCAGATCTAGATTATGTAAGATTTTCCAAAATCACACCAGGTGAATGCCGGAATGATTTCGTCAAAACACCTGTTTCCGTTTTCCTTCCTGTTCCTTGTACATCATTCTTTTCCAGCTCCAATGAACATGACGTACAATGAACCAAAGTAAATATGAAGAAATACACAGTCCAGTCACATTAATGTGACCACCCCTCAAAAATCTGAATAACCACCCTTGGCAGAACGGACCGCTGCGAGACGTGCAGGAAGAGAGTCAATTAGGTTTCTGAAGGTGTTCACTGGGATGTTGAGCCATGCCGATTCCAGTGCCGTGGCCAGCTGCACTAGATTACGCGGTTGAGAATCCATGGCGAGAACAACCCGATCAAGGTGGTCCCACTGATTGTCGATTGGATTTAAATCCGGTGAGTTTGCTGGCCAGGGGAGTAAGGTAAACTCATCCTGGTGCTCTTCGAACAACACACATACACTGCGCGCTGTATGGCACCTCGCATTGTCCTGCTGGTAGATGCCATCATTCAGAGGAAAAATTATTCGCATGTAGGGGTGGACATGGTCCGCAAGGACAGATACGTACTTGTGCTGATCCAACGTGCCTTCCACAATAATGAGTTCACCCAGTGAATGCCAGAAAAACATTCCACAAGCCATAATACCCCCTCCTCCACCCTGGATCCTACCGGTAATGTTTGCAGGGTGTTTGCTTTCAGACGTTTCACGCCGTATGCGCCAACGTCCATCTGTCCGATTGAGCAGAAAGCGTGATTCATCGGAAAAAGCCACCTGTCGCCACTCTGTGGACGTCCAGTTGCGGTACTGGCGTGCAAATTCCAGCCTTCGTCGCCGATGAACAGCAGTCAGCATAGGTGCACCTGCTGCGGAGGCCCATGCGCAGCAACGTATACTGAACCGTTGTTAAGGATACACTCTTGATAGTCCCTTGGTTCATCTGGCCTCAGTTGTTCAACAGTTGCACGTCTATTTTCCCGAACGCATCTACGTAGCCTTCGTTGGCCTCCGCCATCTATAAGCCCGTGGTGCACCACATGTTCCACGCCGCTGATTTTAAATAGTGCAATTTTTCCATGCACGGTATACTTTCACCACGGCGGCACGTGAACAGTTCACAAAATTAGCCGTTTCCGAAATGCTTCCACCCTGGCCCGAAAGCCAATAATCATGCCCTTTTGGACGTCGGATAAATCACTACGTTTCTGCATTACGCCAACGATTGAAATGCTTTCCGATGCCCTAGGACATCCTGTATATACACTCCACTGTAATATGCTGCCAACTGCATTCTGTGATTGGTTATTTCACGTTGACGTGGAAAGTAGGTGGTGGTCACATTAATGTGACTGGACTGTGTATCATCATTTTCATGTCTTCAATCTTAACACGGCACACCTCTTGACTAACTGCTTGCACAAATGACGTCGTAAGCAACCTTTCATGATAATGAACATTTACCATTTAACGTTGACCTAAACCAAATTCAATCTGTTTCACATGAAAAACAGCTAATTTTTGATGAATGTTGCGGGTAATTATATAATATCGGAAACTGTGGTTTTACTCTTTCAGCTCTTACCTAATGATCATATAACGTGTTTCTTCTCGAATGGACTAAGCCTACAGAGTGAATTGTTAACGCTAGTATCTTCCATTCCGCAGAAGGCGAGCTATATCCCCTATCCAGCCTAACAGAATCTCGTTTTCCATGGATTCCTGAAATTATTCCAGACAAATACTGAGTTGATTCCTTCGAATGATCAGAAACATTTTTCTTTCTGTTCGTTGTGCCCAGGCCTCTCCGTGACTAATGACCAAAATTTCCGCGCCTGTATTAATAAAGCTTTTGATAATGTTAGGTGGGACAAGATATTCAAAATTTTAAAGACGTCAGGCCTAAAATATCGACATAGAAGAATAATTTATAAACTATATAAGAATCAAGTGGTTGTAATAAAAGTAGAGAATCATGAGAGACAAACATCAGTTAAAAAGGGTGTGAGACAAGTTTGTAGTCTATCCCCGTTAATATTGAACTTGAATGTAGAGGAAGCAATAAAGAAAGTCAAAGAAAAATTTCCATGTAGCATAAGTGTACAGTGAAAAAAAATCAGTATGCTACGATTTCTCATGACTTTGTCTTGTTGGCAGAAAGGGCGGAGGATATTGAGAAATTACTGAAGGAAGATTTTGGCATGAATATAAATCAAAGCAAGACTAAAGTGTAGCAGAAATGATACAAATACTAGCAGATTAAATATAAAAATAGGATCGAATAAAAATAGGAGTGAATTCTGTTGTTTGGGAAGCAAAATTACAACCGATGGACGAAGTAAGAATGATGTTAAAAACAGAATAGCACTAGCAAAAAGAGCCTTCATGAAAAAGAGAAATCTTTGAGTTTCAAATATTGATCTAGGAATTAGAAAAAACTTTTTAAAACTCTATGTGTGGAGCACAGCAATTTACGGTAGCGAAACTTGGACTTTAGGAATACCGGAAAGAAGAAAAATTGAAACATTTGAAATGTGGTGCTACAGAAGAATGCTGAAAATTAAGTGGACAGATAAAGTAAGAAATGAACGAGTTTTGGAAATGATGGGTGAAGAAAGAAGTTTGTGGAAGCAGCATACAGAAACAAGAGACAGGCTGGTAAGTCATATGTTGAGACATGCTGGATTGGTTAATTTGTTAGTGGAGGGAACAGTGGAAAGTAAGAACTGTAAAGGAAGACAGAGATTAGAATATATGAAGCAGATAATTGAGGACGTAGGTTGTAAGGGATATGTAGAGATGGAGATGTTAGCAGAAGATAGGAAAGGATGGAGGATTGCATCAAACCAGTCGAAAGACTGATGACAGCAAAATAATAATAATAATAATCATAGAATGTGATCAAATATTCCTGATTCTGAAGTCATGTTATATGGGGTATACCCTATCCACCTTTCCAATTTTGTCCTCAACAACAACGCAAAGACAAATTTTGCTTTGTTTTTACTAGTTCACGGTTGTCAAGTCTTGTCCCCTGTTTCGGTCACGGAGATAACATGATCTCTGGAGGACCCTGAACGGAATAGAATTCTCCGAAACAACTACTTGAGCCGACACAAAAACCATGACCAGAACTCCCGTCTGCCTCCTCCAGGGTGGCCTGGCCCGGGAAGAATGACGCGTAAAACTTTACGACCGGAGACGTTGGAGGTCCATAAATTATCCCAGGCCTGGACGGCCCCATACGGCTGCCCATTCCATTATAAGGCCGTACATTTCAGCGGCGGACTAGATGGATCCGGACATTCTTAGTACCCGCGTGTCCTGTGTATTTGTGTGTGTGCAGAGGGTGGACAAAACTGCCCATCGCTCTTCGTTGTGCATCCGGCAGCGCTCCGAGCCACTCCGGGGCAAAAATAAAAATAACACCCGTGATTTACAGCCCCGGATTCGCTCCCCGCCCGGTCTTACATGCGCCACAAATTTCACGACGCGCCGATGTTTCTTTCATGCGTTTCACGGGATAAAGACAACGGAACAGGACGCGTCCGAAAAAGTTTTTAATTTATTTCCTTTCGGCGCTGGCGACGTAGCTCCGTCTTGAAATATGCAGTGCCACCGGAGGCGCATTTAAATATTTATATCGCCACTGCGGTGTTCGATACGTGGGGGAGTGGAATATGAAAGGTTCTTTGAAGTTCGCTAAGCCGTTCCGACGACAGCCATTTCCCTTTCGAAACCGTGGTTGACGGAACTGTGCTCTGCATTAGCAACGGATTATTTTGTGCTAATTCTCATCACGTCTCCCATTGTGGCTACTATTTCAGGGTGTTTCAAAATGAATTTCAGGGTTTTGAGGCTTTGCAGAATTTTTATTATAAATGATACATCAAATGAAAGAGAAAATCAAAGTGTTTCGTTGTACGCATGTGCATCCAATGTTTCCTCTATTTTGCTATAGGGAGGGCTAGTAGTAAATAAGGCGACTACTGAACAGAAAGCTTTTTATATTCTACAGTTTGTAAGGTGTCAATTTGTAGTTACGGTTCAACAAGCATTCCGTATTATGTTCCATTGCTTCGAATCCCCGTCCGGGCATCCAGATTTGGGTTTTCCATGGTTTCCCAAATCACTCCAGGCAAATGCCGGGATGCTTCCTTCAAAAGGCCATGGCCGAATTCCTTCCCATTCCTTGCCCCATCCTTTCCCGTCTCTAAAGACCTCGCTGTTGAGAGACGTAAAGCAGTTACAAAAAAAAAAAAAAAAGTTCCATTGCAGTCGTCAAACTGATAATAACATCCGTAGATGGTATCATCAGTTTGAAGATACCGGCGGTCTTTGGAGAGAGAAGAGTACGGATCTACCAACATTGACTGAAACACGTGTGTTGAACAAGTGAAAAATTCTTTTGCGCGCAGCCCCAAGAAATCTGTGAGGAAGGCTAGTCGGGAATTAGCAATTGCAAGTAACGTTTGTGTGGAGTGTTTAAAGGAAATGGTTACATCTATTATCATTAACGGTTACAGATGTTACAAGCTTTATAGCTTACAGACTATTATTTACGTGGTAACTTCGCGAACGAAATATTGCTGCATGACGATAAAGATTTTCTTGATCGTGTCATCTCCAGCGACGAATCGTCATTTAACCTAAGTGCAAATGTGAACACTCATAATGTGCGCATCTGGAGGTCAGAAAATCTTTACGAATTAGTACAGCCTCGACGAGACTCGCCAAAATTGAATGTTTTCTTATGCCGTGTCTCAGCGAAAGTTTATGGGCCTTTCTCTTTTGGCGAAGCAAATGTTAACTGGTGTTCGTTATGATGATGGGTTGCAACAATAGCTCTTACCTCAACTCTAAGACTATGAACCAGAGAACTTCATTTGGCAGCAAGATGGTGTGCCGCCTCACTAGCGAAACTCAGTAAGCGATTGGTTAAACGACATTTTACCCGAATTGGCCTCCATGAGCCGAATGACAGGGCTTGTTTCTCGTGGCCTCCACATTCACCCCAGCTGACGCCATGCGATTTTTATCTTTTGCGGTTCATAAAGGATCATGTATATGTACAGTACATCCGCTACCAGCTGACCTAGCCGAGTGAAGAAACAGGATTAAAGCAGTTGTTGTATCAATTACACCAGATACTCTGATCAAATTAAAGGAAGAACTTGCCTATCGACTGGATGTGTGCCAAATTGTGTTCGCTTTGAACTCTAGACACTAAAATATATTTTATTTGCTCTCCTGTTTGATGTATCATTTTTAATTATAGGTCAAATAATAAAAGTTGTGCAAAGCGTCAATAATCCGGTATTCATTTTGAAACGCCCGTATTTATTTCGTCATAAGAATTCTATTAAACCTACTGTAATTATTTTATGGATTCAGAAGTTTAGAAAAGTTAGTACTACACTAACTTGAATGTCTTTGCCGAATGTGTCTACAGTTAAAAGTTTATTGTAGTTTAGCTTCAAGATGCTAGCATTCGTAGTAGTCCTTGCAGGACACGTTATCAACTGTACATGCAGTCTTCAGTGGTCATTAAAGGGACTCACTAGCACCTAGTCGTCTTATTATTCTCATAGGATAGTTTAAATAACAAAGGATATGGAAAATGACTCATCATTCACCAAAGTTGATGGCTGAAACGAGTGAAAAGCATATTTGACAAACAAAAACATATAAATTACTAGGAAAGGGAAAATGACGCATCACTCACCAAAGGTGAAGGCAGTCACAGAAGAAGAACATGTATCACGAACACAAAAATACACTATATTTCTGTCTTAAACCTTTTTCATGCTAAAGAGAATGAGTCATGTGGCTCTGGAGGTGTGCACACGCCGATGTTTCCTACATGACTGAGTGGATAATCGATATGGCGGTGGGACTGAGATGTTATATATAAATATGTATATCGCAGAAGGTGATAGAGATAGTAGTATACCAAAATGGTAAGGAATGTAGAGACGAAAACAAAAATAGGGAAATAAATATAGATAGATAAATTTTGAAAAAAATGAAATTAGTTAAATGACAATAATTGCTAATACTGATAATAATGAGTGATGCGTCAAAGAAAGGAATTTTGTTGGTAATTGAGGCTGGGTGGGTGTCTGGTTACCATCTCCAAAGTTCTGAGGCGGCGGTGGTTTTGGGAAAAACTCTGATTGCCCTCACGGTGAAACATTCATTGAAGCTGTTGGAATTGTGGTAGTTAGCATGTTCTGGTATTGGAAGATGTAAATTGCGGGTGTGGGTTTGTCTGTAGCCATACATTCTGGTCGAAAGTTGTTGTGTAGTCAGGCATATATATGAACTAGTGCAGTGGCGGCAAGTTAGCTGGTATATGATGTGGCTTGTGGAGCATGTGGCATGTCCAGTGATGGAGAAGGTTTCCCCTGTGACAGTGTTGCGACATACACAATATTTCGATTTTTCACCTTATTTATATGATTGAGAACGAGCCATTTGGTTTGGGAGGTACGCATACGCCGAAATTTATCACATAAGATAGTTTATATGAGGTAGTGCAAAACCAGTCCCACCTTTCTCTATCCACCGTTCTCAAACCGAAAAATGCATTTGTGTTGAATATATCCTGATAAATTATCATTATTAATAGCAGCAAGACCAAGAGTCTTCACGGAAGAGCAGAAGATTTTAGGAGACGAGTAAAATCTCGAAGATCAATGACTCCACTTAAGGTATACCACACACAACGTCCACAAATGGGCCAAAAAACCACTCGCACACTTATACGAATACTACTATTTTTCAAATGAGTGTGGTTTGTTTAGAGATTTAGGTATACTTCTAGGGTTCAAGATGTCTCCATTTAAAATCTTGGTGCTAAAATCTTGCGAGAAAATTTTAAGAGCTTTTTACCTCCGAAAAAAGTGATATGGAATGCCTGTTAATCTATATGGACAGTACTGGAAAGATTCCCATTTAGGTCAGGAATCCACGACAGTCAACAAAATGATCATCAGTTATGCTAAACAGCAGTTATTATTGATCACAAATTCTTGAGCTTCAAGCACCAAAATATTACATCTTGGGATGTTTCTGGGGCTCATTTCTCTGTCCTAACTCTCAGCCGGCCAAAGCAAAATGTCGAGGAGACACGGAAGTGATTGTCACATTGGGAGGAGAGTGCGAAGCTGTTTCACCTCCCATCATTAACCAGATTTCCATATTTGGAGAACGTCAATCTTCTGTCTTCAGCAGGTGAAAGTATCTTTGATCTTCAGTCTCCCAGCGACAGTGCTGTTTTAGCGTATTAAACGCTTAAGTTACAAGAACTGTGACATCTGCTTCATACACTCATTCCACCATTCACAGCAGTTTCAAAGAAACATTTCTGGTTAGCGTAATATTATTTTTCTTCTTCGTAAATTCGAAATGGAAAAATTATCTGTCTCACTAACAATTCAGAAAATTTGTATTTTTATGTCTGGCAATGACAATTATAATGCCGGACAAGGATTCTCAAGATGCATTGTATAGTCGTCTAGTATCATCCAAATCGTAATATTTCGTTCAAACTATTTCTAGACTCATTTCCTCTGTTAAAGTTCTATGACAACGTGGAAGTTAGACTAGATCTCACAACTCTGAGATGGTACTTAATTGTTTAATGGTTTGGGACACTGATGTCTTAGGTTTCCAATGTCTGGACCTCCATTCATCTGTCCTCGAAACTCTTATTAGAGTTTTGTACTTCATTTTACTTTGTATATTATGTACATTTATGAAGGATTATCCAACAATCAATCTAGAGTTTGTTTTGATCGATGTACAAAACGAAGGCGCATTAAGATATAAACTCGTACATATCAAATTGGGAAGTATAATTCGAAGGTTTTTTTATTATTTTTAACTAAGGGGTAGTGCGTCATTTGTAGACAGTTAGAAATAATTAAAGCTAAATGGTGGCATACATTATTGTTGTAACACGTCACAACGTTAATCAGTCCAACAAGCAATACAGCGCCAAATTGTTAACATTATAATGTGTAACATATTCGTGCACTACAGTACTTAATTTTAGTAAACATATCCTGCACAAGAGGCAATGTATTCCAAACGGAACGATGATCTCGGCAATTATTGTCTTTCACATTAGACTTCAATTGTACAAGTAAACTAATATAAAAAACCAGATATACCTCTATGAACATCGGATACTGCCAATGACATTGAATTTTAATATTTGTTCATTTATTGGTTTTCCGAACGAGATTCATTTCATTTCATCGAAACATCTTCAGCGGTTTTTCTGTTGGATGTGTGGAAATTTAGTGTTCATGGTATTACATTTTTGTATATAAACCACTGGAGATGCATCGATGAAATGAAGCGAAACGCGTTAGAAAACTAATAAATCAACTAATGTAAACATTCATTTGAATTGAAAATAATCATTTTACGCATTTCTCATACATGTATTATTGTTATCTGCAACAGAAGAGAATGATCCACAAGTTCCAGTCAAGAAACACCAGATTCAGTGAAAATTAAGTTATCATCGCTTCTACAAACAAAAGTTTGTTTTAAAATTCTGTCGATATATTTGTTATTACAGCAGAAAATAATGTACTGACCTAAAAAAAAACTGGAATAATACTCTTGCAAAACAGATATTCTTGTTTATTGGACTATCCATATTTTTCGCAGGTGTACGAATATGGAATAACCACTGGGCGCTGCATTTTACAACTTCTGAATTAAGTCGTAGGTTCACCTTCCGTGGTAATATCACTAGATACCGGTAGAATACCATGTAAATGGAATTCGTTGCTGCTTTTAGCTTCGTCAGTCTGTAATGAGTGGCAGGTGGAAAAATTCTTATAACTATAGCACAAAAATTTCTGAGGGTGAAATGACTGACTGGTACTTTATTGGTTCACGGTTCGAATCTTCGTTTTGGCTGTTATTCGCTATGGGCGTTTTTCCGTTATTTGTTTTGTGTGGAGGCGTATGAAGTATGACGGCATGGAATGATGGGTGTAATATAATTTAAGATTTAAGATTATTTATTACGTTATATTAGGGGCCATATCATAGATTTCTGCACGCCCGAATGAAAATATAACTATTTCAGTCTTAATTCGTTTGGCTAACTATGGCCTGTAATGCCAAAACTTTTTACCGACTAAAATGAGAAGGAAATCAGTTACGATATTTATTACGGAGCCATTTGGAGACTAGCCTGAATCGATTTGTGGAAAGCTTGGATAGTTGTGATTTGTTTGGTTGGATCGAAAATATAACCTGGGAATTTCCAGAAGACGGGAGAGAGTTACCACTCACTCACCAAGTTGGTTCGATACGTGTCTTACTTAATAAATGTTCGTTACCTAGTCCTTATAGCCTCACTCCTGCACTAGTGTGTCTATAATTAAACTTCTACGTCTATTTTATCTTGCGTGAGCACTTAAAATATGTGCTTGATTTAATGGCATTGGCACAAACTTATACATTAACTCCTGAAATATATTGCAAAGCAAATTTGTACTATTTTCATTCATAGAGATGGGTATATAATATGAAAAAATAAGAAAGTTATCTGAAATATATTGCTATTGCACATAAGATAACAGGAAATTCAAGCCATTTTTAAATGGCACATTCTGAAACCTCTACATAGCAATCAACCTACTAGTATAAAACATAAGGTGTACACGTTATTTTTACTAAACGTTGAATTATTATAAACGGGTTTTATTAGTCCTAGGGCAAAATGAATCTATTGCGTGTTTTATTTCGGCGATGTTTTTTTTTTTTTTTTTTTTTTTTTTTTTTTTTTTTTTTTTTTTTTTTTTTTTTTTTTTTTTTTTACAGCAGTTTCAGTTGCGTCGTTTTATAATTAACTAGCCAAATAACCCGCGGTTCTCTCGGGTTGGATTTAAAAGTTCTGAGGTTTTATCCAGTTTGATCGGATTGCCGCAAGCATTCTCCAACACTATCTATTATGGCTGATTTGCCTACCGTTTTCGATATACGTATATGCAAAAGAGCGGGACAGTTTTATGAACCAAATGTAAAAATTATTTTTCAATTTATTTTAAAGCATATGTGCGCAAAGTTCCTTTGGGATCGAATAAAAAAGTGTAGATTTGTGCATAGGATAGACGGGGTCGGTTTAGGAAAATCAAATTTAGACGGTACTTTCCCTTTGTTTTAAAGTAAACGTGTGCAAAGTTTCATCGAGATCGGATACAATCTGTGAATTTGTGCAAATAACATATAAGTATATATTTAAACACGTCCCTATACGTATGTATAAAGGTAGACAAAGCGTAACAGTAACCTCAGGAAGTAGGATACAAGCGTTGCGTATTATTATACTCCTGTTTCAACCATCAGATTTACGATCCCTGAACCAATAAAATTCGAATTGTAAATACGAGATGAGAAGTAACAATATTTACACTGTGAGTTACGACATGAGAGGTTGACTGTATTTTGTAATCGCAATCATTTTAATGTCAACTAAGATCTTAGTTACAATTTTATGTTAAAATAGTTCCAATTATACTCAACATGAATTATGATCACATAATCAGTTGAAAACTGAGAGACTTATGCACTGTTATTTGCGGAAGTACACCATGGTCGAATGTTGTCCAATGACTCGTTGACTGCATCACATCATGTACAACTCCTACGATAGAGAGATAGAGACAGAGTGATCTTAGCTTTCAAGTAGTCTGCACATTTTCGTATTTAAAACTGACCGCAATTGGTACGTGGAACGACACCTGTTTTGTTCAAAAATTTACGTGGCTAAAATCACAAGAATTCTTGTCGACAAAAAATATTATCTTCAAGTTTTCTTCCAGACACCTAAAATGAATTATAAATTCATTATTGACAACGTTCCTGTGGTACTCAGAACAATGTGGAATTTTGAGTAGAAAATTTGACCTGGGTATCGACTGGATTTATAACTATTATTACGATTATTATTTTCAAATCTACCCTATCGGATCACGCAAAGCCTTGTTTCTCTTCATGGCTCTTAATGAAGAATTTGTCAAATATTTCTTCCGTGTAGTTAAAATCAAGGATTGTCAGTTGCTGGAGGAGCTTAAGTGTTGCGAGTGACTTATGTTGTCTACGATATGTATATATCAGTTTGTAAAAAGCGTAGTTACGGTAATGAGGCGGAGATAAGAGACTGTCACAGTATTCGCCAACATGACTGTGGAAAACCTCCTCAAAACTGAAATCGTGACGGGCGGTACGTGGGGTCCAGTTCTAGAACCTGATGACGTCGTACATACCTCACCGGTTCACTGTGGCGGTGGCATCTTTAAGCGCCGTACCACACCGGCGAGTTCAACTCGATTTATATGAAATTAAATCAGGAATTACAAAAAATTAAGGTGCTATTCAGCAAATTTTGTCCAGATATGAAATACTACTTCTAGAATGTATAACTTCATGCGGAAACCCAGTGGACGTATTGACCCATACTATCAGCCCACCAGTTACGGGAAGAACTACTTCAACATGCACACCTGGGGCTGGGCAGATTCTCCGTACTGTGACTGCGGTGAGGTTTTACAAACTGTGTCGCACATTATGCAGGACTGCCCACCGCGTACCTTTCCTGGTAGTCTGGAAGACTTAATTTTGGCCACGCCGGAGGCTCGACGTCACGTTGTAGTGGTTGTGACTGGAAATCCTGTCGCCAGTGGCCGGCTGCGTGCATTGTCCGCTGAACTATGTGTATATATATGTATGTTTATTTTGAAACAATATTGTTCATTGAATACAATATAATTGTTGATGAACGTTGTAAATGTCATACAGCATCATACGTAAAATAAAATAAAATTGCCCACCTCCGGCCCCTATTAGCTATAAGTAGTATTATTTTAGTGTTATAATATTTAAATTGGATATTTTGGCTTTTAAAGATTTTTGCCTTCATTATTAACAGTGATCTATTGTTTTGCTTGCTGTGGAGCAATTGCTATAACAGCGCGTGTGAACGACAGTCTCGTTAGAGCGCGTGCAGCGATCGATGTTCACATTAAGTGGCGTTATGAGGGAGGGTAGTATGAATGTGCTAAGGCCAAAAGCCTTAGTTAAGACGAAAGGACTGGATGAAAGTTATAACAAACTAAATATTCAATATCAAGGTTCATTAAAACATACATCTCGATATCTGACGGGGTCTAGTATTATAAATGGATCAGTCAAGTTACTCACTTAATATATGATGAAGATAGCTGTTAAGACAGTAGGATAGTAAGAATTTTTCAAATACATATATAGCCTTGTAGCTTGATATATTGGTTCAGATATTCATACTGTAACTTGTTTCTTAATTTAGTTGTTAGTTCCATTCATGGTGTTCTATTTGTATAATTATTATAACGGTCATTACGTTCAGTGTAATGTTGTATTTAGCAAAGAAGATTTTGTGTCCCTGTTTAGCCTCTACATACTGGGTCAGAATTTATATAAAGAAAGAAATAATAAAAAAAATATGAAGGATTTCAATTTACAGGAGAAGTGTATTGTGAAGATTTTTGCGTTAGTTGCTGAAAGTCATAAAATAAATCGGAATTATTGGAAAAACGTGTGGTCAATTCGTAGCAATAGCACTTTTCATTAGAACTGAGAAAGACAAAAGTATTTAAGTTTTTGTGAAAGAGTGGTGGTGAAGGAATGTAGCATACCAATTATGTGTTAGAGACATGCGAGGCATCTGTCCAAAATTCCGGTACATTGCACTATGCTTCCCCAAACTGCGATTGCTTCCCGATATCATTACAAGCTGTTGGCGATAGTGCATTACAGGCATGTTATACTGCACTACAGTGAGCCAACACATACCGCCAATTTCGTTCAATAAATCACGCAGTTTAAACGTGACGATCAGGAGGAAATGATCCTCCTACAATATCCGTAACTGCTGGCTATCGAAAACCGTCGACAGTCGATAACAGAAACTCGAACACACATCACGTACCGAGCGTTTCACTGCAACTTGGTCGCCGACCCATTGGGCGTTAATAATTCCGAAATTTCCAATTTTCGGTGGGCCGCTAGAAATTGTTCTGCGGCGGGGGTGAATATGCGGCACTGCATAAATTATTTGTAGCGAGATCATCGGACCGGAACATAGAGTCCAACCCTGGCGTGGGACCGCGAGCTCTCAAATATTCACTGTGCGTCGCATGACTCATTCAGGCAGTCCGCGTGCAATATCCATGCGCGTCGCCGCAGCTATCCCGCCACCAAATTTCCTGTCCGGGCGTCGCGTCGCTCCGAACTGACCCCGCGTTCGTCCGCGAAAATATTTGTCCAAGTTGTTAGGGCACTGTGCGTCGGGGAGATTAGTTTGCGTGTGGAGATGTACGCGAGCAGGTTACGGCGCGGTGATCGCGTTGTTAAACTAGCAACAGGTACCGCTTTCTCGTCCAGGTAATTAAACGCATCTGGACTGTAACAGTGGGTCGTTGTTTAATTGGCTTACGTCCTAACAACACACGGGATGAAACTGGTAGCCTGGTATGTTACGACAGCATTCAACAGGAGATGCAAAAGGAAACCGGATGGCAGTAATGGATCTATTCGGAAATTGTATTTCATGGATTTAGAACTGAATAGGGAGGAAAAGTGCAATATATAATTTTGAAAGTTAATAAAGCTGACATTTCTTGTTCTTTTTTAACAACTGAGGCTATTGTCAAGTTAATGAAACTGGTGTTCACGTTTTGAAATTGCGTCGAGTACAATATTTTCCATTTGACTTTTATGCAACAGCATCTTATACCTGGTATTTCAATTATACAGTCCTTCAGCTGTGCTTGATTCTTACCATTTTTTTCCCGTAGATATTCTCCCAGCAGCGTTCTGTTCTAGTTTCTTCATTTCTTTTAATTTCTTGATTAGTACGACTGCAAAAAAAATATTTACTATTAACAGCACATTCGTGCATTCTGTCATTTCTTTTGGATACTACTTCGCAAGTTTTATTGTCATACTTCAAAGTAATTCGTTCTAATTAAAGTAGCTGTACTCTCATATTCTTCACGACACGAACCAAAGAATTAAATTGAAATACACCAGAGTCCCGCTAATCCGAACCCCGGTAGTCCGAACATTCGGTTAATCGGAACATGGCAAAAAATTAGTCAAGTATGAAAAATGGTAAAAGAATAAAAACACAGTTCATAAAAATACAGTTTTCATACTGTATTTAATTGCACGGTTAACTGCTGTACATACACACAATTTTAATTTACACAGTACAGTACGCACATGTTAGAAAAATTAGTAAGAAAACATTAAGTTTAAACAGCGCGTAACAATGAAAGAAAAACTGTCAACCTTACGATAATAATTACAATGCTTACAATGTTATTCCTACATTTTAGAAGACAAAAACTCAGTCATTGTTTTTTTGCGTAATGAAGTCTCATAAAAATTAAATCAGCAGATGTTGCAGTGGCCTGTTGCTCCAAATAGCGTAGCGCGAGATCAAGGGCTTCTGCCGCGTCACTGTGTGACACCAGCTCTCATCTGTCACATTCCGCCTCATTGTCACTTCCGTCACAACAGTCCACTTCTACCTGGTCTTGAGACACAGCAGCCATTGTCCCCCCTCTTGTTCCCAACTGTTACCATGGTGTACCTACTTATATGCTTGGTATACTTCATTCTAGAAACTTGTCACTGTAATTTCGGCTAATCCGAACAAATCGGTAATCCAATCAAGGCCCGGTCCCAATTAGTTCGGATTATCGGAACTCTGGTGTACAATAATATAATGAAATGTAACCTTCTCTAGTGTTCAGCGGTTGATTGTCGTATAAACACAATGTTTCGATAACTGGCTCTGTTGTCTTCATCAGGTGTCGGTTAGCTTCAGGTATTGTAAAAAGTTGGATAGTATAGGCGCTGACACCCAACGTGCAGCACCCGAAGCTATCTTACACCTGTTGTAGACAGCCGACCCAGCTGTCGAAACATTGTGTTTATACGACACCAAACCGCTGAACACTAGAGAAGGTTATATTTCATCAGTAGGCCGAGAAAGTCACCACTCATACAATAGTATATTTTTAATAGCCGTTATGAACTTCTTGGTTAAAATATCTAAGAATATGGACCTCCAAGACAACTACGGAGTTAATCCGAGCATCAACCAGCAGAGACGAGACAGCCAAGATGGTTGCCGACATCCGTAACTGATAGGGAGCAGAAGAAGAAGAAGAATGTTATCTAAAATGTGCAATGACATCTTCAAACCAATTTTGATCAAGTGCGGTAAGTTTGTAAAGTAATGGTACAGATGTTATTGAGCCATATAGAACAGTTGGGGGAGGAATCTCCCACCGAAACAATTGGTAGAGATATCGGGTAAATAGTAATATCCAGCTCAATTGCAACTGAGTCTGTACAAAGTGTCGATAACTTAGGAAGTTGACTATTAATTGAGCATTATATCAAGAGACAAAATGAAACACGTTGTCAACTGATACACCATAAACGCTTGCTATGACCATAAAACCCCCTGTGGAAGAATGCTTCATCAAAATCATAGGCATCTAGTAGTACTAAAGATTTGAAAAATATTCATCCCGCAAGAGTAACATCACGTCTCACACTTCACACAATGTGGTTAAGATGATAGGCCTTTACAGCTCCGATCGAAAAGTCAAAATCACTATTTCATTGTATTCAGAAGTTGGAATTTTTAAAATCCATTCAGCATGAAATCGTCGCGACATAACTGCAGACGCCAGATATTTGTGCCAAACTGATTTCAACGGTTTTTGCTTTACTCTTCGTCGACGTCTTGGTCATTAGAAGGTAAAAGGTTTGAGAGCCGGGAACGGGAAAGAATTCGGACGTGACCTTCTGAAGGAACTATCCCGGTTCTCACCTCGTCTGATTTCGGGAAACCGTGGAAAACCATAATCTGGATAGAATGACGGTGATTCGAACCCGCGTCCTCCAGAATGTGAGGCCAGAGTGTTACCGCTCATGCACCAAGCAAAACGTCGTCATCTTTTGGACCAAGTTATACCGGAGACTAAACAACAGGATGTAATCGTTGGCTTCCGCGGCCAGATTCGGTTGATTTTTGGCTGTCCGGGTGGCGCCGCCTCATATTTCTTGTAGCTGACGTTCCTACCCTCATTCTGTGGTCTACTTCCAGACCAGAACTGCGTCTTCGATCAATCTGCCTTGTTATTTTATAGCCAAGGTCCGTGCCCGTCTAGAGGGTTCGATTTACGCGGCCAATCAACGGGCTCAAATTAAACGACGCCTGGCTCTCGCTAGTGCGGAGAGAGCAGGTCACGTGTCACCTCCCACCAGACCGCGCCGCGCCCCACCAGGCCAATGACACACGTGACGGTTCGGACCATCTGATTGGCCGGGTAAATCGAAGCCTCTAGATGGGAACCGGCCTCGGCTATAAAACGACACTGCACATTGATCGATGACGCAGTCCTGCCCTGGAAGAAGACTACAGAATGTGGGTCGAAACGTCGGCTGCAAGAAATGTGACTCAGCGCCACCCGGACAGCCAAGAATTAAACAACTGACTGTTTGCATTAAAAAGCAAAGGCTGATTTCCTTTCAGTTCTTTCCCCTATTTCTCAAACATCTCTAATGACCTCAACGATGCGTAATGCTATAAATAGATTTAATTTAAATAGATTGAGATTTGAGATGCAGGTATTTTCACAGATTTCAACTAATGATTATATTTTGTACAGAGAAATGTGAAAGGTTCATATTTCGGCGATGCAGTCTGTGATTACTGTTTTCGCAGTCGGATATAACATTTTATACATCGAAATAAATTACAACAAACTGTTTTTGGGGAAAAAGTTTTTGTGAATTTTTGAAGTTACAATAATATCGGAAACATTTTAACCTAGTAATTACAGTTTGTAATATCTTCGGTAATAAACATTATTAAATATCTTCTAGAACCTTATTAAAAACTTAAGTGATAATTCCCGATATAGTGATGGATACATGTTGTGAAAAACAAAATACTAATTTTATAAATTTAATTAATGTAACAGAAAATACCCACCAGAGTGGCTCAGTGCGATAAGGCACACGCTCAGTGGGTCGGGGAGGTACAACGGGACCATGACCGAGTCCTTGTCCCCGCGTGTCGGCCGTCCTGATTGCGTTTTTAGGCAGTTTCCCGCAATCATTTAGGTGAATGCTGGAACGATCCCGAATCTCCGCCTAAAATATTTGCATTTAAAAGGCTAAAATACCAAAAAGTTACACTTTTTACATATAGATGGCAATAGAATTTTTGCCCCTATAGTATAAGTACGATGGGTCGGTCAAACCCGTTTCAATTCGGACTGGATGTTGCTCCTTCCCTCCCTCCTCCGAGTTCCCCACTACACCATCCTCCCATCCCCCTTCATTATTCACACTGGCCTCCTTCGTAAACAGGGAGCCGATAGCGCGTGGTCTTAATTAGCCCAGTGATGAAAAAAATCGAAACGGCCAATTATATTCCAGTCAGACCACGATCAGGAAACTTTAACCTGAAATTTGCGTCTCTGAGGTGGTTGAAGCAGTGTTTTCGTGTCATTGGCATGAGTTATATCAATAAATACAAAACGGCTTTGCGTGACAATAAAGCGAAAATAAACATTAAAATTAAAATTTCCTTTGGTTTTAGTCTTTAGTCCAATCTTACTATCAGAAAATGAAAGTTATCCTGTGACATTATCCGGTTAAAGTTACTTCAATTTAAAGAATTAACTCTTTTTTTGGAATCGGTGAAAGTGAAGAATGTAAATGAAAACATTGTATAAACCACCTAAGAAATGAGAATATTCAAAAGAGCATACTCAACGGAACAAATGGACGTTTTGTACTGCTAATTTCTGAAATACGTATATTAAAATTATCAAGCATGTAGTTCAGTATTTAGATTTGTTAAATGTTTTGTTGACTGCATGATGAGCGGGCACTTCACAATTGAACTACACCTATCGTGCGTGGTGGGGTAGCGGTAATTCACCGGCCTCGCATTCGGGAGGATGCGGGTTCTAATCCCTGCCCGGCTGCACAGGTTTAGGTTTCCCACGGTTTCTCCAAACCACTCCAGGTGAAGGCCGGGATGGTTCCCTAGATTTCGTTCAATTTCTTCTCTTTCCTTGCCCCCCTCCCTCCCAGTTCTTTCCCCTCTCTAATGACCTCAATGTCGAAGAAGAGTAAAGTCACAATAATAATAGCAAAAAGCCTACACACCAGCTATCCTATTTATTTATTTATTTCAAATTTTGACTGCGATATTTCTCTTTACGTATTTTAATTGTTTTTGTTGTGTATTTTAATTTGTTTTGTTTGTGTTGTGTATTTTAATTTTGTTTCTGGCAGATTGCTTACTCGGTAATTTCTGCCAGTTGTTTACCCCTTACAAACGAATAAAAATTTTCCCAGTTCCATATCACTGAAATCAATGACCATCTTTACATTTACCATTTCTATTAAAGCATCATTTCACTACAAATTCTTACTCGTAGAAATGATATGTGCATGTTACAGCAAACGTATTAGATCTGCAGTGAAACAGATCTATTTTTACCATGCACTAAATAATTATATCATTCGTGTTGTAAGCAAGTAAGTCACATTGTCCGAAGATTAAAAATGTCCACTGTATCTTTCTGTATATTTCATATTACTCACGAGTTTTGCTATTGGGTGAATAAATCTTCTTTAGTATTGTACTTATGCATAAAGAATGAATCTTGTATCACGCAGAAAGTAAGTTCTCGTATGATTAACTTAGTACACGTTCATTCCACGCTGAGGATGAAGACTTACAAGTTTGTTACAAGTTTGGCTTGGATATAAGATGAAAGATTTAAAAAATAATAGACTTGAAAATAATAGAGCTAAAAAATAAACATTTAAAAAATAACAGAGTATATTAGTTTATTTATGTAAAAATTGTACTTGCTTGTGTCACAAGCGTTTATACAAATCAGAGACGCATCTAAATGTTGATTACACAGTTTCACACTATCTAAAGGTAACTGTCGACAGTAAACCAAATTTTTGAAAATAGCTAAAACAATGAACTTTTAAAACATTTTCTGCCCATAAACTAACATGTTTTGTTTTTAAAAATGTACTATTTAATTCGAATTCGTCAATATGTTAATGTTCATCATTCTTTTAGTAGTATCAGGTTTACTCTTCGTTAAATCTGTATCTTATTCGACTCATCGTATAGTTTTGGATATAAATTCATTCCTTAAAGCAATACTCCATACCTGACTACTATTAAAAGGGCGTATGCTGCCCAAGAAATGTCTTATTTACTCCTCTTGTGTTCAAGAATATCTATGTATGTTTTGAAACTACTTAACGAGATTTCGTATGCCTGGTACAAGAACTGAGAGATTTCTTCACTTCTTCTTTTTTTTTTGTAACTGCTTTACGTCTCTTTTTAACATCGGGGTCTTTAGAGACGGGAAAGGATGGGGGGCAAGGATGGTGGCAAGGAATGTGAAGGAATTCGGCCATGGCCTTTTGAAGGAAGCATCCCGGCATTTGCCTGGAGTGATTTGGGGAAACCATGGAAAACCCAAATCTGGATGCCCGGACGGGGATTCGAACCACCGTCCTCCCGAATGCGAGGCGAGAACGCTAACCGTTACACCACCCCGCTCGGTAGATTTCTTCACGGTGTATTGCCAGATTACGTTGTGAATACATGAAATTTCGACGATTAACTCCTGTGTCTTCCTCAGATTCGAAAATATTTGTATGCTGACCAAAAGCTCAACTATCGTTTCCCAGTAGTTCTGTCCACTGTTCACGTCCAGAGGCCTGTAGGCACGGATGCAAGTCTTTGTTGCGGCCCGCGGACCCTAATATGGAGCAATCATTTTGCAGTAGCTGGACGGAGGTACAACGCTCTCTTACAATAAAACCCATTTAGAACAAATATCTGTATCAAAACACATTGCGTTTACATGTTTAGAAAGCTCCAGACTTCATTTACGTATTCAGGAAAATATAAATTGATGACTATAAATTATTTATCAAAATTCTAACGAAAGAAAGTAAATCAATCGTTTAACAAACTTTAAAAAAGTATGACTGCCAAAACAAAAAGAAAACACGTATAGATACAACATTTCCTGTGACTTCTCAGTCATGTAACACAGATAATGAAGTGGATGGGTACATAAGTGGCAAAACTTTGCCACATGATTGGAAAGAATTTAATGTATATTACAAAAACAGATGATATTGTTGATGAACTATTTTTGTTTAATGTTTAATATGCAGTTCGAATCATTCATTTAAAAATTATTCAGTGCGCTGCAATAATGTACGTAACTAAGCAATTCTTCTAATAAATATAATAAATACATAAGGCTAATAATGGTTGTATTTTTTCGATATATAAGATACATCTGAGTGGTAACTATACCTGCTACAAAATTACTTGTACATTGACCTTGATGTTCGAATAAGGTATTTTCACTTTGATCTTATTTGATGGAATTCTGTGATCTCGGACTGTATCAAAAACCTAAAATGTCACCAACACTGATATACAAATCAGTTACTTTGCTTCACAAAAGTATGTTTAATTTTTTGTGTTAGTAACAACCATCTAATGCAATACCCAAAGACCATGGCTACATTTATAGGTACTTTTTTTAAGTTTATCTTCTTATAACATCATATCCTAAAGGATATATTACTTTCTGGGTTTACTTCAGTATTAGAATGAAGGAGAAATTGTTTCGCACACAAATATTGTTCTAGAAACAATATTTTAGTTAGGTGTTAGATTTTTATTGAATACCATGCTGTGTACAATTAACAATATTTTTTCTCATCTATAAGCATATTTTAACATGGCGTATGAAAAAAAATTTTGGTGAATGATAATATACCCATCTTAAAACCTGTCATAGATATTCCATATCATCTTTTTTTTAGTTCAAAATAATGCTCGGTGCTTTCGGCATTTCATTGTAATTCGCAGAGCGGTGTCTACCTATATAACTGTATATATCTGTAGTGCACTGTGTCTTCTTGTTCCTGAATCATGCAAAAACTACAGAACAGATACTGATAGCGTTTTCACAGTATTAAAGCGTAGAATCTGATTTAAAATATGTTGTATGTCTTAAGACCCTACGTCATCTAGTGTTTAAGCAGGAAATTTTTTTTTCCAAACTCAAAATTTTTGATATGGGAATATTTCGTTTCTTTTTTGTAAATTTGTTTTCAAGTTCCTGTGCCTGCATGGGAACCTCAGGTATGTCAATCTAATGACGTTGGTACTAGTGGGCCTTCGTTTGTAAGGAATCGGCGGCTAAAAAGTATAAAAACCTGACTGTATACCAATAGAAAAAATGTTGTCTCAATGTTCGAAGATTATTCAATGGGTTTGGGCGTTGTGTTCTCGTGCTTTTATTTTGCAAACTATCCAGTGTTTATGCCATTCTAAATTTATGTTTAGAAAAATTCGGCTGAATACTAATTTACGTTTCCTGAGAGAAATCACAAATTAGTAAAAATCACATAAATTGTTTCCATACAAGTAATATTTTGAGTTACAATTACAGTTTTTCTTCCGTTCATATTTTAAATTCATCCGCACACATTTTACCAGGTGGTTGAAGCTACAGGTAGAAAAACGTATGATATAAATTTCCTTTCTGGTAATCAACCTATATTACAATATTACAAGACAGAGACTGTGAGTGGTGTTTGAGTGGTTAACGGTATGACCTCGAATTCAGGAGGGTGGCAGTTCGAATCCTCATCCGGGCATCCAGATGTGGGTTTTCCATGGTTTCCCCAAATCACTCCAAGCGAATTCTGTGATGCTTCCTTCAAAAGGCCATGGTCGAATTCCTTCCCGTTCCTTGTCCCCAGTCTCATTCCGCCTCTTATGACCTCAATGTCGATGAGGCGTAAAGCCATAAGTAAAAAAAAAAAAAAAAAAAAAAAAAGACAGAAAGACTGTAACTTTTGTTTAAAGTACTCAATCTATCCTCACTATAGATAAGACAAGAGAAACGCAACATAAAATTAATTCTACCACTCCCTGTGACTGAACTGTTGTTATAAGTCTGGAAGTCACTTCAAATAAGGCGAAGTTTCCCCTCCTTGAGCAAGATTCATATCGTATGCGGAGCGTGTGTATTGCAGCGTAGACCTTCTTCACAAGAGGCACTAGTAGACGAGATGAAAACGCTTAAGGCTGCGCCTCTCGACAGATCTGCGAGCCTGCATCACGTTGCTTGTGCAGTCCAACTCAGAGCATAACAAACGGCTGCTTCGTGAGCGAACTGTCCAACGAAGTCACGATACAACACACTCAAGGTTTTAATTCTCGGGTTTATTGTAAAATTTTATGATCCTTCAGAAGGAAATACCGAAGTTCGTTTATGTTGCTTTGTTTATTACTGCGATAGTGTGTCTTTTACACCATTCATAGGGAAATTAACAAATAAGGGAAAATTTTTATTGAAATTTAAGAACAGATATTCGATTTATT
The DNA here is from genome assembly GCA_031002005.1 of Vandiemenella viatica. Classification (NCBI taxonomy): domain Eukaryota; kingdom Metazoa; phylum Arthropoda; class Insecta; order Orthoptera; family Morabidae; genus Vandiemenella; species Vandiemenella viatica. The sequence continues at coordinate 102,539,599 of JARYHS010012519.1, read as the reverse complement.
GTCATCATCTAATACTAATCTGTGAACTATTTTTTGTGTTGCAGAATAGTTGTTAGAGCCGATGTATTGACCTGTAGAAACAAGTTTGTTTTAATAGCTTATTTCAGTTCAGTAATATGTTTATGTAATTCCTGAAATACATTTTAATGAAATTGATTTTCTTTCCAAATTACCAGAGTTTACGTTTTTTGCTTACGGCTTAATGCCTCGTCGACGCCAAGGTCATTAGAAGTGGGAAATGACTGGTGGTAAGGAACTGAACGAAACGGAATTTTAAAAGAACCATCTCGGCATTCACCTGGTTTGATTTTCGAAAACCATGGAAAATACAGATCGGATGGCCAGACGAAGATTCGAACCCGCGTCCTCCTGAATAATTGATAATGTTTTACTGCACTGGTATTTAATACCACATCCTGCCTAGTAAATATGAAAAATGAAAACATAATATACATTACTTTCTTCTGTCCAAATGAATTAAATCATTCTTTTCGTTGTCAGGCTGTGAAAGTATAAAGGAAATAATTAAATTTTGATTCGTTAATTTCAGCGCATCTTGTTTAAATACATTCTGAAATATTCAGAACGCAGTAACTGGAGTATAGTTGTCAATATTTTCGTGCATTTTACATGTTCCTGCCCATTTCGCCCCCCCCCCCAAATTATCCCATATTCATATTTCTGTTTCTCTTTTTGAATTGTTAATTCTCACTGATTTTCATTATTGTCTGTGAAAAATAACCATAATTTTACCATATATTTACACAGACAATTTTTTAGGCTGCTTCTGTACGTAGGTGATAAAACTGATATTCTGAAACATAAGATCATTGGGTAAAAAAACAGAAACTGCTCTAGGTCAAGCAGTGAAAATACTGTTATTTTAGTCTACGTAATTGTATTGGTAGATATTCCCATTAACAGTTATAAAAAAGTCAACAAGTTCAATTTACCATGCGGTTACTAAACCTGTTCCTTGCTGTAAAATCACGCAAATACAAGGTTGAAAATTAATACGTTAAATGTGCCGATTTACGAAATAATATAAATAAAAATGCACATAAAGAAGAAATTGAATTTTTCTGACGAGAATTGCATTTTAATAGTTCCAGAAACTGCTTGGAAATTGATAAACCCCAAATACCATGAATGTATCCACGGACTTTACTGTCGAATAATTAGAGAGTCATATTCGAACAAACTGGACTGAATTAATTAATGTGAACTGAACTATCCCGAAATCGTTAGTGGTATATTCTGTATTTCTAAAAACTACTTTCGGGATTTTGCGAAGTATTGTGGGTATGGTGAAACTGTATGACGGAAGAGAACTGGAGTGGAACAAACAATTTTTAATAAATTAATTGCAAGAAGGCAGAATTATTTACTGTGTAACCTACTTTCACGTGATAAAAACTGACCAATTAAAATCCGAGAAAGGGAGTCACGAACGCACGGGTTTAAATGAGAAGACGGAATCATATTGTTAATAATTATTGTTTAAATTTGATTCTTTTTTGGGTTATTACGACGGATATAAAGCGAAGAGGAAAGAATAGTCGCGGAGAACCTTGAGACGAACTGAGAGAAGAGGCTAACAAATTCATTCTGATTTCTGATATTCAGCCTGACCGATGGCATGATGGTGAAATTGTACTTACAATTCGGCTGGAATAATAATAATGATAAGTTTGCAATCGAGCGCCCGCTCCGGTGGCAATCTCCCTACACACACCCCTTTCTCCATTCCTCTTCCAACCTACTTTTGCCCCCTACAAATATTTACTTTAAATTCCTTCAGTGTTTCCGGTAAAGTATTCATCACTTTTATAGGCAATTTATTCCAGTCCCTTACGCCCTTTCTTACGAAAGATAACTTTCCCACACCCTAATGCCTGAAATCAAGTGCCAGCTTATGGTCATGTTCAGCCTTACCCTTCCAAGTACCTCTCTTAATTTTCACATCAATATCTTTCCATGCTTCATCGCCAGTATAGGTCTTGCACATTCCCATGACTCTCTTCACCCTCCATCTATCCTCCAATGAATCCCACTCCAGTTCCTTTATCATATTAGTTACCGATTGTGTTCTGCGGTAATTTCCAAAGATAAATCTGGCAGCACTCCTCTGCATCCCTTCCATCTCCTATATTTGATACCCAAAATGCGGATCCCAAACTACACCACCATATTTCAGTAGTGGTCTGACCAAAGTTGTGTACCCCAATTCCCTTACTTCTCTAGTGCATCCCCTCATCAGTCTTTCCAACAGGTGAAGGATTTTGAACCCTTTCCCTACCACCTGTTCAATGTGTCCTGCCCACTAAAGTTTGCTATCAAATGTTACGCCAAGGTATCTACATTTCGAGTCTGTAATAAGTAGCTCCTTCCCCACTTTATAATCATAATAAACCTTTAGATTATTATCTGCGTACGTAATAAGCTTGCTATTCTTTGCATTCATCTTCATCCCATGTTGACTAACCCAGCTAGTTATCCTATCTACATCACCCTGCAGCTGTTTTGATTGAGTTGCCTGACATACTGGTACTGTAACAGCCTGTCCGGGAGTCAGAGCACTTGATGTGGCTAAGTCCATTATCACGTCATTATTTTCATCATCAGTTTGTGTGCCAGCGAGTTACGTGGACCAACGACACCGATTGTATGCTGGCCGCATATCAACGATTTAAAGAAAACTGAAAATAATAACCCCTCAACGTCTTGGCGCTGAAAATCGTGTAAAATAATCTCTTACGTTCAGCAGTATTTATTTAGCTAAACCCAATTACAAGTACTTCTTTGAAAAATGATATGAGGTATTGTATAATAATTGATTTCATGCCATGTTCTTTTCCTGTTTCGTTGAACGTATTTATTAATTTTCAGCTATTTGTTTATCAATGGCAATAAATAAATTCAGTTAAGATCAAGATTAATAAATCTTTCTTAAATTCATTATATTTTTAATTCATGAAAATTACCAAAATACCTCGTATCCATTCTAATTAATTATGTTTGTTTTTGATTTATTTAAAAGGGTTTATATCGATATGAATTATCCGCCATGGTGTCTACTATTATTTTAATAATTGCAGATAATTGCAAATAATTGCAAATAACTGCAAATTAATAATATTATGTTCACAAAAATTTATTTTAATTCCGGGTCATTGATAAATTATCAAGTGGTACATCAAGAGCGCATTTGATTGCAATTATATCTTCAATTTCGTTGTAATTTTCTTTCTGCTGTGTAAAATATTTTTTCGGAATTCCAATGTTTAAGAACTAATAGGCAATTATCGTCACAAGTTGTACCTCTAACTGATGCTTGCCATGTTTCCTACGCACATACCCTTGCGTATTTTGTTCATAATTTACATATTACTTCTCAACTGATGATTTACGTTAGGGTTCCAGAGTGGAATTGATCACTGGTTGTCAACGAAAATGAGTGATATATTTGAACAGTCAAATATCGAACATACTACAATTCTCTTTTATAGCTGCACCAGTCAACCTCCTGTTGAGTGCTTTTTGAAGAAATTGCCAGATCACACCGATATTGCTCACAGATTTCAACCAAAAAAGGTGGCCAAGTAATCATATCACTGAACCAATTAACTGGGTATATTTCATGATTTACTCCAACCGAAGCTACGACGTAATATCTTCTTTGGAACTCTGTCGAATGTAGATGAAATTTTTCATTTAATTTCTTTTCATACTTTTAAAAAAGCTAAATGCGCTTTATTATATGCTATACTGTAAGGAATTGATTAATATTTTCTTTTCTTTTTATTTTATTTCTTGGCTCGTGTAATTTTGTGTATAATATTTTGCTGTTTATTCGAGTTTGACGAGAATAATTGAAAAGTATTGTGTTTATAATGTGGAAGGCAGTGTGTATTTGAGTTATCTCTGAACAGTAAACAGTGAGTGTAGGGAGATTATTTTTGTCAGAGTCCGAAAACAAAGATGGCTACCACAGGCAAATGAGTTGCCCTCGCTCTTATTGTTGTGGACACTGGCTCATTGCGGTACGTAAAAATTAGTAGAAGAGATTACTGAAATTATTGATCATGGAGACTGAAATGTTATAAAAGTGAAATTTAATGTCTATATATCAACTTGTGAAGCAGTGTTTAATTAAAGAAGGGCGAAACAACCAAGTGAGGTTTTAATGTTTCTTTTTTTGATGAACTACATCGAAGAGACGCACGAATTCCTTCACGGTTATTAACTTATATATGGCATCCTGTAACGACCAGAAGAGGAAAAGCAACAAATAGTAACATTATAATAAGTTCGAATGGGTCAATTCTGATCTGTCTAGAATAAATTCACGATATTAAAAACTTTAACTTGATCGGATTTTTAAAAGAATAACAAACTGTTAGTAAAAAAGTACTGTAATACTTATCTCATTTATACCTAAACCAAACCCAAAGTGTGTAGATTCGACGTTACTATTCTCCTTTGTAGTAACATACCAAGAGAAAATTTGATTCAGAACAATCAATTAATTCATGAATCTATTTCCAAATATTCCAATAGGTTATAAATTTTTGTGCCATTAAAAAGTATTAAAATATGGTGAATGTGAGCAAAAAAATTCTAATCTAAAATTCTTTCCAGTAAAGTAGGACGTAGTTTGCCATTTCATATATTTCACGCAAGTATAGGTAATATATGTGCAATAGAATCAATAAATCCATACTTTAATATTAGGACTTTGCTTGGTTCAGATTCTACATTAAACTATAAGTCCAGTTTAGTTGGTACGATTGCACGCAATGTTAGACTGTGCCTGTGAAAAATTCTGACATTAAGTCACTAAAGTCACATGAAAATTATTTATTTGGTAGCTGTTAAACGTTATTTGTTAATATTAATTGATTAAACAGTAGTACTGTATTTCTGAAGTAAGGATCTCGTAGAAAAGAAATGTAGCGCAAATTTACATATTTTATAAATATTATAAGAACTCAAATTGTTAAAAAGATGAGCTATATCCGAAAACAATTTAAAACTTAATGAAATTAGGGCATCTTAAACATTTATGTTTGGTTAACAGATATGCAGCCTTAGGCTTATATAACAGTAATATCTGATGTCTCATTATGGGAGTGAAATATGGAAGCTCAGAAAACAGATTGAAGTATTTACCAACTTAACTGATAGTAGATGTGTCATCATAAACGGAATGAAAGTAGTTTCATTAAATTAGAATGAAGCATTAACGATATATATACGCTTCTATCAAGAATGTATATATTTGCGGAACGTGTGCAAGTAATAAAGCGAGAAATCTATTGGATTCAATACATCGTGAGGAAAGGAGCATCATTTTTTTGTTTTAGACTGTGAAACGACCAAATGGCAAAACCAGCACTAGATATAATGTCATGGTCCTGCTGTATACAAAGATAGATAAATGACGCACGATCATGATTGTATCAGCCAGTTCAGTGATTTAATGATGTGATCTGTCTCATTCATGATGCCAGATTGGACATTGACCGTCTTCTCCAGGTAGAGCGGGTAGGGGTAATTCTCTGGTAGCTAACTCCACTATCCTCGCTTATGTCTTCTTGTTAGTGACTCCAATCTAAACTCCATTCGAAACATTCCTCCAAGGTACTGTACATCGTCGGCCGTGTGTCATTTTAAATTTCCTATATCAACTGAAATTTTCTAAACGCGTTTATTTTAATATTATTTTTTTTCTTGTTTTTTCCCCACTGTAATCCGTATGGAAGGCACAACTTTTTCTTTGGAAAATTTCTCCTTCACTAACATTCAAAACCAAGATTTATAACTAGAATTTGGAGATGGCAAAGAACGCTATGTCATCGGCGAAACGACAATTGTTAACTCCCGTGTATTATTTCAGTATTATCTCATTTCACCATGTGTGTTATCAGCTCCAACACCCATGAAACAGCATAGGAGATACGAGTTCTGTAAATATTTATCGAAATTTAAAATTTCCTGCCTGCAGTAACTCAACAATTTTTTTACTTCACAACTACTAGTTATATTCACTCTTGTAAATTAAGAGTTTGTTCAGTTGCTTGAAAGAATCTTGGTTCATTCGCCTCAGTGTCGTCTCCACTTGTAGTAAAGTTTTCACAGTTGTGCCCTTTTCTTAAAAGCAAAATAAAAGAAGAATGGTTACGATTTTGGGTCCACAAGCCAGCCCATATTCCTAATTCAGTTCCCAGTAGTAGAATCTCCGTGTAGTTCTGAGACGCGTGATTATAGATGCTATTGGTGACATGATGTTGTACCCTGCTGGACGCTATCTGGTAGGGGGATCGTGAATGCCGTCGCAGATGATATCTACTTGCTGTGTCTGCGCTGAAGTTTGCCCCGTGCGGCGGTGCGGGACGCCATAAACAATGCGGCCGGCCATGCGAGAGGCCATATTTCACAGCCCTGGCCCGTCGTGGCCCGGGCTGCGCTGGCCTGAGCCGGGCCTGACAGCACCCAGGCTCGCTCACCATCTTATGACTCTGTTCGACGAGCGACCATCCATGCATGTTGCGTCACAGCTTAAAAAAATGTAGTCCAATACTAAAGACATTAGGCAGAGGAAAATTACTGACAGATTTCCTAACTTTTGCACACGACCTAGTAATATCAACCCGTAACAAACAGATCGAACTCGTAAATGGAACTACGGAGAAAGCTGGTCCTGAGGTTTGTGATTGCCGCTGGTTAAGTTTTAATGTTAAAGTGGTTCTTGATTTCAATAAGAAATTAATATTTAGATAGCAAGAATCTTGATTGCTGTTGATAAAACATATATAATGCTGAATTTATTATTTTACTATGGCTTGTACATAGCCGGATACATTTAACGTTACGTTAGACATTACGTGTATCTGCAAGCAAAAGCACTATCCGGCTTTACAATCAGCCTGAAGATAGCAAACATAAACTAAATGTTAAATATTTCATTCATAAATTTAAATACATGATAACATCGTGACCACAAGCCAACAATAATATGTTATATGTATAGTGGATCAAATCCCTTGGGCGCCTTTTGAATTAAAATATGAAGAAGAATAAGGCTCAACTGAATTTACAAGGAGCTTTAAAGTTCATGAGGTTATTTGCCAGCTAGCTTTTAAAATGGAATTGAGCAGAGATCCTGTCACATGATTCGATTACGGATACTTCAAAGTCTTTCCAAACCATGAAACGATGATGGGCGATGGAACACGTTACTATAATCATCAGCAACAGCAGCGGCGGCGTGTGGCGGAGACCAGTAAATTGCACCATTAGTGCATGGACAGCATCAAACGACCAGCCTGTGGTCGAAGCCAGAACCCTCCAGCATAGTGCCACTCTGCGCTATGACGTCTGGACACGGCGACTGCTGACCACAGAATCCCAGTATGGCCGCTTCTGCTCCTCTTCCAAAAACTCCTTCCCGAAGTTTTGTTACATGAAAAAGGAAGCCACGAATTAACATCGGTAGACCCCGTATATGATACGGCATTGGATGTCTAACTTCTTCCCAAAACCACGTGAGGTCTGAAGTCACCCCATTCGCTCTGAGCCTTTCCCACGTGTCTGTCACCCGTTGTGCTGTTCAGGTAACACTGCGCAGGGTCAATGCACTGACCTTGGGGTTGGCCGTTGTATTCGGGCGGACAAAGGCTCGGAGCATCCCACGCCATCGGTAGAATTTACCGTTGCCAGCTTCAAAATCCCTTCTGCCCCTCCAAGTAGCAACCTCTTTACACAGATAAATTTTAAGAAAATATGGCAGCCTGGAATATCCATTACGAAGATCGGAGAATTAAATTACTAAATATTCATTAAATATTAATATAATCTGATTATAAAAATAACTAAATACAAATATTTACATATTTTGTAGTACGCCATAATCCTGCGTGCTACAGGTTCCATTTTACGAGACGGAATTAATGACCTGCTGTTGTGGCCGAACAGGGAATTCTCGGATATAATTCTATGAAAAGGTAATACTGGTAGGTGAAAGTGATTGCAAGTAGCAGAGTTGAAACCAGGGCGCGTTGCAACACAGAATTAAACAAGTTAGAGGCTGTGGAATGTAAGCAAGGAGGGTAGATATGCCTCCAAAGTAGAACAGATGGTCAGCGAAATTAGAAATTAGCACGACGTCATGCGGAGAGAGCTGATAGGATAGGAGTGATTCTGATTGGCTGGAGGGCACTCCCTCCTACGAGTGTTAAGGAGGGGAAAACGACACAAAACCGGACTGCAGGGACTGAGGAGAGGTCAGCTGGGCAGATCACCTTGGTCGCCAGCATTGAAGGCAGTTGGAGACAACAAGTGATTAAGCCAGGAGACTTCACAATCACAACCAGGTGGGAGCTAACCAATGGTTTATACGAAATGTAGTCAGCATTGAATAAAGGTGGAGAAGGGAATGATAGTCTGGAGATAAATATAGGAGGAGCTAGGAGAAGTCTGAATGTACATAAATGTTGTATTAAAGTGTAAATACCTTTAATTGGATTTTTATTTATAGTGCTAAGCCTCACATGACAAACTGGTTACCCACGAGTGTATGTATTCCTCTCGGGAGGTGGCAAGGCGGACAGCATAAGAAGAAAACAAGTTCGCTCGTCCACCACACTGCAAAATAAAAAAAAAAATGGAAAAATCCGTTATTTCCATACAGCAAGTATCTCGGCGAAACAATCCACGAGAATGAAATTGAAGCAAAAGCCAATCAAATATAATCTCAAAAGATGTAAACGGCCTTTCGCTTAATACAAAACATATACAATATTAAAAAAATCTCCAAACATACAAAACTGAGCCATTACAACACAGTCATTAAAGCCTAATTAATCGAAACTTTCATTTTGGGCAGGAAAACAGATACAGAAAACATTTAGAAAGAGGAGTGCCAAGTTAAAAGGAGAGTTTTGACCCGAAACTCCCAAGAAACTAATACAGCATCAGAACTAATCACTAAATCTTACAATATACAGACATTCACAGTGATATTAGAAACGCAAACTTACGTTTCACGGACACATCAAAACAATGAACCCTGATAGACACACAAGACAAGTAGTTGAATTCTATGAATACATGAAATCAGATACAATCAGATCGATTGGCGAAATTAAGAAAGACCTCAAATTAGCAGGAATTGCTCCAAAGGACACGGAGGTAGTTAGATCCAAAATTAAATAGTGACAATTTTACTTTGAGGAAAGCCTGAAGTACTTTACTTAAACACGATCTGATGAGAGAAATGCAACCCAAAGCGAGAGTACGAAGGAAATTTTGGCTCGAAGGAAAACAAAAACACTTCTAAGTACTTTGCGTTGTCCTAATACACTGTCTGCGAATAATAATGAGTTGAAAACTTTTGTAAAATGTTTCTCGCTGTAGTATTGCTTATTTATGTCTCTATAGAGGACTTTTTTTTTACTTATGGCTTGACGCCTCGTCGACGTCGAGGTCATTATAGACGGGTTGGGACTGGGGACTAGGAACGGGAAGGAATACAACTATGGCCTTTTGAAGGTAGCATCCCGGCATTCGCCTGGAGTGATTTGGGAAAATCATGTAAAACCCAAATCTAGATGCCCGACGGCCGTTCGAACCGGCGTCCTCCCGAATGCGAGGCTAGAGCGTTAACCGCTCACCCACCACGCTTGGTCAGTATAGAGGAGTTTTTGTTTCATCATAAAGGTGTCTATTGCAACAATATCGTTAATGCTTCATTACTTGCATTACCATTAATCAGTATTGATACTTAATCGGGACATTTAAGCATCCGACCTACATATTAAGGAATTGGTGTAATTCGTATACCGACTCAGTTGGGAGCATGCCATGGAATTAGGAACTGGGGCTAGAAATGCAACCGCACAGTCCAGACAACACCACGTGAAGACAGGGATTGTGACATAGAAAAAGACCAGATTTGAATGACTTCATATTAGGCCAGCGCTTGGCATATTTTAAGAATACCAATTCCACTAGTTTCCTATAGACTAGAGTAACTCACTATCAGCACATTTCAGTCTAACATATTACTCGCTGAGCGTGCAAAGTACCGTAATGCGATATGCTCTCGCCAATGGTATGCAATAGTGCACTAACATCATACTTCTTTACACCTGATTGACTGTATAATACTGATTCTTACCTATCATGAAGCTCATTAGAGCTCAAAACATCCTCCCGAAACACAAAAACGGTATGTAGAACTCTTGCCGTTCTTTGTAGATTCGGATACCATGGTAAGACGTAATGTTCATTCTTTTTGCCTCAGAACCTGCTTTAAGACTCTGGAGTTCTTTTACTTTATTCAGGCATCGTACATTCGTGTGAAGGTAATTCGCTTGGAAATTTTGTTTTACTATGTTAGTAAAATTCTAATTCAGATTGTAAATTGCATCAAATTGAAGGTTTAGGACGCAACTTTCAGTGTCGCCTTCTTAACTGGTCATAACGTTGAAGGTTAGTGAATTACGTATAAAGTTAGTATTTTAAAAGAAATGTAGTTAACTGTATCTAGTGTTGCATTTTAAACCTAACTAAAGTTCTAGGCTCAAAATCTACGGTGACCTTGTTCTACCTCTAAATTATATATTATTTTCAGCGTCATTAATTGTGGTTCTTCCTGGAAATAAGTAACTTCTCTTTACGTGCTTCAAATATTTTCGACTTTCCTTGCTTTGGCCTTTTCATATTCAGAGGATGGCCGACCACCGACCAACTAATCGCAATCAACATCCATGTATCAGTTCTGTTCACCATCCTGACTACAATTTCAGTCGGCAAACAAATTTGTTTTCATAAACAAAACATTATTGTTCACATAAAGGGGACGAAACATTCGAGCGCTCCCTTACATAAACACTAAGTGAAACTTCTAAAATAATCTTATGGAACTCCTTCGAAAACGTAAGTTATCCTAGGGAGAGAATAACAATTTAAAATCTCTTGGACGTCACCCAGAAACATCTGTAACTGCATTTCCAATCGTCAAAAATTAGGAGCGATGATAACAGAAGTTCTACCCTTCTGTTAAGTGTAAATGTACGCTCAATTTCAATCTAGTCAGGGCTAGCTAAAATACAAGTGACTCTAGTAAAATTATGTGGAACAAGTTACCACTCATCCAATTATACAACTGGGAATGAAATAAAAAATGAATGATTTAGAAAAATATATTACTGATAATTTACTATAATATCAAAAAGTATACCCATATCAAAAAGTGTTGTATCTACTGATTTCATTTTTTAAAATTATATCACACGTTTAACAAACGGTCAGCTCTTACAAGCATGTGACAAGATTATAAATAGCTTTAGTTGAAGTGACTGTTAGCGCTTTAAACTTTGCTTCAAACAGTTACGCAAAACTTGATGGTACCACATCAAAATCTGCCACAATTCGCACAAACGAAAGGGAAAAAAACCGCATAGGAACTATTAAAAATGTTAGTTAATATCAACTTCGCAGTCATTTTGAGCCTTATAGTATCCACGAGATACTACGGAACAAATACACAGTACAAAGTCAAAAAAAGATACTCAGAATACAGTAGAATATCACATTTCAGTTGACAGCGATTCCTCCATCTAAATAATCATAATATTCACTTGACTACTATGCGACACCAATTTTTTGTAGCATGAGAAACAGGAAACTGTTCTGAACATAATTCGCTGTGTTGAACTCCAGGTCTCTCCGTCAATTCTGAAATCTTTATGGGAATTAAAATTATTACTTGTGGATTATATTGGGTAAGTTGGTTTATGGCTATTGCTTTTTCACGCCAATTTAACGCTCCTAAAACTACCTAAAGGGTGGAGAGCGTTAAAGGGTCTGGTTGTTCGTATGGTGTATTGTTGAGACGATTATAGAGTTACATGAATGAAATTACAAACTTCTTTTACGTATAATACTTCTTCCTGTGCATTAGAGATAATAAGGAGATCAACTGTAAATGTCTATAAATGGCTGTTGTTAATTATGTTGGATTAAATATCTTGATGATGGAACTAATGTACGAAATATTTATAATAATGTTCCATTGAGAAATGACATTATTTTATTTTAAATAACAGCGCATTATTAACGACTAGAAGAAGATCTTACCAGAGTTTCATAAGTTCCATGACAGAACTATCACACAACACATTAAAGGAGAACCGTACAGCTGGAAAATTTTCTGATTTTAATATTTTGTAGTGCTCAATACAACTGAAAAAGTTTATGATCTGAATATTTGGTAGTGCACTATAATAAAATCGTTTACAAAATTAAGCAATAATACTTCATCAAATTTCCTTTGAAGTATATGGCATCATTCTTTATTGAAAGTAATATTAGTATACATTTCAAATATTTTTGGTGCATAAACTGATTATGCTATTTAAGGTTAGACAGGAAAAGAGCGTCAAACCAAAGGAAAAGAAGAAACTTTGGTTTTCTGTTTCAACAAAGTTTTATAGAAAGAGAAATTAAGGCGTTCGAATATTGCAAGAATGAATATTGGTTGACTGTAGTAGCCTGCTGTAATATTTTAAAGCACAAGCCAAAGGGAATAAAGGAGTGCGATTGCACTGATGAATTGTTATTAATGTTTCAGCGAAGATGTAGAAGATGTATGTACTGTGATCAAAGAAAAGATAAATAATAGATAATAGTTGTTGAATTGTAAAACTTGAATAAGATATTTAATTTGATTTGACGTTAATAAACGCACTGATGATTATTTTTTAAAAAAATACCCAGGGAAATGCAGAATATATGTTTGTTTCGCTAATGGTAAACTACAATATTAAGATTACTGTTTTCAGGTAATTCATAGCGTTGGTTGTAAACCTGAAACCGGATGCAACCAGAAAATATTGTCGCGTGTTGACCGAGCGAATGGCGAACTTACCCACTGTGGGTCCGTCCTAGCATTTACTTACTGTCGCTGCGGTAGTTCTGGTTTCCCGTCGGCATCTGTAAGCTTCCAGCTAGGATAAAATACATGCACACTTAATTTGCGTAAAATCAGGACGTAGTTGCTCCTTGAAATGTTATGAAGAGTTGTGGCTACTTGATTTATTGTAAAAGCGGCTGTGTGGTACAGTTACAAGTTATTGGTACATGAAATCGGTGTTTCCTGATATTGGAATAGTGGACCAGAGGATCCAATGTTAATGCAGTATGCATTCCAAGCCAGCAGAGGGAGAATGACAGGAAAAATGCCTAAAACGGCCTAATTGGATGGTAACAGGTCAGCCCCACGAAATTTCACATCACGGACTGGGGCGAATCGTGTGCGCAAAGAGGCGCCCTCGATTCCGGAAGGTGGGGAAAGCCTTCCTCTCATTGGCTGTTTGTCACAACGATCATGCGTGTGGTTCACGTGCTCATAGTGTGTAAGCCGTGCTATACACTGTTCCCACAGTAAGGACTGCCAGACCAGCGTCCTTGGCGCCGGTGTCGTATATGAGCGGTGTAACCTTCGTACTTCTGTGCTGGCTTGGAAGCACTCCGCCTTCATTACCGATAAACTCTATACTAAAATCTATACCAAAATCAGCTACCGCGACAATATAGCTAACTAATGTGAAACTGCCGAAAAAATCCAATACTGGGAAAAGGAAAAAAAGTACAACTTGTTTATATTAACGAAACCGTAAGGGGGAATTTCATAATAATATACCTTCTTGTTTTATAATTTATTTGGTCTCGTTTATTTGTGCAATCTTTTGTAGTACTTTTCTCTAATAAACATTATGTTGAAGAAGAGAGTTTAACAAATAGATATATTCTTAAATGTTTGTTCGCTGTCACCAGAATGGAAACGCATAAATATTATTACTCTTGGAACAACAAGAGAATCTTTCCGATAAAACTACATAATTTACAGTAGGTAGTTAACCTTCGAAAACTGAAGTAACTACTCGTAGATGCCCAAGTATCGATTTTTAAAAAGGTTTAATATATCATTAATTAGTATATGAACGTACAACATAATTTATTTTAAAACAATGTTGGAAGCAATACATAGTACCTGGAAACAATATAACAAGTGTCGAGCTCATTTCAGTTCTATAACATACTGACAAATAATTCTTTGTGAAAATTTATATTCCAATTTCTCCAAAAACACAGTCAGATAAATATAATAATATGCAGTCACCGGATCATCGCCAATAGTTTAAATAACGTACTAAACAATTCGTCGACCTTTTACCAACAAAATACGTTTGGTTAAAATAAATGAAATTATTCATTTATTGCAGCTAAGTGAGAATGCTTTCTTAGTGTAAGTAATTTTATTCTGTAAACATTGTGAAAATGTTCTGAATAAGTTATCAGACTTTGTAACTGTGTTTAATTGATTTAGATACGTAACATTTTAACTAAAGGACATTAATATTTTATGTGGTGTAAACTACATTAATGGGGTCATTTTGTTAGATACAATTTTTTTTTTTACATCGCAGTCTGGTGGTACAATTCATTGGTCTCATATGCCGTGAAATTTTCCCTTCTTACTCAGCATTTTTTTAAAATTCAAAACGAGGTAGAAATGTTTTGTAAGTTTATTTTTATTTAGTTCTTTGCTGTTCTGGAGTTATTTATAGCCGTCTACAACATTGTCTGTTGATATGCACAACATATCTCTGCCGGCATGCTGCAGATCCGTTAGGACTATCATACGAATATTTAATTGTGTAATGTGTCTTTGAAATATTTATTGAAGAATCTGAGGCCTATTTTGTAAATGTTTCTTCAAATAAATTAAAATAGGATTTATCACATGATTTCTCATTTAAAGTAAAAATGTTATCACATTTGAGAAAGTTAATTACTGTATGGGAATAAAAACCACATTGTTGATCATTTAACCTATATTTGACAATTTTATAAAACATCGGTTCACAACATTCCCAGCAAGGTCATCAGCAAATTGCAGCATAATGAATGTTTTTTTCTTGAACACTTATGCCACCATAATTTTTTTCTTCTAATTCCTTTATTCCTTCCTATGAACAAGAGTTGAATATTAACAGGAATAGATCAAAAACATATCTTAAATTGTATTAATTGATGCCCCTAATTCGTGATTTTAAACGTTCATCATTGCCAGTTGGGTAGAGTAATATTATTTCTTCATGAGGTAGGTAGGGGCAACTAACCTCTAATTGGTTTGACAAATTTTACTCGCCACTGTATGTGAACTTACTACAGTTGAAACATGACTGCAAGCAACCAGTGAAATACGCATATATTACTTTTGTGAATGTTTTGATGAAAACACGCGTATTTGACACAAATGTTTAATAGGTAAAAGTTCTAATGATTTCTGAGTTTTATGGCTGAATTTAATTAAAATTACGAAATTTTACACTAATCATTTACTTCAAGAACTCTGCACTGATCGACTTAAGTTAATTATTCGATATACTTGTATTTTGTTTATAATTTAATGCTTCAAAATAACGCCAATGCTTACCATTTTGTTACTAAAAAAAAAAAAACAACAAAAATGTGTGAAACAGATTGAAGGATTTTAAACATAGTAAAACTCTAAAACTACAATAAGAAAATTGCTATGGAACGCAGTATTGTCGGTGCAATTAACTTGAATCTGAATGAACGTATATGGTTGCATTTGCTAGTGCGTACTTCCTCATTTAGTGCTGAACAAACGTGAATAGGAAGGTTAGACACATCCGCAGCACAAGCGGCTCACAGGTTGCGCGCACACGGCTTGGGGTTTGGGGTAGAGGCTTTTCAGGGGACATAGCGCCTGCTACTCGCAATTATCTGCTGGCGGTGTGGCTTCTGCAGACTGCAATTTACACAACTAATTGGGAGCTCCAACACTGTGCGCGAGCCAGAAAGCTGGCTGTCCGTCGCTGAAGCGCGGGTCACTCTACGTACAGGCGTAGATGCGGCATATCTCACTTGCTTCACACGCGCAAAGCATTGTTAGATATAACGAAGTGTAATGTATACAGCAGATGAATATCTGCATGTAATTGCCCTAACGCGTATTTCCATGTGATTTAGGATGAGGTAATGAAGTTAAGAAGATAAATGTAAAGTCCGCTACCAGTTAATCAGCTAACCTGTAATCAGAAGGAAATTAAACTACCAATTATGATCATGACTTATGCATGAGACGTCAATGGCAACATCATCGAATGTGAATTATTTTAAATGATATTAATACTATTTCAATTATAGATTCAAAACATGAGACTAATATAAATCTTACAAAAGTGTTATTCCTAATTTTTAACTGGACTTGTAATAAATTTGCGAAATTGAGATGTGCCACTTTACTGTCTTCATTAGCTTTTGACAACGGGTGAAAGTAGATAGAAACGTTGGTAGTGGTGTGAGATTGATACCGTTGTTAAATTAATAATTATTAAAGTATCTTTTCTCAAAACTTCTCTAGTTTACGGAATGAAATTACTAAGGTATTATTCGTCAAACAAAAATGGTTAAACATTTGTCTTGTGATTATTACTTGACCGACCGTTTTACGTGACAGTAAAATATCAGTGCGTATGAAGTATTTTAAAAATATCAGCTGAAAAATCAAGTATATACTAACTGTGATATTGAAGTTCCACAGTGGTTTTAATATCGGGCTTTAATAAGGCTCGAATCATCTTTCAGTGTGAGTGTACCAGCTCAAAGAACATCGCTATATGAGTTCTCTGCTGTTCGTGCGAGCTTCTTTGCCAAGGTCGCATAAAACACTGCAGTTGTCTATACTACTTTAATCGTCTCATTGTTCAACATTACCATGTCCATATAAGGCACCGCGCTGTCCATGAAAAGTATTGTTGGGTGTTTAGCACCCCTCTATCGTCGTGATCTCCAATGTGTAAGGAAACAAGTTTTCTTACATATACACCTCTGACCAACGAACCGTGACTAAGTATTTGTATTCTTTGCTAGAGTTATTATTATGTTGTTTTGGAGTGATTAATTGGAGACAAGAGAGAAGCATTTTTGGATATTAAGAAAGAAAGATTGAGATTTGTGTTGCTGTATGCTAGTAAAAGATTAAATGTTTAAATTTAATAAGTCTGAATTAAATTACTTGAAACCTACAAGTGTAAAGATTCATAAAATATCCACTAAGGTGTAAGGTGATAAATGTTGAACTAAACACAAACAAAATAACGCGAGGCACTTTATAATCGTATCTCTGGAGTTCTCCATTTACTTCCACTCGGTTAGTCGCCATAAGATATCCTACGCTTGCTCTCCCAAACCAACTTCTTCCTTCATCTCCCCATAATCATGTGGACCAATCATATTCGTAGTGATGCTTGAAATGGGACAGATTCCATGCGCCACGTCTAAACGAAGCTACAAGACACTCTCATAAGATAAAAGTCAGACACCCTCCCCAGTCTATTATCTGGTCTCAACTAGAATCTTTCTAAGTCAACCCTTCGGTCAATCACCCCACCCCAGATCGCAATGGAACGGCTACTTGGCTTACCGCCTGCTGTACTCAGAACTAAGCGATCACTTTGCACACACTTCGTCAGTAATTTTGTTTGCCAACCGCTTTAATTAATTGAGGCTACAGCAGTAGTCCGTCTTCAATTAATCGATTCACAACAGGTGAAAGTTCAGTTTACCTGAGAACAAACTGTTTACCCAGTCCCAGCTCTCGATAAATTATGGAGTGAGTCTGTAAACTACAACAACCCTAAGCATTCAAACAGTGGAAACCCTGTCCAGAGCAGTTGAGTAGTTTCTCCGTGATGTGATACGGAAACGGCAGCTAAGTGCATTTTTATATGTAATGATATAGAAACATGTGGTTTTAAGTCTGCCATAAGCCATACCACATCAATGGCAATTTATTTCAAAATTGTACTACTGCTACAGTTAGTCGATCTACGAAACTATGGAATTATGAGATTTTTATACACATGATTTCCGTACGTGTAGGCTACTTCATTAAAGTACAATAATTTCTAAGGAAAAGGTAACCAACGTTGGATCCCTATTAAGAATATACACACAATTACTAGGAAAGTCCATAAAATTAAAAAATAATATGAAAGAGTTTTGTTTCAACGTTTTTCGTGTCGTAAAAACAATTAAGTGTGTTTTACATTTTACAATTTTGGAAAAAGTAATTAGTTTCTTCACTAATAAATTCAAAATAAAAATCACCACTTTTTTCTCACCAACGTTTCTATTCGATTTGGCCATCTCATAGAGCTCTTCAAATCATCTTAACAAATTAACGAAATATTAATATGAATTATGGGGGTGTCTGATTTAGGAAACACCGAGGGATCCTACATACTAGGTAGTCTTTGAGTTGGTGGTTTCAGGCATTTAAAAGGAATGTTGGATAGATATCAAAGTAAACAAGTGACAGAGTGATACGGAACAGTATTTGATAAAGACACTGCTACTAAAAAAACTTGTTCTTTCTTATTTTGGAACATTATGAAAAGGGTGTTTAATGCGTCTCTGCAAAATCGTTCACTCTTACTGAAAGCACTAATAGAATAGCTTGTGGGATACCTGTCTGCCCAGTCCTGCAAATTTCAAAACGCAACATTTATTTCGATATTTAAGAGTTAAAATATATGCTGCCAGAATGCAGCACCATAAAGTGGGGGTCCGACTAAGGGACCCAGGTCCGGGTTTGGCTACATTCCTATACTAATAAATGAATTATTCAAGCACTGGATGTGGATGATAGTGGTGACCAGATGTTAAAACTTTAGAACGTCCAAGTAGAAACTCTAGCAATATATAAGGAGGTATATATTGATTTAGATGTATGGAATCCACCTAAGATGATATTTGGGTCCAGAAAGCCAGAATATGGACACAAACCTATTAAACAGTGAGTCATTTTAATCTCTCTTGTTAATATTCTTGTTAAAAGAAGGCCCATGGTACTGATTTCTGCGATACGTCTGCAATACACTTGGTAGTTTTCACGCGCTAATGGTCAATGGTTTGATTCAGACATTGGTGGTTTTAATTAGCTGCTGCGTGTATTATTTTTTATAATAGAAACATTGATGAATCTTTTTTTTTGCAAATAAGTTATTCAATACACTTTATAATTAAGAAGCTGAAGTTTATTCCACTTAGAATCTATTACTATTACTCCGCGAGTCACTAAAAGTGTTTGGCGGAGGGTTCATTGCACATATCCGGGAAGGTAATGTTTTGGAAGGGATATACCGGATATGGCAGGAGGCGCGAATGGGCTATTGTGAAGAACCATCCCAGCATTCGCCTGGAGCGATCTGGGGAAACCATGGAAAACCCAGATCAGGAATCTAAGTAATTATGAAGAGTATTCTTTTTTTTTTTGAGTTCATATTGTCTGAAACTGCAGTTCAAATATATAGTTGTGTTAAAAAATTGATTCTAGAAAAATTCTTTGATCAACGAAACAAATAACTCAAAATTATAAACAAGCATTGTTGTACTGGGATGTGAAGTGGTTCTCTAAAAGGGCAGGCCTTGTTGCCAGTAAAGCTTGTATGAGGAATGTGTGGGATATAAAATTTTATCTGAAGCCGAATACTATTTCACTACACTGTGTCCTTACATAGATACTATATTTCTACTCTTCTTGATATAAAATACAAATTTATTAGGGCCGACGTTCCAACCAGTATCTTAGTTCCTCCTTCCTTTATTCCATGAAGCATACAAAATATAGACACATTTTACAATGATTGAATGTAATTGTTATATAAAATTAAAGTTTGTAAAGTTCAATGTTATGAAAGTTTATTTGTCCATATGTATTTTTCATGGATAAATGTTTGTAAAAATAACATTTCTGTTGAACTTCTCCCGTATATCTTCGCTCTAATCCTTTCTTCCTCATGCAAACGCTCCTCCCAGTTTGGAAATCACTAGATGGTTTGCACCATTTTTTATATTTTTTTATCTTTCGAAACACAAATATGATATCACTACCGTTCAATAAAAAGGTGGATGAAATACCTTATTGTCCAAATGTGGCTTACTGCTGAGATAATCTAGAGAGATTGCTGTTTTAGATAACTGAATTCCTAGGAGTGCTTGAGGAATAACAGTCGATGCAGTTCTTCCCCTCTAGACGAACACTGGTAGCGCTGTTATCGTCTTCCAGTCCCGCTATCCTCTTTGCACTCCACTGATTGCTTCTTACTTGCTCCTTCTGTTCTGTTTAACCCGTTTCTTTCCTGTAGAAGCTAAATCAGATTAATCTACCAAAAGGGAGGTGGGGGGGGGGGGGTGCATGACCTGCCTCATGGCTTTGTTTACTTTTTTCTCTCCCCACCATAGCTAATGCGTTTAACAATTTAAATGAAATATTAAACGTCGAGGAGCAGTTTACACAGTTTATCTTTTTTCCATTGCCGAGGAGGAGGGTGGTGTGTGTTTGGTCTCGCCCACGGCGGTGCGTTTTCTCCAGGAACTTCCAGGAGGGAGTTCGCCGTGAGCGAAGGCCTGAGCAGTATTGGAGAAATCGGAGTCTGCGCCACGTTTGATGTATCGCTCAGCGTGCACCCGTTAATCGGAGGCCCAATCTGTTTACGTGTGGGTGGGCGGCTGGTGTGGGCCCGGAGTTAATGACAGGCGTTATTAGCGCGATAACCGTTATTTACAACTGTGTGCGACGCTATCGGCTCTGCCGCCCGTACGTCAGTCACTTCCACACTGTGCGTGATCGCGACGCGTTGTTATCCGCACAGTGATCGTTATTTAAAACGCAAGTGCGGCTTAACAGGGATCATTTCGTCTACAGCCGGAAAAACAGCAATACTACTCCTACTGTCAATCCCTAATGATCAGAAAAAATACTCTGAATCTCGTCTCGAAATTATATTACCATCACGAGCTGTAAATTCAGATTCACTTTTATCTGAAAGAGCTCTTTTTTGCAAGAGTCACGTCAGCACAATTGGAAATGCTTCGGTCTGTTGTAGACAGCGCCTAAAACTAGATGTCCCGTGCGAACATTTCGCGAATTTGGTTTGTAATCTGACGAAAGAAGTACCGCGTCATTTGTATCAATTGTTTATTTGTTTAGTGTAACTGGCATTTAACAAAAGTTGACGCCAGTGAAGCATTTTATTAATATTGCTTTTGTCCTTCAAGCGTCAAATTCCGAAAAAATTGTTCTTAATTTATAATGTTGCCTGAGTGAGACCTTAAATTTTTGAATGATTCCTCATTTACCGATTTCGGTTAGGTACCAAGGAAGATAAATGGCTCGTAACAAAAACATACGTTATAAAAATAATGATACTTTTGCTCTTTATGAATCAAATTCCGAAAAATCCCCTTCTTAAGATATGATTGGACTAAAGATGAGACAGTAATCGTTAACATGATGCCTCATTTATCTATTTATGGTAGATATCAAGGGAGATAAAAGGCTCGGGATTAAAAAAAAATACGTAATGGAATTAATGATATTTTTGCCATTTAAGGGACAAATTCCGCAAAGTTCTTAAGATAATTTTTAAAATGATACCTCATTTATGTATATTGGTTAGATATCAAGAGAGATAAACATCTCGAGACACAAAAATAGAAATATTAACATTTTTGCTCTTTAAGAGTCAAATTTGGAAAAATTAAATTCTTAAAATATGATGTGACCTAAGTGGATACCTTAATCTTTGAAATAATACCTCATTTACCGATTTCGGTTAGGTTTGAATGGAGATAATGGCTTGTGACAAAAACATTTAAGCACAACATATTAGGTGGCAAAAATAATGTATAATACGTAGTAACGTTGTAGAAAAAGTTGCGTAACTTATCGAGATGTAGGGTATCATGTATCCTGACCTACGACCTAAGTAACTACTATAATCACTTTCA
Source organism: Vandiemenella viatica (assembly GCA_031002005.1). Taxonomy (NCBI): domain Eukaryota; kingdom Metazoa; phylum Arthropoda; class Insecta; order Orthoptera; family Morabidae; genus Vandiemenella; species Vandiemenella viatica. The sequence goes on along the minus strand of JARYHS010012519.1, from coordinate 102,517,705 downwards.
TTAAAATCCTCCCGTTGGTTTTTGTATGATTCACAAACATACTGACAGACAGACAGAGATACCGATAGACAAATATTCCAAACTTTCCGGTTTGAATCTGTATCATCAATAGTGTACATTACAGTTTTTTTAAAATAACTTTCATTTACAGACACTATAATTCTATTATGTAGTATACGTTTTATAGTACAGTTTATATACATAGAAATAACGTAATCTGTTTGTACACATTTCAAATATTATTTGTAGCGAAGTCATGTGAACAATACTGAAGTCTGCCTGACAATCATCAACAAACTTTCCCCGTTGGTAGAAGTTTCAAGGAGATTTAAAAAACAAAAATTCGCGGAGGAGATCCAAGGAAACAGGTCTGCTCCTCTGTATTTACCTATATAGCCATACAGATACCACAATCATAAAATTTTGAATTTTTATATTTCTTTCTATACGTCCGCGTATCAAGCAAAAACAATTGGACCAATTTTAACGAAATTTCACGCAGTGGTAGGTTATGTCAGAGGTCGAGATATAGGATATTTTTTTATTCCGATAGGCTGCAAAATTGACGATGGTATTGACTTCAAAAGCATAAATTTTCACATTTTTATCTATCTCTTCGCACATGTTGCCACACACTATCAGCCCACCCACTGTTCCTATCAACTTTAATTAGTATTACTTCTAGTTTCACTAAATTTTATTCAACTTTTATGACTTTCTTAAATTACAGTGGAACTCCTCTAATTCGAATCTGAAGGCACCATATATAAACTCCGAATTAGGAAGTGCTTTTAAAAATAGGTAAAAAATGCAAGAAAAGTGTCTTAAAAATTAACATATACTGTAAAAATCCAATTTTAAAATTTAGAAAAAAATTAAAATAGTTCACTGTTTATTTTTATTAATACGTGAAATCCTGGAGTTTATTTAAAGCAATGAAGAAACAATCACTTGTGGACAATGACACTAACGCTTACTGTAAATACTGATTTATTATGAGATAGGCATAAAAAAAAACATATTTTAACAAACATTAATTTACATGAGAATTATGTGTTATTTTCCTAAATACGAAAAAATTTCCTTCGAATTAACGAACAAAATTATTCAAATTATAGGAGTTACTTTTACTCTTGTTAAATACGAAATTTGAGGAACCATAAGAATATTTTGAATTAAGGAGAAATTCTAATTTAAAAAATCGAATTAGAAAAGTTACACTTATTATCGTCAGTATTAAGAGTGAAATATTGTTCGTTTGCTCGGAGAACCCATTGTTGTAATGACGGGAATGAGTTCGGGGAATTTTCATTTCTGCTGGCAATAGCTCGAAATTACCAACGGCCAGTGACGAGATAGCATAGGTAATGTAGGGAGCTAGGGCTGAAAAACGATGTGAATGGAGAGTTGTAATAGTTTAATAGTTAATTTCAAAGAATTTGTCTGATAGGAAAAATACATTGTGAAGAATTTTGTGTTTTAATCAATGAAATATGTAGAATAAATTGAATTTCGTGTATCTACGGGATGTTACTTGGTAGCAATGGTACCTCGCATTGGAACTGAAGAAAGTGTAAAGTAAAGCAATAAGTTATGGAGTTTGTTTGGAATAGTAAACGAGAAGGATTGGAACATTACTGATTATGTGCTCGTGATAGACTACGGCCGTCTGTCCATAGTGTCAGGTGGTGTTATACCCATCACGCACATACCAATGGACGGATTTTCACGAAATTACACAAGTGATGGGATGTGTTTTGCTTCTTGATGCAGGATACGTTTTATTTCGATACGTTACCATACTCACGGTGGTAAAAAATCCAAAATCTTAAGTTTTTGTCTGTCTGTCCACTCATCACGCAAAATACACTGGACGGATTTTAACGAAACTGCACGTAGTGATAGCTCACGTCACCGGGTGCCATATAGAATAAAATTAGTAACATTTTTTCCCGTGATACGGGGCCGTAAAGCATAATTATTGAAAGTTTTGTCTATTTTTGCGTACATATAGCATAAACTAATTACTGTAACTGAACGAAACTTCGCAAAGTGATACTTCTTGTCACCAGGTAACGTATCTTAAGGTCCTTTTTATCCAGATCATTAGCATTGTTCCCTATGATACAGTGACACAAAACGTAAATTGTGGAATATTTTCTTGTGTCGTGCCTCATGCAATGGATTTCAACGAAACAGCTCATATTTCTGGCTTATGCCAAGATGTTAGATATCGGATACTTTTTATAATGATTATTACAATATACAGTCATTTCTAAGCCCTACAAATTGCATATCTGCTTAATATTTTCTGTTGGCAGCTTTCTCTCAGTCGAGTGTACATAATAATACAAGATAAGGCATTGAACATGTATATTAAATTTATGATCAAATTAATGTGTAAATGCATTAGTTCAGCAAATGGGAAAGTATTTGAGCATGACGGATCTAAAGGTATCATCCCTCCATTCAACTGAAATGATTTCGGGAAGCCATGGAAAACCATAATCAAGGGTTATCTCAACCGAATAATTGTAGCAGTGGTTATCTCCCCCGAAGAAGAGATTCATCACTTGAGTTATATATATATATATATATATATTACGATAGTTTATGTAACTACAAATGAAACAATCTGTTTGCATACGCGCTAAACAGCACCAATTTAAATATTAACTGCAGAAAAAGTATGTTTACGATACTGAACAATGCCTATATGTCAACAACAAACGTTAGCTTTTATAAATAGTGTCTGTTTCAATGAGAGGTAGAAAAAAGTGTTGCACAGAAACGTGTAAAAAAAAAAAAAAAAAAAATCTAAAATTTAGAAGCAGCGTCATAAAACATAGCTGCTCCCTCTTCTTTTACAAATGTAGCCAAACTTTCTTTGATAAATATGTATGATATTGATAAAATTGTTGACTGACATCTTATGAATTTGGTACTAAGAATGGAGATGATATTTTCCAGTTAAATTCAAGGTTTGGAGAAATGGTTGTTGATTAACAAACAACATCCACGATACATTTCAGACAATAGAGTAGTCTCAGGGTGAACGTATTTACTAGTTCAAGGGTTAATAAAAGAACTCATTGGTTTGATTAATAGTATTGATTGTAAGTCTTCTTATTATTTCAGTTATCAATCTGAAGATTGATTTGTAGAAATTCTCGATGGATTGTAAGGATAGTTGGAAAATACAGAGATAAGAGACATATATTGGTCAGTTTCATGATAAATGGAAACATTAAGTTGTTGCACTTGAGAAAGGAATTGTAGAAGTTAGGTAAGGGTTTGACCTGCTGATAAAGGGACATGAAGAAGTGGTAAGGGACTAGGTGAGCCTAAACAGAAATTGACCATTTAGAAAAGTTATAAATAAAGTAGATTTCTATTAAATATCAAGCTATGGAGGTGATTAAAGAACAATTTTGTTAACATCGAGGTCTTGTTCTTTTGATTAGTAATAGACAGATTGATGTTAACTTTAAGGTAGTTTGATATTTTTGATGATATACGTAAACTGTACAGGTTAATTTCAATAATAATTTTGAAAGATCAGATTATATATTATCTGCTAAGAGGAAAATATTTCTTGCCTGTTAGCATTTGAAGCTAAATCTGTGTATGTGTGGAAGTAGACAAGTAGAGGAACGTACTTAAAAAAAAGTCATACTTACAGCTACAGATATAGTAAATAATAATAGTTCCGTGAGGTCATAATGACCTAGTGACATGATTTTTATTAGCTGCGCATTCGATCCCTGTCTTAGCCGCCTAAACGTAACCCGGTAGTGCTACCAGATACAGGTTACCTATAGTTTAACGTGGAATCCGAACCACGGAAGCGTTCTGGCTTACTTCATATTACACAGCAAGCTGTGCCGGAGGTAATGATCTGGTGAAAGGTCTACGAAAATTCCCACCCAGACAGAGATTCGAAAGGGGAACCTTTCGTTCCCCATTGAGACACCTTAACCACCGAGCCAACATACCGCTACAGACATACTGTTAACATTAGCATGTCGCTGACGTGAACTCTTAAGATTTTACGCATCCTAAAATTCCAAACGCGCCTAAAACATTTTCATTTCACTAAAAATCTTAGTCCAGAACCCTAACGTTTGTTAAATCTTCCCCAAGAAGAAGTACCAAGCTATTGTGTCAGACGCAGAAATTCCTTTCCACAGGGTCTTAAGTTTAACGCGGAATCAGAACGACGGAACGTCCCGGCATAGCCCATATAACCAAATACAACTCCTTAAAATTCCTGCTCACTACCGGGTTTGAACCCACTAACGGAAAGAGAAAGCTTTGGAAGTAGCGCCTAAGCTACCAAACCGACTTGCTGTGAAGTATACTTATGCTAAATACTGTAAAAATCGGATAAAAAACTGTGGATTTGTGTCGACAACGTTGACAGAAATTAAGTTGAAGGGGAAAGGAAGAGAAGGTTTAGCTTTTTGTATATCATACATACGTATACCTAAATTATCGCAAAGTTACATCAAAATCGTATAAAAACTGTGTGTTTGTATGAATAACTTTGTCAAAAAAGAACTTGCGCAACACTTCATACTTATAGCTAATGTTATACTGCTATTACATGTTGGTGCCGCGAACTCATAAAATTTTACCCAAACAAAATGCATCCAACACGCATATCATACGCGCAACACGTATTAGCAAGTCGTTGACGGGAAGTCGCGAACTCATAGATTTACACCAGTCCAAACATTGCCAAGTTTTCATTTATTAAAAAAAATAAAACAGGAAAATTTCCTTAAACGTATTTGATCAACAAATAGACAGATCCCAGAAAAAGAGAGTTTATACAGTTAGGTTACGTAGACCTTAAAAAGATTCTAATTATTATTTTCTTTCGTAAGTGTTTTAGACGTAAATATTCGGATTACTTGTGTAGTGATGAAAAATTTGCTGAAATGATAGGAGCAAGACTACCTACCGAAACATGTAACTTAATTGCAACTATGCATGTTGTGAACGTGAACAGATGCGAAGTAGAGTAAAACAAGAAATTCAAGGAAAAGAGGCTTCAATAGTTTATGAGTTTTCAGATGGTTCTGAAAGGAGAGAATACGCGAAAATAAAAAATAATTGAGGTGACACAATTTTTTTAGGGTTTACATTACTTGCACAAAGGATGTAATTTATTAGTTGATATGAACGTAATTTTTTACAACATAACGTATCAGAAATGATTTAGACTTGTTTCTGAATCATTTGGTCAGTATACCAAAAAAGTTAGAATGAAAACTTGAGCTTCCAAATCATGATAAGTACCTTCCGCACCTTCAACTACGCCTAAAGCAATAAGGAAACCAACCGACGGAAATATGAACTAATAAGCTGACAAATCGTAATCACATTATGCAAAAATTATTTTAATCATCTAAAACTTACAAATTGGAGTTATTTGAAACAACACACAAAATCCTCAACCGCCTGTAACAGTAACTGAACAAACTTTACTCTTTGCAGTCAAAGGTGAACATCACCAATTTGGAAATGGACAAGACGTTAACAGTGGTATGCAACATGCTGAGAAACGGTTCTTAAAAGCCAGCTTACTTCATGACGTTATAATTGGAAAATTACTTCTTATGGTTGTATTTATATCCATTTTAACACTAGTTCATATAAACATAAAGTCCTGTCCGTGACTGAATTACCATCAACCAAAAAGGAGCTTGAATTTTCCATCGTACGATTAATCACTGTTTTTCTCAGCTAAGCATGACGTAGCGCTGACGCACTGTAGCAGTTTGTTCACGAACTTTTAGCATACTTTCTCTATTACTAACTTCTACGTTTCTGTCAGAAGGAGACTAACACGCCATTATTACTCAGGTATATACATTTAGATACATTGCTCGAGAAAGTTTGGAAGATAAATACTTATTTATCCAATTATAGTGGAACAATATTCCGGTATTTAGCAACCCCAACCGAGTAAGTTACGAATTTATTGTCATCTTGATACGTTTAGAGCAACATTTCGTCTAGTTAGGTGTGATTATTATGATTTAATTGTTTTATGTTCCTTGATATTCTACAGCAGTGACTAGAGTATCAAGTGATTTTCTTTTTAAAAAATAAGAATATTATAAAACTACTTTTATCTGTTATAGTGGCCTTGCATCCTCAATAGAAGCATGCAACATTTGCATGTTAAACACACGCGAATGTTGGGTTTTCATCTTTTTTAAGTTATCCTTTGACATTATGTGGCAACGAAAATTTTTAAAAAAAATATTCTAACTCTTAATTTCAGTAAGTTTTAGTTCTGATTGGTACTTACGTCAAGAATGATTGAAGGGGGAATAGGTACAGGATGAACAGTATATCCCTCCCTTGCGGGAGCAATTGCTCATAGAGGGGGGTCAGTAGATCTAGCGATCTTCTCCCTACACTTCGCTGGTGTATCATCTATTTTAGGAGCAGTAAATATTATTACCACAGCTATTAATATACGATCTCCTTATATAACTTTAGACCAAACACCACTTTTTGTAAGATCAGTGATTGTTACTGCTATTCTTTTACTGTTTTCTTTACCGGTTCTTGTAGGAGCAATTACAATATTATTAACAGACCGTAATCTTAATACCTCATTCTTTGATCCTGCGGATGGGAGGGACCCAATTCTATATCCAACCAGGATTTGGTATAATGTCCCATATTGTATGTCAAGACAGATTTTTTTTTAATAGCTTTACGTCTCTTAACAGCGAGGTCTTTAGAGACGGGAAAGGATGGGTGGCAAGGAATGGGAAGGAATTCGGCCATGGCCTTTTGAAGGAAGAATCCCAGCATTTGCCTGGAGTGATTTGGGGAAACCATGGAAAACCCAAATCTGGATGCCCGGACGGGGATTCGAACCGCCGTCCTCCCAAATGCGAGGCCAGGTCAAGAAAGAGGAAAAATACAGAGATAAGAGACATATATTGGTCAGTTTCATGATAAATGGAAACATTAAGTTGTTGCACTTGAGAAAGGAATTGTAGAAGTTAGGTAAGGTGTTGGTTGACCTGCTGATAAAGGGACATGAAGAAGTGGTAAGGGACTAGGTGAGCCTAAACAGAAATTGACCATTTAGAAAAGTTATAAATAAAGTAGATTTCTATTAAATATCAAGCTATGGAGGTGATTAAAGAACAATTTTGTTAACATCGAGGTCTTGTTCTTTTGATTAGTAATAGACAGATTGATGTTAACTTTAAGGTAGTTTGATATTTTTGATGATATTTTTTGTTGATATACGTAAACTGTACAGGTTAATTTCAATTCTATATCCAACCAGGATTTGGTATAATGTCCCATATTGTATGTCAAGACAGATTTTTTTTAATAGCTTTACGTCTCTTAACAGCGAGGTCTTTAGAGACGGGAAAGGATGGGGGGCAAGGAATGGGAAGGAATTCGGCCATGGCCTTTTGAAGGAAGAATCCCAGCATTTGCCTGGAGTGATTTGGGGAAACCATGGAAAACCCAAATCTGGATGCCCGGACGGGGATTCGAACCGCCGTCCTCCCAAATGCGAGGCCAGGTCAAGAAAGAGGAAAAATTGAAGCATCTGGTACACTAGGAATAATTTATGCCATGTTTACAGACTATTATGTTGCTTTCTATTCATGCAAATGCAATCCAGAAAAGTTTTTGTTCACGTAAAAAATATTTAAAAGTCATGTATTATAAAAATGTTCTGAAACTGGTTTTGAAGCACACTCTATACTTCCTTTCTCAGGAGATAATTCAGTCTTGTGTCACAAAACATACAAACACCACTATGATCATACCTTTAGTTGACATCGCTGCAACGTTTGCTTTGTAATCCTTTGTTTAAAAAGTGATGCAAAAACACTCTTTTAAAGTATATTAAACGTTCCGTTATTTTTCTGCATATAAAACAGCTTTAAAACTTGATACAAAGCAAACATTAAAAGAATGTTTAAGGTTTTAAAACACCACAATGGCAATCATTTACTTCCATCAGCAAACACAATTTAAAATTCTGTTAACAGCTGTATTAATGCATTGGTAAAGAAGCAGGCATGTATGGTCTTAACGATAGGGTGACCGGAGGCCTAATTGCTGTTCATTTCGGTATTGGACCATCAGTTTAACCACGGAGCTGTGATAATTCAAAGGTGGAAGTGCCAAACGGTTAAATGATTCTCGAGAACACTTAAAACCGTACTCATGCTGTTGAATTAAAAATGGAATTTAAAAATATGACGGGTTTTCACTGTCTTTCTCGTATGTCTGAATGATGCATCCCGTGATTGTATCGTACAGTTCTATTTCTGCAACCAGATGAATGTATAATAGCATAGTACTTTTCACCCTCATGTAAGGAGATTTAAGCCTACCGTACGCGGAACCTGTAGGGCTGTGGTTTACATATATTATGGTTTGTGGAAAGTGCATAAGCATGACAGTTGGATGATAAACTGTTATTGCTCTTATTATAAAAGCGATATGACAGAATTTTCTGATTTAAGATTAACACAAGAACTTGAGATTATGTGGTCCATTTAAAAGTAAATAGCACTGTCCAGCCATTTATTTGCATTCCACCAGTTCATCGCTATTCTACGGCCGTAGGTAATAACAAATTGCACTCTTCGAATAAACGATTTTTTATGATTTTACGCCTCGTCAACATCGAGGTCATTAGAGGGGGGTTGGGACGGGGGATAAGAAACTGGAAGGAATTCGGCCATGGCCTTTTGAAGGAAGCATACCGGCATTCGCCTGGAGTAATTCGGGGAACCCAAATCTGGATGCCCGGACGAAGATTCTGACCTGCGTCCTCCCGATTGCTAGGCCAGTGCCTTAACCACTCACCCACCACTCCCAGAAAATCGTCGACATCAAGGATTCAAATCTGGATTCGACAGGCAATACGTGTTTAAATTGGTGAGTCAGGGAATGCGAAAAAAATCTGATATCGGCACAGAAACGCCTGAAAACGTATTCCATTTAATAAACCCGAAACAGTTAAGCTTAAAAATTAAATTTCTTATATTTGACATCACAGAGTGGAATTATCCATAAATTAAGATTACTACTTGATTGATGAAACAATTGATACATCAAAACGTATGTGAAGTGCGTCATAAAGCTAAGTATGGCAAACACATATTTTTCTCCTGTGTTGAAGCGTGATTTATTACACTTTAAACGAATCAATTTTTATCAGAATGGAACGTTTCAGTGCAACAGAATTATTGATAAAAATAAATAAAATGAAACAAACGTCTCTCACTGTGGCTGCTATTATTTTCACCTGAGTATAACTTTGGACGCACAGAAATAAAAGTTTATGATGTTAACATTCAGAAAAATCTAAAAACCACTCAATCTGCAGCTGTTAATTTACCAGAATCGGTTTTTGGTGATGTCATTGAACGTTGCTTATTTAATGAAAAATTCCTTGCATTTAACATCTTTTACGGTTCTGAGTTCCTACTGTTAGACTTGTAATTAATTCAAAATTGTCACTTGTGCAATCTCGGCACTTGAATATGTGCAAAGCACCTTAATTTGAGTTATGAAACGGCCTTTGTGCCAAAGCTACTGAAAAACAAGGAACCTAAGGAAGACATAGTCTGTATTGGGTTGAGTACTGAAAGTATTAACTTATTACTGCATACCAAAATTAGCATCAATTAACAGGCCTAGAAAGACGACTACAGGAACGCTCGGAGTACAACAATTCACGAAAGCTCTTCATTCACAAGGCCATTTGTTTTTTCTCTCTTTGACAAGTCACAAGGAACTTAGGCATATAGCTGTGCCAATTACAATAATAAAGTTTATTACATTAAAGTACCTTTGCATATTGCTGTGTTTGTATGATTACGTAATTAATTCCTACTAAATATTGACGAAATTTAAGCGTTTAACTCTAAATCAGAGTATATACTCCTTGGTTCTGAGTTAAAAGCGTGCAAGAGAATGTTTTCTTGTACCGCGCTGTCCGAATTCGTACAGAGTAGTTGGATGTATTATATTGCGAATTGCGTTACATTTATTCTTATATGATAGATAAATATTCTACCAATACCTTCTTCTGTAGACTTACGGAATAAAATATCGTAATCCTGAAAGTTTGTGGTTGCAACTGCTTAATTTCAAATCTATGCCTTTCCTTCCGTAATCCACCAAACGCAAGATGAGCAGTTCACAAAAAGCTTGCCATCTATGGCAATGACGTACACTACGTTATGCCTAAACCAGCAGAGTAACAAATAATTATTTTTTTCTATCCCAATTTTATTTTAGCTCAGAAATTAATAAGATTTTTACTACGACCATCGTTTCTGACACCAACGATAACAGTCCACTTTTAAAATTGTTTAACGTCTTCTTTTAATTATACCTGGTGTGGGTTTTAAACAATACCAAGAAACTGTAAACGTAATCAAGATTGACTGCAATAACACTTCACCTAATTTAACCTATTTCAGTCACTGACCGTGTGAAATTAAACTTTGGAAATCTTCAGTTTTCATTGTTTCAATTATAATAAAAAACGAAAGAATTTAAATTTTTCGTAAATCAATAGTCACATTCAAAAATCACGGCTTATATCTTACGTTAAGTGGAAGATGAGGTAAATATTCTAGTTTCTGGTAATTGTCACAATGAAAACAGATAGGGATTATCTCAACGCCATTCTATATGAAAGCAGACTTGAAATATGCTGATTTTCCACAAGCCTGGTGGATTGCGCATCCAAGTTATATCCGAGTATAGGCACTGCGGATATCCTTTGTTATTGTCAGACTGTATTTGTCTTTTTATTTTCTACAGGCTATTTCCATTTTTCTTATCAATAGTTCTTTTCTTGTCTCACACGACAGTCTGAAGAATAATGAGACAGAATTTTCTTAGTATTATACTGCTTATTGCCTTGGTCGTTCAGAAGAAAGCTATCAGATTGTGTTTCTAGTGTAGTTGAGAAAGCTGTTGGAAATTTTGTTTAAAATCGGTGTCTATCGTATACTTCTATAAAGGGTTATCCCGTCTTACTGCATACGCCTTATAAATGATTTAGTTTTAATATGCTGGCTTTAATGTCGTTCTCTCCGATTTTTATTATTTACCATTCGATGTCAGTAAAACCTTTCTTCTGGCAGCGTGAAAATGAATTTTGAAGATTAACATATGACTGATGGCATTAAAATCCATGTGTGGCCACAGTTGAAGGTTTCCAGCATTGCATTACGTTGATCTATAACATATAGAATATTTCTGTTTGACAACTGCTTACACATTCCTAATTACACTGTCAAGTATATCAGTAGCCTTTTAGAGCAAGATTGTTTGAATGCGAATATACATTCCACTACGTGAGCTACTATATTAATTTTCTCTAAGCATCAGCGGCTCAATCAGAGTGATTAACTAACGTTTCGTAAAGATACACAAATTCATTATTTTTTTATAATTGTTTTAGATGTTTTTAGTATGAATAGAAGAGGGAATGTTTATTACCATGAGGAAACTTTGTACAAAGCAATATTAAATACCATCCATGAATTAAAGAAATGTATCATTCTGCAGTAAAAGTAGCTGACGTAAAGCAATTAGCAGACGAAATAGTTAAGAAATTTGAAAAAGTAAGAAATTGCTTTGCTTTTTATTCATTTCTTTAAAGCACTTCGATTGCTGCAACAGTTCGGTGAGTGAGAAGCAGATACCATTCATTCAGCAGAATTTTTCAAATGTAAGTATTATAATAAGAAATTCCAATTTTGTCTTGTTGCAAAAATGCGTTGAAAGTATTCAAAAGCTTAATCAATTGGAATACAATTGTTCTAGTTGCTGTCACGATTGAAATTTGTGTTTAAAATATGTTCCTCAGTTTATTTTCTGAATCAACATAATATGGCTCTACAAGTTGTAAATGTGACTCCAGAGAGATCGTGTTTACATTTGAATGCATTTGCTTTCTGAATGACATGAATTATACATTTTTTCCGTCCCCTCCAGTTATACGTGCCGCACACCGAAATTCTGTTTTATTATTATGAAGCAAAGTACGTCTTTTCCACTTGTTTCATTGGACTTTAAGGTAGTTGATTCCAAAGCGACGGGTAGTACGTTAAAAGAGCTATGCCGATCGTGCCTGGCATCCAATAGGGCTCTGGCTTTATTCCAGGTATAGCTAAACAGATTAAGATTGCCAGAGGTGTCTCGGAATATTTCCTTTAAATGTCCCCTTTCTGAACTCCAGTCGTCGCTCGGCTTTAATAACCTAGACGTCGACCACATGTATCATTCCCTCACCCTCAAAATGCATGTGTTCGGTAGACGTGAAACTTATTTGTTTCATTAAATGAATACATAGACCTAGGATTGCGTCAAGAAATTTGAATCACTGCCCACAATTAACAGGGAGGTTTAGGAAATGAAACATTCAATGGAATACGATTTAGCTTTATAAAAGAAATTCAGAATGCAAGAGTATAAAAAATGAAATGTGTAAATCGAACGGTGAAACGCGTGGTGTCATAGCTCAGTGGAGCAGGTGCTTCCCCCTGAAAACGCAGGGTTCTGGGTTCAACGCCAGATGGAGCCAGAAACATTTAAGCGTTCTTCTTATTTACATTACCTATTGTAAGTACTTTGTTTCATATCAGTTAACGTCCGGTCAACTTTTGAGTATAGAAATTCACAAAACTGAATTTAATATGTATATGTATTTTGGAAACCAGGCTGCTATGATCCTATCCGTAATATATATATATATATATATATATATATATATATATGCAGAAAAGTACTGAAAAAATTAAACTATCTTCGCTTTTTTGATAAGCACTGTTTCATTACAAATTCTCCTGGATGGCTGTAAAAAAAAAAAAAAAAAAATAAAAAATAATAATAATAATAATAATAATAATAATTCACTTAGTATCCGAAGAAATGCAGGTTCAAGAAATATTCCCAAATTGGAGACATTTGGTCTTAAATACTCTGTCGATTGACCTCTATGGTTAAGGCGTTTGACTCGCAAGGTCCCCGGTTTGAATCTCTTTCTGGGTGTGAGTTTTCAGAGACCATCAACCCGCCTTTCACTCTGACACAACATGCTGTGTAATTTGAAGTAGGCCAGAACACTTCCGTCGTTCGGTTTTAACGTTAAACTGTAGGCCCCTGTTGGCAGTAGGATTACTGGTTTAGTTTAAGGAGGCTGCGATAGGGGTGGAATGTGCAGCCAATAGAAACCCTGTCACCAGGTCGTTACGACCACACGACCTTTACTACACTGCATGTAATAGGCGCGAGGTAACTAGTTTTAATATATTACATCTTTGATCTGTTGACCATGTCACCACACTTATAGCACACTACTAGTTTACGTGATCATTTCTCTACTAAAAAAAAAAAAAAAAGATTTATTTTCACAGCTCCATCTGGATAAAAGGTGGGATACTAATATAAATATTATTAAATGTGAAATGTATAGGACAGAGCAATAAGGTCCACCGGAGATGTCCCAGGCCTTTTTCCGAGCTGCTAGTCGGATGCGCGTTACTTCCTCCAACCTTCATTCTGCCAGTATGCATCCTCAATAATTCACCCTTCATTAAGGTGTTTATCGGGCTCGGCAACACAGAAGGGCTGAAATAACACAGCCGATACTGGCTGCAGAGTGAGCGAGCGAACGGGCTAAAGGGCGACAGTTTACCAGCCAGCGAGTCGGCTAATTGGTTCCAGCGTCCCCTGCTTGATAGGCAAACAGGTGGACACGGGACAGAAAAGCTGCACTACCTGGGCACACCTGCGCTGCGTCCACAGCCACACTCGCCCGCTATCGAAAGTAAGCAGACGTGTTTACTTCCACTAATTATTACACGGGCCTCGTACCCGTTCTTCCGCTAGTGCATCAGAGGGTATGTATGTTGAATTCGGTGCTATAAGTGCCTAAAAGACGGCAAGGTAACACCTACCGTGTTATACGTAAATCTACTGTGCAAAATCAATATTCCAGTTAAGCAGGAACATTAGTTGGCTGTTATACGAAATCAGCGATTTAATGCTTTAAGTATTTTTGTAGGAATTGCCAAGTGTAGCGAGAGGGTTGGACCCGTCAGTTTGGTCTTGCATTTTAACTGCCTCCGAATTGGACACAATAAGATGAAATCTTGGAAACTTCGAGAAAACTTCCGACTATAATTAAATTTCAGTATCCATCCAGGAGACTTCTGCAAACATCTTCTATTTGAGTTCTTAAGAACTACATGTTCCCACTGAGAACAACACAAAATCAAAATTGACCATGTTTTGTGTATAGGGAGCGTCCATAAACTACGTAACTTGTTTACGTTGGGAGGGGTTGGCTGGAATGCTACGCTGGGCTACGGGGGGAAGGAGGGCAGGTTCAGAGCCAGGCCCTGTAGATGTTCATTCATATTATTTGTCACATTTAAAATGAGGTTCAGAACACACAACGGCATGTGAATACTTATTTCCGTCATTTACTTATCTCCATATGTAATTTATGATTGTCTGACAAGAGAAAACAGTACAAAATACCTTCTGGATTGAATAGCGAAAAAGCTACTTACAGCTTGGGGGGGGGGGGGGGAGGTAGAGGCAAAGGCTTCGAGGAGTGGAGAGAAGGTTCACAGGAGGCCAGAATGGATCTACGTAGTTTATGGACGCTCCCAATTAGATGTGTACAGTTGCCACCCTAAAGTATCTTCACATAATTCCCATTAGATAAATTTAGGTGTTCACAAATAAAAATGTTAATTGGTTTGTCATTACGACTAATAATATCTGGGACACCCTGGTGTTCTCAAAATCGAGAACATTTAGATTCGTCACTCTTATGATATCGACGTCTTCAGGATGTAAAGCCACCGCAGAACAGTAACTGCCATTTTCATCTACATATATACTCTGCAATTCACAAAATTGTGGGTGGCAGAGGGTGTAATTTAAACGTTGTCCCTATTGGTAAGATGTCTATCATAGATTAACTGATTCCATTCAGATATCAAAATTTTACATGCATGTAGCATTTTTTACATTTACAGTTTTCAAAATGCCTCAAATAATTGTAATTGGGATTTGCAATTTGCTCATTCTTGAACCGCAAATGATGTTTTGAATGCCTATCAACTAATGCTAAGCATATATAGAGCTTCAAAGACAACTAATTTTACTACTGACTAATTCAGTGATTAATATTAGCATTATGAAACTGGTTTAATGCGAGTCAAGCAGGTAACTAATATTTCAACTAAAAAAATAAATTTCTATCTTTTCGAGATCTTATAAAGATTTTTTTGCTATATTCATATTGATTCATTTATAGTCTTAGTCCAGTCAGTTTAATTTAGAAAATCTGTCACGCAAATAAAAGGCTACCTTTCTTGTGAAAATTTTAATTATTAATAAATGCGTGTTCCTAAATACGTGGTTTGCGTTATGTTCCTATATATATAACAGATTAGTTAGTTTCATTAAAGAATTAAGACGATTTAAACTACTTGTTTTGAGCTATCAGGTAACTCCTTCATTTACGTCCTCCAAATATATTCAATATGAGATTTGAAATATTTTAAATATGTTACGATTTTTAGTATCAACTTATGGGGACACACTTTATTAGAATGCAAAATCATAAGGAATTCGTGCGTACGCAGTCCTCTAGCTTTGTATACTTCTTTCCGTCTCTTTCTGTTTTGGTTGTAGTGCTTACATATATAACAAGTACAACGGACGTCTATAATGAGTGAAGAAGTAGACAAGTTAATGAAAATAATCGAACTTATTCCCAAGCACTTAATTGGGCAACTTAAGCCGCCATGTAGATCCTATTCACAGATCTATCATTCTGATATCAGAAAATTACTGTGAGATCTTCACAATAATTCTTGATCAGAGTCCACAGAATTTTGCTAATCTAGAACTACTGTCCATGTTCAAATCGACAGATTTAGGATAGCATGTTACTAAGTGACCGAAACATTTATGAATTACTTTGTCTCCAAATCTTCAGGTAACGACATCATTTTTCTGGCGTTGGTACTTTTCTGAATAATTATTTTCCTCTCTCAATTTTTATAATCTCCGTACTGATTTTTGACCACACATTCATGTTCAAAGTTTGAACATAGTAGTTAAGATGACTGAGGGGAACCAGCTCGGTGAGATATGTCCTTGGCATTTCGTCTCAACGCTTGAGCCCAGCGGTGGAGGCATGATCGATTTCAGTTCGATCATTCTGACTTCGATTTATGGAAGTACTCCCGAAGAACGCTCAACTGGTTACTTGAAAAGGCCATGGACAAATTTCTTTCATTTTTTTTTTTTTTAAATCAAGTCCTCTCCAGTTTTAATTGCATCGATATCAACGGTATTAAGTTTCGAAACTGCTTCTGTAAGTAATTTACTTATATTGTTTTAACGTTGTGGTCGTGATTACCAGGCATTTTCAGTTTTTTTTTGTTTTTTTTTTTTTTTTTTTTTTTTTTTTTTTTTTTTTAAAAACATGTACTGCTGATTTAATTACTATCTTGGTAGCAACTAGCATCCTCTGCTACAGTACGAGTAACATAAATCTCGATTCTGGCAGTTGATGGACGTCCAGAACGAGATTTGTCATCAATCGACATGTCGCCATTTTTAAACCGAGTAAACCACTCGTACACTCGAGTTTTTCTCATAGCGTCATCTTAGTAAGCTGTTTTCAACATTAAAACAGTTTCAGCAGCATTTTTACTGAGTAGAAAACAAAATTTCACAGCTGCGCGTTGTTCACTTAAACTTGCCATCATCAAAAACGAAACAATAACAAAACAGCGCCAGCAAAAACAATCACTGCAGATTAACGGAACAAGCCATGGGGACAACACAGGTGGCACTGAACTGACAATGAGTTGCGCTATAAACGCCTTGCATCAGAAACGCGTACTACACAAACTCCGCCCACGGCAATGCTATTCCGATTATTTCAGGGTACCCCCAAGTATGTACGAGGTTGCACAAAGATAAATTTCAGCCTTATGACTGGTCACACTGCTATGTCTGTCTGTGTTTAATCTCTCTTGATTCGCCGGTGTATGGACGGTGAGCAGGGCAAGACGTGGAGCCTATCAGCTAGCTTGGCTCAGCGTTGTTATTGCGGCTGTCACTCTCAACAGCACGGCCGATGCCACTCAATAATTCAGCTGAGGGCAGCCGTGGCCTACTCGGAGCGCCCTGATTAGTCGGAACGTGGCTTCGGGGCAGGCCGGACGGCCAGGTGAGGCCGGCGCGGCGCCCAGGCATCAGGAAGCTAATTGGTTCCGGCGCTGAGCAAACAGACCCTGAGGCCCGACATGCTGACCGCACAGTATCGGCTGTCGCTGCCACTCCAGAACAACTACTCCATCCCTCTCGTAAAGACGGGAATCTGTAATGCAGTGGCAATCACGGTTCCGTAAATTTCGCTGTAAACACAACCCTCTGCCAGAGAAAATGAAATTTACTTCGAGTGAACATAACTGTACTAAAAGGGAGAAAACGTAACTACTAACCAAATGGTTGCAGCTGAAATATTTATATTTAAGTATTCCATGTGAGTTAAAACACAGAAAATGTTTCTACTAACTTTTATTTTTTCGTCATCATCATTATCGTTGGCGACCATCTCCAGTTTCCCGGGTGTGGTTTACGAGCCTTGGTTGTTATAGACGATTGTTCTCCACCTTTTCCTGTCCAGAAAGGTTTCTCTGTCTGTGCTGTACTCCCAATTCCAGCCTCTTCTCTCTACGTCCTCCTTCAGTTGGTCTGTCCATCTTCTTCTTGGTCTTCCCACTGGTCTTTTGCCCAGTATCCTTTTTTCCAAATAAGTTTTTGGCAGTATTTTACTAGTCATTCTCTTCACATGCCCAAACCACCGAAGTCTTGATGACCTAAGTCTCTCTTCCATGGATTCCCTTAGCTCGAGGTTTGATCTAATTTCATCATTCTTTATGCGATCAAGTCTAGTTTTATGGAGGGCCGTTCTAAGAAACTTCATTTCACATGTTTGGATCTTGCTAAGGTCCCTTGATGTTAGTGTGCATGTTTCCAAAGCATATGTGAGAATAGGAATGAGATATGATTTGTCGTATTTCTAGGAAAGTTTAAAACAGGGATGGCCAACCCGCGGCCCTCGGTTTTGGATCATTATATACATAAACTTTAACTTTCAAAGGTGATATCAGACATTATAACACTCAGCACCACTCATTCGACTTCAACGCATTAAATTAACTATTATTTAAATCTTTATATATATAAAAATCTCGTGTCACGATGTTCGTCCGGGATGAACTCCGAAACTACATAACCGATTTAGATGAAATTTGGCTTAATGTGTGTAATTTAGTCCAACTTAAAAGATAGGATAGTTTTTATCTGAATTATAGACATCAATATTTATTATTTGCGAAATAAATGTTCATTAAATGTTTGTCATAGGACAATGGTTTGTAACTATTTGTAAGCCACCAAGGCTAAGTGGTCTGTTGGCTAAGTGGTTAGGGCGTCTGACTGGTGATGGAAAGGTCCCCGGTTCGAGTCCCTGTTTCGGCGAGGATTTTTATAGACACTTAACCCGGCATTAACCCCCGGCGCAGTATGCTGTATGAGGTGAAATACGCCAGGACGGTACTGTGGTTCGGATTCGACGTTAAAATGTAGGTCCCCTGTACCAGGCAGGATGGCTGGGCTAGGTAAAGGCGGCTACGACAGGGGCAGAATGCCCAGCCAGTAGAAACCATGTCCCCAGGTCATTACGATCATACGTAATTATTATTATAGTTCCATAAGTTTCTAACAGATGGCGATGTGTTAACTTATCTATACAACACTTGGTTAGCTATGTTGGGTAATCATCCAGTAGATCACTTTCTGTTTCAATTTATTTACGCTACAGTTTATTCCTAACAGATGACGGTGTGTTAATTTATCGAACCATCCAGTAGATGGCGTTGTACTTCGATTTATTTATGCTACAGTCTATTCCACGCCATGTGTGTGAGTGTCTTCAATTTTAATTGTGGTGTGTATTGTGTTATAATTATACTGTATTGTTGTTCATCGTTTGTGTGTCTTTATACCTAACGACAAAGTAATTACACACATAAATATAACATTGAAGAAAACGTTACGATAAATTCGAATCGTGTAAGCATTTCGCGCTAGCTTAACATTTTTCTTCTTCTTTTTGTTATGGTCAGCTAGAGACCACGTGTAAATTTCAATTCCTCTCCTGTTGTTTTTTCTTTCTTCCTCTCCAGTACTCCTTCATTATTGCACTCCTCTCTACCTTTGAATCCTGCCATATTCAAAGTCTGCTATCGAAAAAATTTTCTTTCCATACAGTTCACTGATATTATTTCGTTTCAAATCTTTCTAAACCTCTTGAAAGCCTGGTGTCACCCATGCTATAAATGTATCAAAAAAATATCATTCTTCTTTTTCTGTTATTTTTTTCAATGTTATTTTATATTTCCTCATTAGTTCTTAACTTCCATTTTACTGTATTTTTCAATGGACCCAAAAATTCCGGTTTCACCACTGTATTATAGTGTCTTATTTTAAGGTTTTCAGAAAGGCACTTTTTGTTGTTATTCAAATATTTTTCAGTGAAATGTCGCCAAAGAATCTAACCTCGACAATGCATGTAGCAGAGAGGGAAGACGCACGACGAGAGAGCTCATCAATCAGTAACACAAATCGCGGCAAGTAAGGAAGTACAAAGAATCAGGACAGCTGAGGGTCGTATGCAAGAATCTCAAGAACAGCGTGATGAACGTATGTGGCAGAATATATCGAGAACAAGAGCGGCACGTGAACAGCACATAGCTACATTTAGAGAAAGAGAACGAGAGAGACAGCAAATCAGCCGTGCATTAACACGTGTATCATTCGTTCGTCTTGCGTTCCAATATGCACCAGCCATTGATTACTCTGCACATTCTAAAACTGCAATCGGTGCAATGAGCAAAATATGCCAGTATTATCAGGCGTTGAAATTCCACAATGAAGCAGCCATCATCTGTTGTGCATCAGGAAAAGATGTATTATTACCACTACCCAATCCGCCAGAACATTCACAATCCTTCTTGCTGGCGAATCAAACGATTCGAAATTGTTTCTGCGCAAGACACGCAAATTCAATTCTTGCTTCCAGATGACGTCTTTTGGGGCAACAAAAGTTTGCGATCTTACATCTGATGGACGTCATTTTGAAACTAGATTCAAAATACAAGGCCAGGTGTACCATAAGATTGGGTCGTTGATACCGATGCCAAACGATGACCCGAAGTTTCTCCAAATCTATTGGAAATTGTGAGGAACGCTTGAAAACTAGGTGCCAGCATAATTTCATCGAATAAGCAGATTGTGGTATTGTTGGAAAATTGTTTGGAAAATAATAATCAACTTATTCAATTGTGTCGCCGCAATTAAAAAATGCCAACTATCAAATTGTCATCAAAGCTGACAAATTACCGTCAGGAGAACACGCTGGCAGATTCAACGCGCCAACTGTAGATGAAGTTGCAGTTTTTATGGTTGGTGACTCAGTTGACACGTCAAGAAAGAACTGTTAGTATAATTTCGGATCTACACCGTTCGTATGACGCACTCCAGTATCCACTGATATTCTGGGAAGGGCAGAATGAATATCACATCAACATAAAACAGCGTGATCCAGTTGCTGGTAAATTTAATATTCAACTATTTAATTCGTTATTTTATTAGTACAGTAGACCCGCGGTATTCCGAACAGGGGCCGGATTATAGCGGGCCCACTATATTGATTTCTTATTCTTTTTTTTTACTATTTAATTTATTATTTTTTCAGGTAATAAAACAAATAAAAAAGTTACTTCAATGAAGTACTACGCCCCCCGATTGATGATTACACGTAATTAGGATAACTGTATCCTTCGATATCGTCAACTGTGCCTTTAATACCTCGTGGATATGTACGCTAAGGTTTGAAAACAAGCATTTGCGATTTATTCGATACAACCAGGCTAAATTACGATCTGAGGAATACATCCTCTTACGAGATACTGTTATCGGCAATATTTATGAAAATTTAAACGCCAATGATGTCGGTAATGCATTTATTTTACCTTCAAGCTACATCGGCAGTCCACGGAACATGCAGGAATTTATACAAGATGCATTGACTTACGTCCGTCATTATGGTCGTCCAGATTTGTTTATTACATTTACATATAATCCGAATTGGGAGGAAATACAGTACAAACTTGGCTATTACCAGGCCATCAATCAATGCATCGTCATGATGTCACGGCACGTGTGTTCAAACAAAAATTAAAATCATTGATTGATTTAATCGTAAATCATTCGGTTTTCGGTAACACACGTTGCTATATGTATTTGATCGAGTGGCAAAAGCGAGGTTTGCCTCATTCTCATATTTTGATTTGGCTTGAAGTTAAAATCCTTTCTTGAGCCACCGAAAAACGACAAACTGAATTTTTCACATTGTGTCAAAAATCTGATGTGTTCCGCCAATTCGCAAAAGCATTATTATATACCGATGTTCCAAGCTATTTTTCATGGAACAAATTAGGTAAAAAATGGTAGCCACGTAAACAAGGAGAACAACATCCTTCGATCGCAGGCGTATTCAAAGCCAAGACATTAGGACGACTTTACACAGTGCATCCAAAACAACGTGAATGTTTCTTTCAGCGTTTGTTATTGGTGAATGTTCCCGGACCAGCTTCTTTCGAATGTTTACGAACAGTTAATGGTCGAGTGTTCAATACATGTCGAGAGTTCAATACATGTCGCGAGTTGCAGCTGCTGGTAGACGACAATTATTGGGACCTGACACTTGCTGATGCAGCGTTGACAGCCACGCCGAATAGTATTCGTCAAACTGTTTGCAATTATTTTGACATGTTATCCAACCCAATCTTCGAGTTTGTGGGAAAAGTATAAAAACAGTATGACTGAAGAAATAACTGAAATTTCAGTTTATATAAATAAAAAAAAATTATTTATTTATTTATTTTATAAATATCAATTTTTATATAATTTAAATTAAGTAATTTGTAATGAAATGTAAATTAAAATTTTTTATGATCGTTTGTCCTTAATTTCAACTCTCCGTAACTCTTCACCAATTACATTTGAATTTCCAAATCGACTACAATGTTTTTGTCTTTATTAGTGAATATTAATCTGACTACTTGAGGAAGTTTAGAATAACATTAATCTAACGTAATTAGTAAGTCACAGCAAACGCGTGACCGGGTCAGCTAGTACTTCATTAAATATCTATGTTTCATTTTTAATTATTCTTTTTTCCTCCCTAAAAATATTCAAGTATGTTTGTCTAAGAAAGCAAAACGTTCGACCCGATTGAATGTTCTATTTCTAAAGTTTGGCCCGGCTGCTGAAAAGGTTGACCACCAATGGTTTAAAACTGTTGTCTCAGTTCCGGGATGACTTCTTTTTACAGATCTCTTGTTCTTACGGATATTGTAACTTTTTCTTTCTTTTTCTTATGGCTTTACGCCTCGTCAACGTCAATATCATTAGAGGCGAGAAAGTACTAGTAGCAAGGAACGGGAAGCAATTCAGCCATTGCCTATTTGAAGGAACTATCCCTGCATTCACCTGGAGAGATTTGGGGAAACCATGGATGTCCCAAATCTGGATGGTCTGACGGGGATTCGAACCTACGTCCTCCCGAATGCGAGGCCAGAACGTTAACCATTCACCCACCAGTCACCGTAACTCACATAGTAATCAAACTGATAATGTTTCTCAGGTAAATGTACTCTTAAGGGCACAAGCTTTTAGAATAGTTTTGTTTTAATTTACTTCAATTTTTTCTTTTATTAGCACTTCATACCTAGTCGAGGAAGAGGTCTACGCAGTAGGGAAAGGATTCAGACTAAAAAATGGGTACCACCTCGTCTACCGTCTTACGAATGACCCATCCCGGCATTAGCCTCGAGTGATCTCGAAAAACTATGGAAAACCGCAAAATCTGATTCGTTTGACAGGGAATCAATTCCGCGCCCCTCCTAATACGACAACTGAGCATTAACCACTAACCTACAAGGCATGGTACCCCAGTTAATTTTAACTTCCTTTAGGTAAGCCGATAACTAAAACGTGGCAGCAATGTGACAAAGACAAATAAGTTAGTAGTAATCAATGTAACTGTGATTCATCCATTCACATACTGTCACAAGCTCAAATTACGGTCATAATTCGTTTTTATTTCTAATACTTCTGCGTAAGTTCTTCTTCTAAACTATTACTCCAACATGTCACAATTCTGACAAAAACAAGCAAATCTTCACAGTAATCGGTACTTAAAAGGAAAAAAAAATATCTATATCAGTTCCTGGAAACCGGAAAATAACGTTGCCGGTGGAAGCATATGACTTTGTGCTCGACGAATATGTAGAATAATTCTTCTTATGTTTTCAACCCGTACTAAACTTTTCAACTGGAAGTTTATTGGCATATTTACAATGATTTTAACGGAGATTCTGATTACTGATACAAAATTATTAGCTGAGGTTTCAGTCATATTAAATTGCATAGTATAAATACGAATATTGAGCAGTAAAATGAAGAAACATATGAAGGCTCAGGTCAAGGAAGTATCTACGGTTCCTGTCGTTTCCCGCAGTATTCAGGTAGTTAGATCTCCGTATTTCTATTAAAATCTTTGGCACAACGTAACGTGGTCAGTACTAGTTTATTTACAACGATCAACATCAGATGCAAAGACCATCAGGAATGTTAAGGTGCGTTCCCATGGCGCGTACCTCGGCGCGTGGTTGCGGACGTCTTTTATCTTTGCCGCATATGCTAGCAGGGACGGCGCGTCTCGACCCACCGCCAGGCGGTAAAAGCTGAAAGGCGCGTACTGTCACACCACACGCCGTGGGAATACGGCTTTATGTCTCACTTTACTTCTTGGTACAGCCATTATGGAATTCATATTTAGTGCGGATCAATATAGTTGCGCTTGGGGGAGGGGGGAGGAGGTGACAAAGGCTCCCACCTGAGTTAGAGAAAGATTTTGTTAAATATACAGTTTTTATCCTAAAGGTGGAATGTTTGTGTTGACATCTGTCTGTGAAACGTGAAACTTGTGCCCTGTATGATAAGTGTAGTTTTTGTTTGTGAAATATGTAGTTTATGAGGCGAACATGGGAACCATCCCAGCATTCTCATAGACGATTATGGAAAAACCAACTAGACACCTCAATCAGGACGATCGGTACGATGGATCCTGGTTTCGAGCCTAGAGACGTTTTACCTCCCAGATCCAAACAGCTGGCACCTAACACGTGTAACCACACTGGCAAGTTTTATGTTTTACTTGTATTTTAATAATTTTTTTCTAATAAAACTACTTTATACCTTTATTGTTGTCATTGTTTTTTATTAATTGAATCACATGCAAAATAGCTAGGACTGACTTTGGTAACATATAGCTCTTTTCTAATAGAGATGGTAATGTTTAACACAATTACAGACGAAACATGAAACTTGTTCAACAAGATAACCGATGATCCTGACTATCTCTCTCGCCTAAAACAATAAGCAAACTAATTGAGTCCAGAAGCCGTCCTTCTCCTGAATAGCCTCCACATTTTCTCTGAGGAGACCATATGGGCACAGAGGAAATCTGAATAACACACACATTTCTTAAATTGCCTTTCTTAATATTTAATTAAAATTGCAATGGAGTGTAAGCTCCGATGGAAATTATCCGACACACCCATCTTCGCTCTTTCCTGCACCCACCTCTACAAATTAACATCCTATCCAAGAAATTCTTTAAAACATAACTCCACCACTCTGTATTTCAGATCGCTAATTCATCTTTTTCTGGCCGGTAGTATATAGTTAGTTTGCCCCCTGATGTATAGAAAATGGAGAAGTATAATTTCAAATAGTCAAAAAAATACTATGTTATCATTATTTAATATAGGATGTGAGCATACTAACGTTTCGGATTTGAAGCGTTTTCTTTTATTCTTACTTTCTCATGATGGTCAAGAAAGAGTACATTTACTTTTGTAGAAGTAGTCAGATATCAGAATTTATTAGAAACTACAATGGAATGTACCGCTGGAAAGGAGACACAATTTCGTGAGAGGAATCATATAGTGCGTTGGAGGCAGTAAAAGAATTTATAGGAAAATTGCGTCTAATTGTAGGAAAATTGTTTTCAGCCATTGTCATAACTGATTACGTTTAATATCAATTAATTAGCTTATTGAAATTAATGCACTAAACATGCGAATGGGTAATTCCACTTAGAAATGTGATATTAAAGGTAGGAAGAGTTATTTATTCTTTCGTCGAGCCCAAAGAATTGTTATTAAGCGCGTCCTAAGAAAGTTCGTCGACAGAATGGTTATGTTACATTTAGCGTTAGATTGGAACAAACGGTTACCACTATAACAGTACCGAATGTAATTACGTAAGCTAAGACAAAAACAAACTAATTGAAATAACATATGGAAGTAATTTACTACTGACTTTCTGAAAATCTGCTCTTATACACGAAAAACAAACCAAAATCTTCGATTTTCACTCTATTGTAATCGGTGATTTATTATTAGAATTGGCTCATTTTCCACTATTTAATGCAGCGAGTAACATTTTGTCGCGGTTGTGGTCGCTGTGATTCGTGTCTCTGAAGTGAGTTAGTTATGTTCTGCGTAAAAAGTATTATTATCCTTCTTCATGAATTATGTAGTTACTAAGGCAGCAATATGAGACCTTCCAAGCTTACAGCTAGATAACGTTGTTAAATCGTCTTATAACCGTAATCACTCTAGTCAAACAGAATCCACGGATTAATAACATAACATTATGGCTATTTCCCATAAATAGCCATAATAGTTAATAAACTATTATTTTTTTAACTTATTGTTTTACGCCTCGTTGACGGCTAAGGTAATTAGAGGCGGAATGGGACTGAGGGGGGACAAGGAACAAGAAGGAATTCGGCCGTGGCCTTATTGAAGGAAACATCCCGGCATTCGCCTGGAGTGATTTGGGGAAACCATGGAAAACCCAAATCTGGATGCCCGGACCGGGATTCGAACCCGTGTCCTCCCGAATGAGAGGCGAGAACGTGGTTCTCATCTACCACGCTCGGTAACTATTAATTAATCGTCTCTAATGATCTCGATATCAATGAGACATCAAGCCAGAAGGAATACTTAACGATTGACATATGACAGTAGTGATAAATAATATATCGGGATATCTTTATATTTTGAGTGGGATATGTTATATATTTGCCTATGATGCTGTATGATATTTACAATATTCAACAACAATTATACTGTAATCACTGAACAATCTTGTTTCAAAATGAACACACTTACATGCACACAGTTCAGCGGACAATGCCCACAGCCGGCAAATGAGACAGGATCTCCAGTCACTTCCACTACAACACGACATCGAGGAGCTCCAACCAGGCCACCGCCTCCGGCGTAGCCAAACTTAAGTCTTCCAGACAACAAGGAAAGGCACGTAGTGGACAGTCCTGCAAAATGTGTGAATTGGGATATAAAGAGAAATAGGTAAATCAGATAATTTACATTTGGATGTGGATGTGGATTTTGAAAATTTATTAAGAACAACGGTATATATTGTTTGCTATCATTATAACATGAGACTGTCTTTACGTTAGTTGGACGGGGAACTATGAGCTGAAAATCGAGCTTCTTTGACCATAGGCTTCTTTTAACACATCTCTTGTAGCTGCGATCTGTTAAGGGCGGTGATGGACTGTGTATGTCCACCTCCTGTGAAGACCAAGGACGCGACTAAACATGAGGCAGGTAGCGGTGAGCTCTCGATTACTATGTTGTGTTTTCTAATAGCAGGTACCAGTGCTGTTTCACGCGTGCAATTATCGAAACCTAAGACGATTCGCGGTTCGAACTTTCTCTGCGACGATCGACAAACCAATCATCTCTTGTGCAGAAACTCTCTCTGCTCCCATCTTTTTCCCGTCGTAGAACCCCAGTAACAAACAGAGGGGTTTGCGATAAAATTCGTAAATCCGATTTTACAGATTTAATTAACAAATTTCATTTTGACTCAGTTTGCTACAGACGTAAAAGAAGTATGAGCTTAAAACATTGTCAAAAGAAAACTGACTTCCGCTGCAGAAACCTACCTATGTGAATTTGCTGCACTTTTGTTATGCGGCTTTGGTCACGTTTTGAGAAGTTTTTGAAATATCAGATATTTCTCTCGTCATTCTGGCAGAAGGCTTGAAGCCACTGACAATGTACCAGATCCGGTATGTCTGCAACTATTTTGGTGCACCAACTAGTGAGAGCTTTTGGTTTGAAAGCAAAGTGCCGGTATGGAAATGCCTTGCATAATGCTTTGAACCATCCACACGCAAACTCCAGTTTTAAGAATACTACCCTTCAGATTATGCCGTAAAAAGCGGATGGTGGCAGAAAAAGGGATTTCAGTTTTTTTTTAGTTAATAATTAAAGCTATTCACTCTTAGAATTTTATATGCGCTAACAAACATTTCGTTGACTGGGCAGTAAAAGTGGGCAGTACTTTACAGATTTTTTTGTTTAATAATTAAACTTTATCGAATAGTTTGTACATTTAGATCCATATTACGTTGTTGCTATGATGAAACTTATTATATTGTCAAAATTTAGAAATTCCAGTCTCTGCAAATGAACTTGTGAAACGATGGAAGAGTGGGATACACCAGGAAAAAATATTTGTTTTATAAAAAAATAGACAGAAATATCTCTGATAGAGTTCACTGGATGAGTACCCTGGTTAATGACCGCCCTTTTAACTGCGGCACTGTTGAACTGAAACTGGTTCAAATGCCCGGCCACGCACAAAAGCCAGGGAGCTGTTACACAGATGAAAGCAGCGCGGCGACCACTTTTTTGGGCCCTCATGCAGTCCGGGGACAACGACTGTCCTACAAAAGAATTTTTACGTTGGTGCACCGAGCGCTTTGCCCGGCGCGTAATTATATTACTGCGGGTATTTCTTTCAGCAAAAAGAGTCTTCCCCAATTAAGTGGTGATGCGGGTGAGCGCAAGCAGTGCCGGAACTGGACAAAATCCACACCGCGAACAATGGACCACGCACGCACTGGCTCTACAGACGAGAGAATGATATAACTGAATATAACACTGCGGAGGGGGAGAGGGAAGGGTTAATGGAGCTGCAGTTGCGATACCGAGCGATGTAATTAGCTAAGAATTACCACAGCAACTCATCGCACAGTAGATCTGTGGCTCTGGTTTTAATTTAACTTAATTAAGAATTAAGCATCACATTTTTGCTTGTTTAATATTTTAATAATGTCACTACAACGTAAAATTTTAGGATATATTTTTAGCTTTCCCTCATTAAAAGCAAGGGAGATGTAAATCAAAAATTAAATATCTTTTAAAAGCTTTATAAATCTGTAGCTGCATAATAATTAAAGGTTAATTATAACAAATTTCCTTGCTGTTGTTTCGAAAACAAAAAAAGTGGTTCATTAAATAATTAAAACTGTCACGCCCAGAGTGACTAACAAAATAGCATTATGGCTTCATCTTAAAATTTCCATAAAAGGTGGAATTTTGTACGTGAATCAAAAGTGAGATGAAAAATGATACATTTTTGTTAATTACTGTCACAGGTATTTAATGTGTCATTAGAATGAAGTCAGCTACTTCTGCTTATGACATTCACCAAATAATATTTTTTCTGTTACATAAACGCTGAGGTAACACAAAGAAGTGACTCATACTGTATGTTTGTAACAGAGCTCCTTATGGAAATAAAAAGTGAATTGTGAGGTTAGAAAAGAAACTGAAGAATTTCATATCTTATGATTTTTTTCCTTGCTTAAGGCTTTACACCTCGTCGACGTTGAGGTCGTTAGAGACGGGAAAGGACTGGGGGCGAGGAATTGTAATGAAGTCGGCCATGGCCCTTTGAAGGAAACATCCCGGCATTCGCCTGGAGTGATTTGGGGAAGTCATGGAAAACAAAATCTGGATGCCCGGATGGCGATACGATGTCATTAAATAAAATTATATTAAAAATGTTTAAAATTAAACGTAAAGAATAAGTGTTCAAACTAACAAGTCCTGAAAATAATATACGAATAAAGTATTTTTGGGAAGAATGTTGCAGTTAATTTGGTACTTAATTTCTTAATAGAATTATAAGCTTAAATGACGAACTACAAAGTACGGCAAACGATATGGAGTATGGAGCAGATAAATAATGTTATAGCCCGTAATTGGAGATAAATAGATTAACTCAGAAAACTGAGATTGCATCGATGGTTGCTTTTGATGCATATTTCAATTCTTGCATGTCCAAATAACTATTTCTATTATTGATTGTTTCTTTCTTTTTTAGCTGTCTGATTGCTTTGGCTTATTAAGCGTTTTCAAATCTAGAGAAATGATCTGGAAAAAATATTTAATACAGCGTTGTTTTTTTTTTTTTTTTTTTTTTTTTTTTTTTTTTGACTAAATTAAACTTTATGTAATTGACATGATACGTTGATTTTTCAGTATGGCAACCAGTTTTCTTTCTGGAGTAAGAAAAATATTTAAAAATACTAAGATTCTATTTTGTGTTACAGCTGAAGTTCAGTTGAACAAATACCACGAAATTTTTAGTTGTTAATTCATTGTTTCTCTCAACGTTGGTACGCATTGTTAAGTAGCGGTGAACAAATTTCTGCGAATGATCATAACTTAGTCCATTATAATGTGTTCTCGATCAGGTAATATTCTGCCTTCAATGTCTTGAAATGCGTCATTTATATATTAAAAAAGAAAAAATATCACAGATTTCCTAAGATAGCTCTGCAGAAATCCAACACCAGTAACAGTTCAACAGTATGATAACGATTAAGACAACAGAAGTTATTCTTCGATACTAGTTTTACTGAACTGAAATCTGATTCATTGCTGGGATTACACTTGAAACAGTAATCATTCTACTTTGATGAAAGTTAATGGTCAACGATTGATGCTTAAACTTAAAAAGAATATGGTATGATGCTGAGTATCACGTTTTGCTGGTTGTATAAACATCAGTTTCGTCTAATAATTTTACTGTTAATACTGAGAGTTGTGAGAAAACAAATTTTTTAACAGAAAAAATACATAGTCTATTTATTAGAGCCAACGATTTTTCAGTACTACAATTTCTTTGGAAGGTTCAAACATTTTTTTAAACGCGCAAGAATGTATGATCGTATTCTAATAGTATAAAAAATTAACGTTATTCACAAAATCGCTAACACAGTGCTTAGTGGAGAAGTGATATTACTGTATTTACACAGATAGTATTAGGAAAAAATAAATAATTTAATGCTAAATTATTACCTGTTATAATTTCATGTATTATAACGAAAAATGATAATCCACGCACTAATATCTTGCCCTTACGAAACGCTTAATTCACTAAAAAAATTATTTCCTGTAATAAACGATTTGGTGATGTGAGAAAATGTGTTAGGAATGAATCTATGGTCTTAAGCAGGTAGTCAGCACAGAATAATAAGCATAACATTTGTTATTGGGTAATTGTGTACGAAATTTCTAGCTCAAAACTTCATACAAATTTGTAACAAATTCTATAAAAACCTTGTACAACTTAATAAAATTAAAAAAAATACAGTGCTACATTTATTTTTCAAGCTACAATGTTGGCCAGAAAGATTTTGCTGCTATTTCAGTGAGATCAAAGCATTTTCTGACATATTACACACTTCAAGAAAGGTTATACTAATTTTTTAAACCTAATTACTTTTTGTTATAAAAGCATTGTACATGAAACAGGAGAACTGCTGTAATTAACTCGTGACAAGAACGCAAACAAGTGTGCGTAGACATCCTTTCCGCAGGGCGGGGTGTTTAGAAAGTACTGCGCCACTGGTAATGACTCCCGGAACACGGCGCGTGCGTAAAATAAAAGCGGCGACGTAGTCCGCTTCCTGCTCTCGCCTGCCGGAGTCTATGGACTGTAATGAATATTTAACGGTGATGGGCTTTAATCAGGACAGCAGCGGGCGCTAACGGAGCTCGTTTAGGAGGTGCGTAAATAAAACCACGCGGCAAGGCAACAACAACTTGTTCCCGAGCCTGGTCAGCTCACCGTTACTTCACATTAAGGACGGAGTAGTAGTGAGGAATAACTGGCTCTACAGTAAATTAGACCTTAGTTCATAGGGCCTCAACAGTAATCACCAGTTTCTTTGATAAATTCTAAACGAGTAATTATCTAAGATATATTTCTAACTTTTTTGACCTAATAATTCTTAGTAAATTAGAACTCAGTCTTCGTTCTCCTTCTTTGTTTCTTGTTTTGTTCCTGGGCAGATCCACTATTTCATCTTTTTTTTCCATGCCAATATGTCACATGTCTTAATTATTACGAAACCTGATTATTTCAATCATCTCCCTACTTTATCTTCTTACCGTTTCTTCAACTGTTGCATGAAATATTGTTGTCGATCGGTTTCTACTCAATTTACATCGTAACAAAATAATAATTCTTTTTATAATACTCAATAGTGTTCTTTCATTGTTTGACATTCTCATGGAATCTTTATTCGTTAACGTTTCCACTATTTCTTTTTCCATATTTCGGCAGATCTTAATTTCCAACTCCCTGATCGTCATATTGAAATACCCGATATATACCTCTCAATCGATTCTAAATCCAGTTTGCTATACAATACTGTCCTACTTCCGCTAAAACGTTCCGTATTCATGGCTTTGCTCACTCAACAAACCTCCGTAATCTATATTGTCGTTATTGTACTGTGTAGAAACCTGTAATTATCTATTTTTTTTTTTTTCGTTTTCTTATACAGTTTTGGCTTCATCGTCGTTAACTCTCATTTCTTTTGCCTATTTGCGTTACGATCCATGCATATACTTCCTTTTCAAAGTCAAATTTTGAATCAGTCTAGGTTTCATGTGTTGATTTCCTGTTCCCCAATACTCGCTCTTTCTTCAGTAACGGTTTTTCTTATTGTTAATCTTCGTGTAAATCCAAAAGTGTAAGATATTTTTAAGATAGTATAATCAGCAATTTTCAGTACTTTTGCATGTGTTTTAACTTATTCGCATAACTTATTTACGGATAGAGTTTTCCACAGGAGTGACTACATGATTTATTATTACATGAATACTTAATACAGATGATAATTTTTATTTATGTGTATGTTTTGACTTACTCGAACAATTTTTTTTATGATCTTGGAATAGATTATTCAAGAGCAATGACTGCGTATCAACTTAAAAAGGTGCTGACGTAACAGCAAAATACCAGTATCAAGCAAATATATACAGTAGTCCCCAATTGTTATCACATTGGAAAAAGCGCTAGAGTCAAGGATTTTGTGTTAGGTAGGTATTTAACAAAACCCAGAAATTTGAAAATTGCTGCATATACATTGTTCATTCTTATTTCGAAGCAAACAATATTTACTGGGTAGAAAATAGATACAAGTGCTACATTATGAAACTTTTCCAGTTTCTAGATATTTTAGTTATCTTCCAGACAATACACATTACAACAGAATACTAAATTAAATTTTTCTCAACAATAAAGTTCTATAATTTTTTATCTATTTTATTTAGTGTCTATAACACTGGCTGTGAAATTGACATTTTATTAATTGTCCTTCGTCAAGATAAAGTAGAATGATGTTTCAGGCTGACATAAAATTTACTGTAATTTCCATTTTGAGCGAATGGCAGTGATTAAAGGATTTTAAGTGCTATTTTACACGGAATTAAGAATTATTAGTTCGTTGTCTCATGACTGTAATTAACATTTTCAGGAACAAGATATGGAAATTCATACATATATACCTGATGCCATTAGTATAAATACTTAAAAGTATTAGAAAAATGTTATAATGAAAAAAATATTTTATTAAATACACAATAATTTCATAATATGGTAAGGGAACGAGTAAACGCATCCATTTTTATGTGTAATGAGATTTAATTATGCTGTTACTATAATTATTAAATCATCCAAAATAATCCAATGAAAAAAAACGTGATTACATTTTTATAAACGTATTAGTACCTGTTTTTCTGAAGTTAGTCTCTAGTGTTACTTTAAATTCAGAAGAAATAAAATTACTGTAACATTTTCCTTGAACCTATTAATTTTACCAACACCTTCTATTTCTGAGGCAATCACAATTAGTTTGTGGATATATTATTATTAGCATGTGGAATAACATCACTTTACTTACAAACCTGATTTAGATGTTGCTTTATACACCCATTCCACATTTGTCTTACAATGCGTAGCCCGACCTGAATGCTAATTGGCTGTCTCTTGGGAGCAGAGGTAAACAGAGGGATCGAGTTGCATAAGTCAAGAAAGCAGGGAAACTCACGGAATTCAAATTATTTTACAAGTCTACAGTAAGGGTTACATTTAACTTCCTGCAATGGGTACACTAAATATATGTTATTCTACTTAATTAAACGTTTCTGAATTACGTGGTTGCTTGTTTTATGAGAAATTAGTGGACTTATCAGTAATGAACTAGAATCATAATTATGCTTCCTGTTTCCGCGAGCAATATTGAAAGCAACAGCAGCAGCGTAATATTTAAATTTAACATTTCCGTGGAAATTAATATGTCCGGTTCACTTGAAATCCTTTATCCTATTTATGAAACCATTTCTATTCTACTATTTCGTTAAAGCTGTATCTCATATTGAAATGACGGTTTTATTATTTTGAATAAAACTGCCTGCTGATATTTCTGTCCCCCTGCGTGTTAGGGCCATTTTTATTAAAAAAATTGCTTGCAAAAGCAATAAATTCTTGTTCAATATGTCAAAAATGTGTTTTACAGTCATGTAAATGAAAAATTCTCAGATTTATAAAGCCATATAAATGAAAGCTGTGTGATATATTGACGTAAATGAAAATATGTGGTTTTAACGAAAAGATAAAGGAGTTTCAGTCCTAGGTTTGTTTAACTCCGTTGTTCGACTAAAGTTCATGCTAGGATCAGAACCGTTCGTAACGTACGATGCAACTGAGAATCATAATACGTATTCATACAAATTCTATGCAAGTAAAGGATTCGAAACGATGATCTTCGCCACACAAGTAGACACAGTATTTCCGTTTCACTACATCTATGTAACAACAAATTATTTCATCGCTATCAATTTTTTAACATCGTACTTCTAAGCCATTTCTTTGGCG
This sequence comes from Vandiemenella viatica, assembly GCA_031002005.1. Lineage (NCBI taxonomy): Eukaryota > Metazoa > Arthropoda > Insecta > Orthoptera > Morabidae > Vandiemenella > Vandiemenella viatica. The sequence continues at coordinate 102,483,382 of JARYHS010012519.1, read as the reverse complement.
ATCATTTGTATTTTTCCGACGACTTAATTTTTATACATTTACAACATTACATTTTAATTTTTTTGTTTGTCATTATTTTATTTTTTTATCGCGAAATTCACATCCATAAAGTTCAAGGATTGTTGAAGTTTTCAGCAAATTGATCATCCTCGGAAGAATTCCTGGAGATACACTGCTGTCATTTATAAAGTTGGATTTAGAACACGCTTATTTGTATACTTTTTCTGAGTAAATGTTTGACTTGATCCTAAATTTGTCATTACTATTATTATTACAGCCTTTTTACGCCGCACATATGGTCCGATTATTCTATTTTGAAGTGATAGTTCCGCTCCCGTACGATTTTATACGGAGCTTTGTTACAGTTCTTTTCCAAAGGGGGTTTACGAAATCACTATTTTTGGGGCTTTGTTACTCGTGTTTTATGAAATGTACAGCTACGGAAGATTGAGTTATGTCTGAGTATTTGGATGGATTATTATGAAAAAAATAATAAAACCTCCGAAGAAACTCAATAAGTATGGCCGTAAGCAAGAGGAGAAATATGAACTCGTAACATCCCCGTGCCCGTTTGGATTATGCCAAGTAAAATGACGATCGTAGTACAATACGAGTATTATTTACTCGTCCTTAAGACTTGTGGTGAAACTGAATAAGCAGGACTTCTCAGATACTTAATCTAGTTATACTAATGCATATTGGCCGTTATTAACTTTATACACAATTTTCAGCCACTGGCAAAGCCCATCTAACTTTCTTCTTTCTTCCCAACACCCCTACGTCATCACCTTGGTCCAGTCCTCTCCTGTTTTGTATACAGACATATTATTTTCACTCATTGATCTCTTACCTTTACTCCGCGTCACTGGTCTTGTGTTTTTATTTGATATATCCTATATGGAATTTGTCCTTCCACCTTCTCTTTAAATATCAATAAATCGCCGTCTCTATACTCTCCAGCACGTATTCCTCCTATACTGTGTCTCTAACATTCTCATTTTTTAGCCCGTCCAATCTCGCTACTCATATTCTGCTTTGATGCAAGTATGTTGCTAATATCTTGCTAATAGTCTATTATTTTTCTGTGTCTTCTGAAATATAGGTGGCGACAGGGACATAACTCGCAATAAAACTACTCGGAACTTCGTTGCAGAAGGCTGAAATTAATTCTCAGCCCTTTCACGGTCGCCATGTTAAACAATTATGAAATTGGAGTTTTCATATTCTTCTGCGAAGATTTAAAAATAATTTGTCACGTTGCTAGATGAATAAAACTTTTGTAAAGTATGTAACAGAATTCCTTATACCTTTATATGACAGGTAGTTCCTTGAATGTAACAGAGTCGATAAACTTTTTACTGTATTTTATTCCGTCTAAGCACTCGGAACAACAAATATAAATAAGACATTTGACTTTTGCTGATGATTTAAAGCACAATAACAAACAAAGACATAACGCCATGTTAGCACCGTTCCAAGTGAGGTTGTCCATTGGTCATAATCGTGGTCTAATACAGCCATCCCAGAATTTTTTAGAGAACAGTAAAAGAGCATTCCGCCACTTCTGGAGCGTTGAAAATCGTTGCAACAGGAGAAATTGCAGGAAAACAAATTAAATTTACGCAAAATTACTTATTTTAAAATGAAACTAGAAATTATGTAATAGCATTTTAACATCACACTAATAATATCAAACAATCCTAAACATTAAAAATCTCGTTCAATCAACGTTTAAGAAACTGCACTGCTTTTTAATTAAATTACAACTATTTTAAACTATTTCCACCCATCAGAACACTATACATTAAAATGAATAATACACAAATTTAAAACTAATCAATACATATCTCTTTTAGCAACAAATGTAATCAATCTGCAAGACTGAAATTAGCAAGAAGCTGGATCTTAAGGTTCTTACAAGTAGATGTAGATTATCGCATTTATTATTATTTTTTGAACACGCTTATTCTAAATTAGGCTTTCACACTACTTAAAAATATTTGTATTTGCCTTCCTTTTTAAGCCACATTGCCATTATAGTTCCAATTTACTTCACTTCTCAAATTAATGCTCTGTTTTTTAAAGTTCGTGGTCTGCGTTTGAAATCTAGGCATATCTCGAAGTTTTTAAGAGAATTGCTTGATTATGCAAGATATGCCAGTACGCTCCGAGGTTCTAACTCCAAGTTATACTGAAGGTCCAGCCATGTCAAAGGAGTGCAAACCAAAGGTAAATTCGTCATGTCGTTTGCATTCATCATAATACCACAGACGTTTCTCACCTTCTATCTAGTTACAAGGTATAAACATACGTTCCTTCACATTAAATTTCATATCACGTTTGTCCTCATTTGGGTTTATTTTCTGTCTATCCAATAAAAATGTGCATATGATCTTACAATTTACACTGAAGTCATATTGAAGTTTTTCGTTTCAGTGGTGGGTGATACACAAAAAATCATATGGGCTGTGAAGAAAGCAAGGGAATTGTATATTTTCCTGGTTTCTCGGAAGCCTCTAACGGCAGGATCGACTTTTCGAGAACGAGCCAATAGCAAAGCGGGGAAAACTTTTTAATTCCACTGTCGCCTCCAGTTTGTGCCCAGTGAGAGCTCCAAACTCTTGGTGGAGACCATTAACATAGCACGTGTAGTGGAATGCACGAGGGAGACACTTGGTTGATTACTTTTGTGCACCGGTGGGAAACAAAGTAAGCTCATTGCGTATCACATATCCAGAAATAACATGTTTGCAAAAATAAATGCATCTGTTATTCATTAGTTTTTCTTGGAACTGTTGAATTTCAGAAAGACTCTCTCGTCGTTGTAAAATAAATGGTATTTTTCTTTCACAGAAGGCAGGTTGAGTTTTGTGTTCACTCATTTTACTGCATAATGTAAAGGAGAGTGACTCTTTTGCAGAACTTTTTTATCCTCATAAACTTCACCAAAAGTAATTCACTGAAAGTAAATACATGCGTTTAAAATTAGGAATGCTTCTAAATTGGAATCGTTAGATAAATAGTTAATTTCAATCACTGCTTCTTGCAGTAACGTCTGAAACTTTTACAAACCTGATGACATGCTTATAATAATCATTGGAAAAACTCTCTTCTATTTACGATGCATTATTTTTAGCAATAATCCTATTTCAAATAATATGAAGATAAAAACAACATTAAAGAGGAATTACAGGTTCTACTGTTGAAGAAAAGGTCTCATGATGCTTCAAAAAAAAAAAGGAAAAATATTAAATTTATTGATGTCTTAATTGAAGTTCTTGTCTCATTTTAAACTTGAGGATTGGATTGAATGACTTGAGTTAGGGAATACTTAAAGCATAATAAACGATATAAATATCTGATCAGAAATAACATGTAGAATACTATAGAGACATGAAACTATTCATTCAAACAAGGATCAAATATCCAGTCACCGAACATAAAAACATTAATATTGAAAAAATTGAGGTCTTCACTAAGAGCATTGGGAGCAATAGAAATATGAGTTGTATATTTTTCTGTAACAATACTATTGTTTGAAATAATTTAACACCCGCCGTATATCGTAGAAAAACCATCTTTCATATGTTGGAGGAATTCTAGTACAGTGAACTTACTGCTAAAAATTTAGTCAAGGAATTTGTTTTGACTGGTAGGCCTATACATATTGACTATTTTCGTAGCACGTGAATCGCGTTCAATGAAAACTTTTCTAAATTTCCTCAGCTTTTCCACGTCAACTCAAAATTTTAACAGCAGGAGGGCAGGATGCAAGACACCACATACTTGTTACTTTACTAAATACACGTACCATTGTGATATGAACTCCTTCCGTTTGACAGAAAGCGCCATGTGGAATATATATTGTATTTACGTGTGCATTCAATTTAGAAAACGGGAATCAAATTTGAGGTGTTTTTTTATTTTATGTTCCGAAAGGGATCTCATAACAGGAGCAATTATGTTGTAATATTTGAGTAAATTAGTTTTGGATTTGGTTTTTTCGTCACTTAATATAAGTACTTGTATTTCTATTTCAACTAAAGGGCTACAGTATGTAACATACCTTGAAAAGATCTTATCTTGATAGTAAAAAATTACCACAAATAACTAAACACAAAACAATTTCAAGTTGCAATGTCAACAGAATTCACTACCATCAGTCAACAGCTCTGATAGCGCAACAACTACCTTCTTCGCTACTCACAGGCCAACCAGTTTATTTCACGTTGGTGTTAGACTCATCCCCTTCTGGTCTCCTATTACGAGAAGATCTAATATTACTTCTAATAAAAGGTGAAATTCTGCAAAACGTCGAGTTTGATTTCTGCATGATAATCTCGAGTTAACAGGTGATAAATTCAGATTCTGCAGCTGAATGGAAGAAAAATAAATGTTTTATGATAAACCTACGTAAATCACTGTGTGACAGAATTGGCGCCTAGCGATTCTCATCAAAGTAGAGGTCCATTCTTTTAGAATTCCGGATCACCACGCAACAGGTAACAATGTTAACACATCAGCTATACCCAAGCCAAGCTTAAGGTGAAAATAACGTATGAAATCCTTAGTTTCATAGATGTTCAGTGTTTATCGGTATGACAATTCCACAACCCTCGAATCATTATTATTATCATTATTACATTATTTTTGATTGAGTAAAAGTTTTGTAAATAATTGTATTAATAAATTGTAAATTGATTTGTATTTCGTAGGTTTTCGACAACCTGTAATTTGTGTAGTCTGTTGGAAGAGTAAGATTATTGTCTGTAGTTAGCATTAAAGAATATTTGGCTTGGCTCGCAACACCTGATCGAGAAGCTTTATGTGTTCCGTGCCCAATCTGGTAATGATGTATGGCGCGAGTATGTGCTTCATTGTGTGGCGAGTGTATTAAACTGTGAAATGTATTAGGAGATTGATTGAATGTAACACGAGTGATTAAATGTTGATTCAAGGAACTGTGTTATTTCGTTCGGAACAGTGATTTTTCGTTTTCAGACATAGCAACAATACCTGTCATTTTTGGCGGTTATAAATTTATTATCTACATTTAGTTAAAATAAAATTGAACATTCAGCTAGCATGTGTTCGAGCTGAAACTGGGCCTTTCTCGTCCAAAATACGCTATTACATTTGTGGAAATGATAAAAATCTACGAAATTCGACGTAGGCTGTTTGTTGGTTATCCACAGCTAATTATTCTACACTAATTGAATGGTAAAATCCACATCAACACGAAAGATGCAGTACTTGTAACGAGGAAAGTATTTCTAGCAAGATGTAAAAACATTTAGGTCAAACTAACAGACGTTTGAATCAGAGGTTTAGTTTAACTTTGTACACGGCCTCAAACATTTTCTCTGGTTGAGCTGTACGGTGGCAAATAATTACCCGTCCACTTCGCAATGAGAGTAATGTAAAACCACTGTGTCCCGTCCCCGAGGGTTGGTGGGTGCCCACAGAATGGCCTCTCCACATACAGCTGTGGTCCGTGTGGGACAAACGATGGGCCGGTGGGTCTGGCGATGCTTTATTGATGGCAGTTGTAATGCACTCCTTTCAGCGAACGGTCCGCACTCTGCGAATCAGGTCACGCCCACCGCCGCACACCGAATTCGCATTATCAGAGAGCTGGTAAACCGCAGAAAGAAATGCCTTTGTTCCAGCCGGGCGGGGTCCAACTGGAAGGTTGAAATGTTGTTTTAGACTTGTAAAATAAAGTATGACTGCTCAGAGTAAATCTGAATCTGCTAGACTCAAATAACGTCTGATTTCTTTTGTTTGTTTATTTATTCTCCATCTTAAAAATATTTTGGGTGGATGTTTGGACTATGAAATTGTCATTATAAATTCGTATTTCGCTAAGAGTTTCCAACTTCGTAGACGGTACTGCCACATTTACCCTCTGCTTGTAATATATTTACACAAAGAGTTTTAAAAAGTTCTTTCTAATTCCTAGATCAATATTTGAAACTAAAAGGTTTCATTTTTTCATGAAGGCTCTTTTTGCTAGTTCTATTCTGCTTTTAACATCATTCCTGCTTCGGAATGTACTTCCCAACTAACAGAATTCACTTACTTCTCCTATTGCATCCGATCATATTTTTATATTTAATCTACTAGTATTGGTATCATTTCTGCTACATTTCATTACTTTTGTCTTGCTTTCATTTATATTCAGTCCAAAATCTTCCTTCAGTATTTTGTTCATGTCATTCAGTAACTTCTCAATATCCTCAGCCCTCTCTGCTAACAAGACAATGTCATCAGCAAATCGTAGCATACTGATTTTTTCTCCCTGAAAACTTATGCCACATGGAAATTTTTCTTTGACTTTATTCATTGCTTCTTCTACATACAAGTTGAATATTAACGGGGATAGACTACAACCTTGTCTCACACCCTTTTTAACTGATGCATGGCTCTCGTGATTCTCTACTTTCATTATATCCACTTGATTCTTATATAGTTTATAGAGTATTCTCCTATCTCGATACTTTAGACCTGACTTCTTTAAAATTTTGAACATCTTGTCCCACCTAACATTATCAAATGCTTTTTCTAAATCAACAAATGCCATAAAAGTTGTTTTTCTTGATCCGCCCTTCAAGTATTAATCTTAAAGACAGAATTGCTTCCCTTGCACCACGATTTTTCCTAAACCCAAACTGATCTTCACCTACTATCTCTTCTACTACCCTTTCCATCCTTCTGTATATTATTCTGGTCAGTAATTTTGAAGCATGTGTTATGAGACTAATGGTGCGGTAATTCTCAAATTTGTCGGCTTGTGCTTTCTTTGGAAGTGTGAAGATGATATTTTTTATTAAAATCTGTTGGAATTTCTCCTGTTTCATAACTGTTTGATATCAGCTTGAATAATCTTTCGATTCCTTCCTCTCCTAGGTATTTAAGCAGTTCTGGAGGGATCTCATCAGTTCCAATTGCCTTATTTGCTTTCAAGTCATTCAGAGCTTTATTAAAATCTGTCCTCAAAACAAGATCTCCTAAGTCACCAATGTCGACATCACCTTCCTTTTCCAATACACTATTGTTCAAGTCGTCCCCAACATACAGTTTCTCAATGTATTCGTTCCATCGGTTAGCTGTATCTTCTGAGCTTAAAAGAGGTTTCCCATCGGCAGCTTTCATGTTCATACCTCTTTTCTTCATTTCTCCAAACTTCTGTATGATCTTTCTGTAAGCAACATCCACTTTACCTACGACCGTTTCCTTTTCTACTTCTTGACACTTTTCTGGTAGCCATTTTTCTTTTGCTATTTTGCATTTCCTATTTATTTGATTTCTACATTGCCTGTACTGCTCTCTTCCTGCTTCATCCTGAGCATTTTTGTGCCATCGTAAACACTGCTTTTCAAATACCAAAGCAAGAACGTTCTGACATATGCATGCGTGTGTTTAGTTAAAACGCGCTAAAACTGAAGCACTTGATGTTTAATAGTTCCGGAGCAGAAAATATAAATGTGTACTTAACCTAAAAGAATTTTAAAGTCTTATTGTCGGCACGTTCACTGTTTTCAGGGATTGGGACATTGTTGTTAACGTATATTGATGTCTTAAATTCTGAAATGTTTTCACCCAGTGGTTTTAAAATGTAATAATTACATTTGAGAGACGATGCAAAATAAGCGATAAACTTACAAAAAGAAATAATATCCCACAAGAATAATTCTTGTAAAAATAGGCCAAGTCTCGTGTTCATGTAGTGAAAAAAAGTTATGAGATCTTCTTCTGAGCCAAGTCTACACTTTACAGTGAGTATTCACTTCACTTTGTGAAACAGAATGGTTTCTCTCGGTGTCATAGATCGTTTATTTAGGATAAAAAAAAACTGATGACTTTGCCATTATGCAGGCCATGTTTTAGTTAACCTATATAAATACCTAAGATGTGTTGCTTCATCAAACTA
>JARYHS010012519.1:102340339-102474449 GCA_031002005.1 Vandiemenella viatica | reverse complement strand
CCATTGTTCCACCCTCAACGGTCGAAATGGCAGTCTCTAGCCTTCAATATTTAAGCGTTCTGAGCCATGCGTTTACAGAAAAAAATTTATAATAAACTATACCTTTGGCCGCCCTGGTTTAAACATACATTTAACCTATCCAGACAACCCTCATTATTTACAATTAATTTACACGTTCCAAGATTAAATAATTAATAAACTTGAATATAATAAAAAGAAAAAAAAAGAAATATGAATATAATTAATAATGATTTGATTATATTCATTGTGGGTGACGCTGTCACACCACACCATTTAACGTTGACCTAAACCAAATTCAATCTGTTTCACATGAAAAACAGCTAATTTTTGATGAATGTTGCGGGTAATTATATAATATCAGAAACTGTGGTTTTACTCTTTCAGCTCTTACCTAATGATCATATAACGTGTTTCTTCTCGAATGGACTAAGCCTACAGAGTGAATTGTTAACGCTAGTATCTTCCATTCCGCAGAAGGCGAGCTATATCCCCTATCCAGCCTAACAGAATCTCGTTTTCCCATGGATTCCTGAAATTATTCCAGACAATACTGAGTTGATTCCTTCGAATGATCAGAAACATTTTTCTTTCTGTTCGTTGTGCCCAGGCCTCTCCGTAACTAATGGCCAAAATTTCCGCGCCTATATTAATAAAGCTTTTGATAATGTTAGGTGGGACAAGATATTCAAAATTTTAAAGACGTCAGGCCTAAAATATCGACATAGAAGAATAATTTATAAACTATATAAGAATCAAGTGGTTGTAATAAAAGTAGAGAATCATGAGAGACAAACATCAGTTAAAAAGGGTGTTAGACAAGATTTGTAGTATATCCCCGTTAAATTCAACTTGAATGTAGAGGAAGCAATAAAGAAAGTCAAAGAAAAATTTCCATGTAGCATAAGTGTACAGTGATTAAAAAAATCAGTATGCTACGATTTCTCATGACTTTGTCTTGTTGGCAGAAAGGGCGGAGGATATTGATAAATTACTGAAGGAAGATTTTGGCATGAATATAAATCAAAGCAAGACTAAAGTGATGAAATGTAGCAGAAATGATACAAATACTAGCAGATTAAATATAAAAATAGGATCGTATAAAATAGGAGTGAATTCTGTTGTTTGGGAAGCAAAATTACAACCGATGGACGAAGTAAGAATGATGTTAAAAACAGAATAGCACTAGCAAAAAGAGCCTTCATGAAAAAGAGAAATCTTTGAGTTTCAAATATTGATCTAGGAATTAGAAAAAAACTTTTTAAAACTCTATGTGTGGAGCACAGCAATTTACGGTAGCGAAACTTGGACTTTAGGAATACCGGAAAGAAGAAAAATTGAAACATTTGAAATGTGGTGCTACAGAAGAATGCTGAAAATTAAGTGGACAGACAAAGTAAGAAATGAACGAGTTTTGGAAATGATGGGTGAGGAAAGAAGTTTGTGGAAGCAGCATACAGAAACAAGAGACAGGCTGGTAAGTCATATGTTGAGACATGCTGGATTGGTTAATTTGTTAGTGGAGGGAACAGCGGAAGGTAAGAACTGTAAAGGAAGACAGAGATTAGAATATATGAAGCAGATAATTGAGGACGTAGGTTGTAAGGGATATGTAGAGATGGAGATGTTAGCAGAAGATAGGAAAGGATGGAGGATTGCATCAAACCAGTCGAAAGACTGATGACAGCAAAATAATAATAATAATAAAATGTGATCAAATATCCTGATTCTGAAGTCATGTTATACGGGGTGTACCCTATCCACCTTTCCAATTTTGTCCTCAACAACAACGCAAAGACAAATTTTGCTTTGTTTTTACTTGTTCACAGTTGTCAAGTCTTGTCCCCTGTTTCGGTCACGGAGATAACATGATCTCTGGAGGACCCTGAACGGAATAGAATTCTCCGAAACAACTACTTGAGCCGACACAAAAGCCATGACCAGAACTCCCGTCTGCCTCCTCCAGGGTGGCCTGGCCCGGGAAGAATGACGCGTAAAACTTTACGACCGGAGACGTTCGAGCTCCATAAATTATCCCAGGCCTGGACGGCCCCATACGGCTGCCCATTCCATTATAAGGCCGTACATTTCAGCGGCGGACTAGATGGATCCGGACATTCTTAGTACCCGCGTGTCCTGTGTATTTGTGTGTGTGCAGAGGGTGGACAAAACTGCCCATCGCTCTTCGTTGTGCATCCGGCAGCGCTCCGAGCCACTCCGGGGCAAAAATAAAAATAACACCCGTGATTTACAGCCCCGGATTCGCTCCCCGCTCGGTCTTACATGCGCCACAAATTTCACGACGCGCCGATGTTTCTTTCATGCGTTTCACGGGATAAAGACAACGGAACAGGACGCGTCCGAAAAAGTTTTTAATTTATTTCCTTTCGGCGCTGGCGACGTAGCTCCGTCTTGAAATATGCAGTGCCACCGGAGGCGCATTTAAATATTTATATCGCCACTGCGGTGTTCGATACGTGGGGGAGTGGAATATGAAAGGTTCTTTGAAGTTCGCTAAGCCGTTCCGACGACAGCCATTTCCCTTTCGAAACCGTGGTTGACGGAACTGTGCTCTGCATTAGAAACGGATTATTTTGTGCTATTCTCATCACGTCTCCCATTGTGGCTACTATTTCAGGGTGTTTCAAATGAATTTCAGGGTTTTGAGGCTTTGCAGAATTTTTATTATAAATGATACATCAAATGAAAGAGAAAATCAAAGTGTTTCGTTGTACGCATGTGCATCCAATGTTTCCTCTATTTTGCGATAGGTAGTGCTAGTAGTAAATAAGGCGACTGCTGAACAGAAAGCTTTTTATATTCTACAGTTAGTAAGGTGTCAATTTGTAGTTACGGTTCAACAAGTATTCCGTATTATGTTCCATTGCAGTCGTCAAACTGATAATAACATCCGTAGATGGTATCATCAGTTTGAAGATACCGGCGGTCTTTGGAGAGAAAAGAGTACGGATCTACGGAAAAATTATTTCGCGCTCAGCTCCAAGAAATCTGTGGGGAAAGCTAGTCGGGAATTAGAAATTGCAAGTAACGTTTGTGTGGAGTGTTTAAAAGGAAATGGTTTCATCTATTATCATTAACGGTTACAGATGTTACAAGCTTTATAGCTTACAGACTATTATTTACGTGGTAACTTTGCGAACGAAATATTGCTCCATGACGATAAAGATTTTCTTGATCGTGTCATTTCCAGCGACGAATCGTCATTTAACCTAAGTGCAAATGTGAACACTCATAATGTGCGCATCTGGATGTCAGAAAATCTCTACGAATCGGTACAGCCTCGACGAGACTCGCCAAAATTGAATGTTTTCTTATGCCGTGTCTCAGCGAAAGTTTATGGGCCTTTCTCTTTTGGCGAAGCAAATGTTAACTGGTGTTCGTTATGATGATGGGTTGCAACAATAGCTCTTACCTCAACTCTAAGACTATGAACCAGAGAACTTCATTTGGCAGCAAGACGGTGTGCCGCCTCACTAGCGAAACTCAGTAAGCGATTGGTTAAACGACATTTTACCCAAGTACTGAATTGGCCTCCATGAGCCGAATGACAGGGCTTGTTTCTCGTGGCCTCCAAATTCACCCGAGCTAACGCCATGCGATTTTTTTCTTTGTGGGTTCATAAAGGATCATGTATATGTACGTCCGCTACCAGCTGACCTAGCCAAGTGAAGAAACAGGATTAAAGCAGTTGTTGTATCAATTACTCCAGATACACTGATCAAATTAAAGGAAGAACTTGCCTATCGACTGGATGTGTGCCAAATTGTGTTCGCTTTGAACTCTAGACACTAAAAATATATTTGATTTGCTCCCGGGTTTGATGTATCATTTTTAATTATAGGTCAAATAATAAAACTTGTGCAAATCGTTAATAATCCGGTATTCATTTTGAAACGCCGCGTATTTATTTCGTCATAAGAATTCTATTAAACGTGCTGTAATTATTTTATGGATACAGAAGTTTAGAAAAGTTAGTACAACATTAACTTGAATGTCTTAGCCGAATGTGTCTACAGTTAAAAGTTTATTGTAGTTTAGCTTCAAGATGCTAGCATTCGTTGTAGTCCTTGCAGGACACGTTATCAACTGTACATGCACAGTCTTCAGTGGTCATTAAAGGGACTCACTAGCACCTAGTCGTCTTATTATTCTCATAGGATAGTTTAAATAACAAAGGATATGGAAAATGACTCATCATTCACCAAAGTTGATGGCTGAAACGAGTGAAAAGCATATTTGACAAACAAAAACATATAAATGACGCATCACTCACCAAAGGTGAAGGCAGTCACAGAAGAAGAACATGTATCACGAACACAAAAATACACTATATTTCTGTCTTAAACCTTTTTCATGCTAAAGAGAATGAGTCATGTGGCTCTGGAGGTGTGCACACGCCGATGTTTCCTACATGACTGAGTGGATAATCGATATGGCGGTGGGACTGAGATGTTATATATAAATATGTATATCGCAGAAGGTGATAGAGATAGTAGTATACCAAAATCGTAAGGAATGTAGAGACGAAAACAAAAAATAGGGAAATAAATATAGATAGATAAATTTTGAAAAAAATGAAATTAGTTAAATGACAGTAATTGCTAATACTGATAATAATGAGTGATGCGTCAAAGAAAGGAATTTTGTTGGTAATTGAGGCTGGGTGGGTGTCTGGTTACCATTTCCAAAGTTCTGAGGCGGCGGTGGTTTCGGGAAAAACTCTGATTGCCCTCACGGTGAAACATTCATTGAAGCTGTTGGAATTGTGGTAGTTAGCATGTTCTAGTATTGGAAGATGTAAATTGCGGGTGTGGACTGTTTGTCTGTGGCCATTCTTTCTAGTCGAAAGTTGTGTAGTCAGGCCTATATATGAACTAGTGTAGTGGCGGCAAGTTAGCTGGTATATGATGTGGCTTGTGGAGCATGTGGCATGTCCAGTGATGGAGAAGGTTTCCCCTGTGACGGTGTTGCGACATACACAATATTTCGATTTTGCACCTTATTTATATGATTGAGAACGAGCCATTTGGTTTGGGAGGTACGCATACGCCGAAATTTACCACATAAGATAGTTTATATGAGGTAGTGCAAAACCAGTACCACCTTTCTCTATCCACCGTTCTCAAACCGAAAAATGCGTTTGTGTTGAATATATCCTGATAAATTATCATTATTAATAGCAGCAAGACCAAGAGTCTTCACGGAAGAGCAGAAGATTTTAGGAGACGAGTAAAATCTCGAAGGTCAATGACTCCACTTAAGGTATACCACACACAACGTCCACAAATGGGCCAAAAAACCACTCGCACACTTATACGAATACTACTATTTTCCAAATGAGTGTGGTTTGTTTAGAGATTTAGGTATACTTCTAGGGTTCAAGATGTCTCCATTTAAAATCTTGGTGCTAAAATCTTGCGAGAAAATTTTAAGAGCTTTTTACCTCCGAAAAAAGTGATATGGAATGCCTGTTAATCTATATGGACTGTACTGGAAAGATTCCCATTTAGGTCAGGAATCCACGACAGTCAACAAAATGATCATCAGTTATGCTAAACAGCAGTTATTATTGATCACAAATTCTTGAGCTTCAAGCACCAAAATATTACATCTTGGGATGTTTCTGGGGCTCATTTCTCTGTCCTAACTCTCAGCCGGCCAAAGCAAAATGTCGAGGAGACACGGAAGTGATTGTCACATTGGGAGGAGAGTGCGAAGCTGTTTCACCTCCCATCATTAACCAGATTTCCATATTTGGAGAACGTCAATCTTCTGTCTTCAGCAGGTGAAAGTATCTTTGATCTTCAGTCTCCCAGCGACAGTGCTGTTTTAGCGTATTAAACGCTTAAGTTGCAAGAACTGTGACATCTGCTTCATACACTCATTCCACCATTCATAGCAGTTTCAAAGAAACATTTCTGGTTAGCGTAATATTATTTTTCTTCTTCGTAAATTCGAAATGGAAAAAATTATCTGTCTCACTAACAATTCAGAAAATTTGTATTTTTATGTCTGGCAATGACAATTATAATGCCGGACAAGGATTCTCAAGATGCATTGTATAGTCGTCTAGTATCATCCAAATCGTAATATTTCGTTCAAACTATTTCTAGACTCATTTCCTCTGTTAAAGTTCTATGACAACGTGGAAGTTAGACTAGATCTCACAACTCTGAGATGGTACTTAATTGTTTAATGGTTTGGGACACTGATGTCTTAGGTTTCCAATGTCTGGACCTCCATTCATCTGTCCTCGAAACTCTTATTAGAGTTTTGTACTTCATTTTACTTTGTATATTATGTACATTTATGAAGGATTATCCAACAATCAATCTAGAGTTTGTTTTGATCGATGTACAAAACGAAGGCGCATTAAGATATAAACTCGTACATATCAAATTGGGAAGTATAATTCGAAGGTTTTTTTTATTATTTTTAACTAAGGGGTAGTGCGTCATTTTTAGACAGTTAGAAATAATTAAAGCTAAATGGTGGCATACATTATTGTTGTAACACGTCACAACGTTAATCAGTCCAACAAGCAATACAGCGCCAAATTGTTAACATTATAATGTGTAACATATTCGTGCACTACAGTACTTAATTTTAGTAAACATATCCTGCACAAGAGGCAATGTATTCCAAACGGAACGATGATCTCGGCAATTATTGTCTTTCACATTAGACTGCAATTGTACAAGTAAACTAATATAAAAAACCAGATATACCTCTATGAACATCGGATACTGCCAATGACATTGAATTTTAATATTTGTTCATTTATTGGTTTTCCGAACGAGATTCATTTCATTTCATCGAAACATCTTCAGCGGTTTTTCTGTTGGATGTGTGGAAATGTAGTGTTCATGGTATTACATTTTTGTATATAAACCACTGGAGATGCATCGATGAAATGAAGCGAAACGCGTTAGAAAACTAATAAATCAACTAATGTAAACATTCATTTGAATTGAAAATAATCATTTTACGCATTTCTCATACATGTATTATTGTTATCTGCAACAGAAGAGAGTGATCCACAAGTTCCAGTCAAGAAACACCAGATTCAGTGAAAATTAAGCTATCATCGCTTCTACAAACAAAAGTTTGTTTTAAAATTCTGTCGATACATTTGTTATTACAGCAGAAAATAATGTACTGACCTAAAAAAAAAACTGGAATAATACTCTTGCAAAACAGATATTCTTGTTTATTGGACTATCCATATTTTTCGCAGGTGTACGAATATGGAATAACCACTGGGCGCTGCATTTTACAACTTCTGAATTAAGTCGTAGGTTCCCCTTCCGTGGTAATATCACTAGATACCGGTAGAATACCATGTAAATGGAATTCGTTGCTGCTTTTAGCTTCGTCAGTCTGTAATCAGTGGCAGGTGGAAAAATTCTTATAACTATAGCACAAAAATTTCTGAGGGTGAGATGACTGACTGGTACTTTATTGGTTCACGGTTCGAATCTTCGTTTTGGCTGTTATTCGCTATGGGCGTTTTTCCGTTATTTGTTTTGTGTGGAGGCGTATGAAGTATGACGGCATGGAATGATGGGTGTAATATAATTTAAGATTGAAGATTATTTATTACGTTATATTAGGGGCCATATCATAGATTTCTGCACGCCCGAATGAAAATATAACTATTTCAGTCTTAATTCGTTTGGCTAACTATGGCCTGTAATGCCAAAACTTTTTACCGACTAAAATGAGAAGGAAATCAGTTACGATATTTATTAAGGAGCCATTTGGAGACTAGCCTGAATCGATTTGTGGAAAGCTTGGATAGTTGTGATTTGTTTGGTTGGATCGAAAATATAACCTGGGAATTTCCAGAAGACGGGAGAGAGTTACCACTCACTCACCAAGTTGGTTCGATTCGTGTCTTACTTAATAAATGTTCCTTACCTTAGTCCTTATAGCCTCCCTCCTGCACTAGTGTGTCTATAATTAAACTTCTACGTCTATTTTATCTTGCGTGAGCACTTAAAATATGTGCTTGATTTAATGGCATTGGCACAAACTTATACATTAACTCCTGAAATATATTGCAAAGCAAATTTGTACTATTTTCATTCATAGAGATGGGTATATAATATGAAAAAATAAGAAAGTTATCTGAAATATATTGCTATTGCACATAAGATAACAGGGAATTCAAGCCATTTTTAAATGGCACATTCTGAAACCTCTACATAGCAATCAACCTACTAGTATAAAACATAAGGTGTACACGTTATTTTTACTAAACGTTGAATTATTATAAACGGGTTTTATTAGTCCTAGGGCAAAATGAATCTATTGCGTGTTTTATTTCGGCGATTTTTTTTTTTTTTTTTTTTTTACAGCAGTTTCAGTTGCGTCGTTTTATAATTAACTAGCCAAATAACCCGCGGTTCTCTCGGGTTGGATTTAAAAGTTCTGAGGTTTTATCCAGTTTGATCGGATTGCCGCAAGCATTCTCCAACACTATCTATTATGGTTGATTTGCCTACCGTTTTCGATATATATGCAAATGAGCGGGACAGTTTTATGAACCAAAGGTAAAAATTATTTTTCAATTTATTTTAAAGCATATGTGCGCAAAGTTCCTTTGGGATCGAATAAAAAAGTGTAGATTTGTGCATAGGATAGACGGGGTCGGTTTAGGAAAATCAAATTTAGACGGTACTTTCCCTTTGTTTTAAAGTAAACGTGTGCAAAGTTTCATCGAGATTGGATACAATCTGTGAATTTGTGCAAATAACATATAAGTATATATTTAAACACGTCCCTATACGTATGTATAAAGGTAGACAAAGCGTAACAGTAACCTCAGGAAGTAGGATACAAGCGTTGCGTATTATTATACTCCTGTTTCAACCATCAGATTTACGATCCCTGAACCAATAAAATTCGAATTGTAAATACGAGATGAGAAGTAACAATATTTACACTGTGAGCTACGACATGAGAGGTTGACTGTATTTTGTAATCGCAATCATTTTAATGTCAACTAAGATCTTAGTTACAATTTTATGTTAAAATAGTTCCAATTATACTCAACATGAATTATGATCACATAATCAGTTGAAAACTGAGAGACTTATGCACTGTTATTTGCGGAAGTACACCACGGTCGAATGTTGTCCAATGACCCGTTGACCGCATCACATCATGTACAACTCCTACGATAGAGAGATAGAGACAGAGTGATCTTAGCTTTCAAGTAGTCTGCACATTTTCGTATTTAAAACTGACCGCAATTGGTACGTGGAACGACACCTGTTTTGTTCAAAAATTTACGTGGCTAAAATCACAAGAATTCTTGTCGACAAAAAATATTATCTTCAAGTTTTCTTCCAGACACCTAAAATGAATTATAAATTCATTATTGACAACGTTCCTGTGGTACTCAGAACAATGTGGAATTTTGAGTAGAAAATTTGACCTGGGTATCGACTGGATTTATAACTATTATTACGATTATTATTTTCAAATCAACCCTATCGCATCACACAAAGCCTTGTTTCTCTTCATGGCTCTTAATGAAGAATTTTTCAAATATTTCTTCCGTGTAGTTGGAATCAAGGATTGTCAGTTGCTGGAGGAGCTTAAGTGTTGCGAGTGACTTATGTTGTCTACGATATGTATATATCTGTTTGTAAAAAGCGTAGTTACGGTAATGAGGCGGAAATTAGAGACTGTCACAGTATTCGCCAACATGACTGTGGAAAACCTCCTCAAAACCGAAATCGTGACGGGCGGTACGTGGGGTCCAGTTCTAGAACCTGATGACGTCGTACATACCTCACCGGTTCAGTGTGGCGGTGACATCTTTAAGCGCCGTACCACACCGGCGAGTTCAACTCGATTTATATGAAATTAAATCAGGAATTACAAAACCTTAAGGTGCCATTCAGCAAATTTTGTCCAGATAGGAAATATTCCTTCTAGAATGTATAACTTCATGCGGAAGCCCAGTGGACGTATTGACCCATACTATCAGCCCACCAGTTACGGGAAGAACTACTTCAACATGCACACCTGGGGCTGGGCAGATTCTCCGTACTGTGACTGCGGTGAGGTTTTAGAAAATGTGTCGCACATTATGCAGGACTGCCCACCGCGTACCTTTCCTGGTAGTCTGGAAGACTTAATTTTGGCCACGCCGGAGGCTCGACGTCACGTTGTAGTGGTTGTGACTGGAAATCCTGTCTCCAGTGGCCGGCTGCGGGCATTGTCCGCTGAACTATGTTTATATATATATGTGTATTTATTTTGAAACAATATTGTTAATTGAATACAATATAATTGTTGATTAATGTTGTAAATATCATACAGCGTAATACGTAAAATTAGCTATAAGTAGTATTATTTTAGTTTCATAGTATTTAAATTGGATTTTTTGGCTTTTAAAGATTTTTTCCTTCATTATTAACAGTGATTTATTGTTTTGCTTGCTGTGGAGCAATTGCTATAACAGCGCGTGTGAACGACAGTCTCGTTAGAGCGCTGTGCAGCGATCGATGTTCACATTAAATGGCGGTATGAGGGAGGGTAGTATGAATGTGCTAAGGCCAAAAGCCTTAGTTAGGACGAAAGGACTGGATGAAAATTATAACAAACTAAATATTTAATATCAAGGTTCTTTAAAACATACATCTCGACATCTGACGAGGTCTAGTATTATAAATGGATCAGTCATGTTACTCACTTAATATATGTTGAAGATAGCTGTTAAGACAGTAGGGTAGTAGAATTTTTCAAATAGATATATATCCTTGTAGCTTGATATATTGGTTCAGATATTCATACTGTAACTTGTTTCTTAATTTAGTTGTTAGTTCCATTCATGGTGTTCTATTTGTATAATTATTATAACGGTCATTAAGTTCAGTGTAATGTTGTATTTAACAAAGAAGATTTTGCGTCCCAGATTAGCCTCTAAATACTGGGTCAGAATTTATATAAAGAAAGAAATAATAAAAAAAAAATATGAAGGATTTCAATTTACAGGAGAAGTGTATTGTGAAGATTTTTGTATTAGTTGCTGAAAGTCATAAAATAAATCGGAATTATTTGAAAAACGTGTGGTCAATTAGTAGCAATAGCACCTTTCATTAGAACTGAGAAAGACAAAAGTATTTAAGTTTTTGTGAAAGAGTGGCGGTGAAGGAACGTAGCATACCAATTATGTGTTAGAGACGTGCGAGGCATCTGTCAAAATTCCGGTACATTGCACTATGCTTCCCCAAACTTACTGCGATTGCTTCCCGATATCATTACAAGCTGCTGGCGATAGTGCATTACAGGCATGTTATACTGCACTACAGCGAGCCAACACATACCGCCAATTTCGTTCAATAAATCACGCAGTTTAAACGTGACGATCAGGAGGAAATGATCCTTCTACAATATCCGTAACTGCTGGCTATCGAAAAGCGTCGACAGTCGATAACAGAAACTCGAACACACATCACGTACCGAGCGTTTCACTGCAACTTGGTCGCCGACCCATTGGGCGTTAATAATTCCGAAATTTCCAATTTTCGGCGGGCCGCTAGAAATTGTTCTGCGGCGGGGGTGAATATGCGGCACTGCATAAATTATTTGTAGCGAGATCATCGGACCGGAACATAGAGTCCAACCCTGTGTGGGACCGCGAGCTCTCAAATATTCACTGTGCGCCGCATGACTCATTCAGGCAGTCCGCGTGCAATATCCATGCGCGTCGCCGCAGCTATCCCGCCACCAAATTTCCAGTCCGGGCGTCGCGTCGCTCCGAACTGACCCTGCGTTCGTCCGCGAAAATATTTGTCCAAGTTGTTAGGGCACTGTGCGTCGGGGGGATTAGTTTGCGTGTGGAGATGTACGCGAGCAGGTTACGGCGCGGTGATCGCGTTGTTAAACTAGCAACAGGTACTGCTTTCTCGTCCAGGTAATTAAACGCATCTGGACTGTAACAGTGGGTCGTTGTTTAATTGCCTTACGTCCTAACAACACACGGGACGAAACTGGTAGCCTGGTATGGTACGACAGCATTCAACAGGAGATGCAAAAGGAAACCGGATGGCAGTAATGGCTCTATTTCATAGATTTAGAATGAATAGGAAGGAAAAGTGCAATATATAATTTTGAAAGTTAATAAAGCTTACATTTCTTGTTCTTTTTTTAACAACTGAGGTTATTGTCAAGTTAATGAAACAGGTGTTCACGTTTTGAAATCGCGTCGAGTACGATATTTTCCATTTGATTTTTATGCTACAGCATCTTATACTTGGTATTTCAATTATGCAGTCCTTCAGTAATGCTTGATTCTTACGAATTTTTTCCAGTAGATATTCTCCCAGCAGCGTTCTAGTTTCTTCATTTCTTTTAATTTCTTGATTAGTACGACTGCAAAAAAAATATTTACTAGTAACAGCACATTCGTGCATTCTGTCATTTCTTTTGGATACTACTACGCAAGTTTTATTGTCATACTTCAAAGTAATTCGTCTAATTGAAGTAGCGGTACTCTCATATACTTCACGACACCAACCAAAGAATTAAATTGAAATACACCAGAGTCCCGCTAATCCGAACCCCGGTAGTCCGAACGTTCGGTTAATCGGAACATGGCAAAAAATTAGTCAAGTATGAAAAATGGTAAAAGAATAAAAACACAGTTCATAAAAATACAGTTTTCATACTGTATTTAATTGCGCGGTTAACTGCTGTACATACACACAATTTTAATTTACACAGTACGGTACGCACATGTTAGAAAAATTAGTAAGAAAACATTAAGTTTAAACAGCGCGTAACAATGAAAGAAAAACTGTTAACCTTACGATAATAATTACAATGCTTACAAGCGCTCATTTTATTCCTACATTTTAGAAGACAAAAACTCAGTCATTGTTTTTTTGCGTAATGAAGTCTCATAAACATTAAATCAGCAGGTGTTGCAGTGGCCTGTTGCTCCAAATAGCGTAGCGCGAGATCAAGGGCTTCTGCCGCGTCACTGTGTGACACCAGCTCTCATCTGTCACATTCCGCCTCATTGTCACTTCCGTCACAACAGTCCACTTCTACCTGGTCTTGAGACACAGCAGCCATTGTCCCCCCTCTTGTTCCCAACTGTTACCATGGTGTACCTACTTATATGCTTGGTATACTTCATTCTAGAAACTTGTCACTGTAATTCCGGCTAATCCGAACAAATCGGTAATCCAATCAAGGCCCGGTCCCAATTAGTTCGGATTATCGGAACTCTGGTGTACAATAATATAATGAAATGTAACCTTCTCTAGTGTTCAGTGGTTGATTGTTGTATAAACACAATGTTTCGATAGCTGGCTCTGTTGTCTTCATCATGTGTCGGTTAGCTTCAGGTATTGTAAAAAGTTGGATAGTATAGGCGCTGACACCCAACGTGCAGCACCCGAAGCTATCTTACACCTGTTGTAGACAGCCGACCCAGCTGTCGAAACATTGTGTTTATACGACACCAAACCGCTGAACACTAGAGAAGGTTATACACTCCTGGAAATTGAAATAAGAACACCGTGAATTCATTGTCCCAGGAATGGGAAACTTTATATACACATTCCTGGGGTCAGATACAACACATGATCACACAGACAGAACCATAGGCACATAGACACAGGCAACAGAGCATGCACAATGTCGGCACTAGTACCGTGTATATCCTCCTTTCGCAGCAATGCAGGCTGCAATTCTCCCATGGAGACGATCGTAGAGGTGCTAGATGTAGTCCTGTGGAACGGCATGCCAAGCCATTTCCACCTGGCGCCTCAGCTGGACCAGCGTTCGTGCTGGACGTGCAGACCGCGTGAGAAGACGTTTCATCCAGTCCTAAACATGCTCAATGGGGGACAGATCCGCAGATCTCGCTGGAAAGGGTAGTTGACTTACACCTTCTACAGCACGTTGGGTGGCACGGGATACATGTGGACGTGCATTGTCCTGTTGGAACAGCATGTTCCCTTGCCGGTCTAGGAATGGTAGAACGATGGGTTCGATGACGGTTTGAATGTACCGTGCACTGTCAGTGTCCCCTCGACGATCACCAGAGGTTTACGGCCAGTGTAGGAGATCGCTCCCCACACCATGATGCCGGGTGTTGGCCCTGTGTGCCGCGGTCGTATGGAATCCTGATTGTGGCGCTCACCTGCACGGCGCCAAACACGCATACGACCATCATTGGCACCAAGGCAGAAGCGACTCTCATCACTGAAGACGACACGTCTCCATTCGTCCCTCCATACACGCCTGTTGCGACACCACTGGAGGCGGGCTGCACGATGTTGGGGCGTGAGCGGAAGACGACCTAACGGTGCGCGGGGCCGTAGCCAAGCTTCATGGAGACGATTGCGAATGGTCCTCTCTGATACCCCAGGTGCAACAGTGTCCCTAATTTGCCGGGAAGTGGCGGTGCGGTCCCCTACGGCACTGCGTAGGATGCGACGGTCTTGGCGTGCGTCCGTGCGTCGCTGCTGTCCGGACCCAGGTCGACGGGCACGTGCACCTTCCGCCGATCACTGGCGACAACATCGATGTACTGTGGAGACCTCGTGCCCCACATGTTGAGCAATTCGGCGGTACGTCCACTGGGCCTCCCGCATGCCCACTATACGCCCTCGCTCAAAGTCCGTCAACTGCACATACGGTTCACATACACGCTGTCGCGGCATGCTACCAGTGTTAAAGACTGAGATGGAGCTCCGTATGCCACGGCAAACTGGCTTACACTGACTGCGGCGGTGCCCAACCGCTGCGCAGCTAGCGCCCTTCGACGGCCAACACTGCTGTTCCTGGTGTGTCCGCTGTGCCGTGCGTTTGATCATTGCTTGTAGAGCCCTCTCGTAGTGTCCGGAGCAAGTATGGTGGGTCTTACACACCGGCGTCAATGTGTTCTTATTTCAATTTCCAGGAGTGTATTTCATCACTACGCCGAGAAAGTCACCACTCATACAATAATATATTTTTAATATGTTTCTAATAGCTGTTATGAACTCCTGATTTCTATTCTCTAGGGGAAAATACCAGGAAAGAGAAGTGCTGGTAGAAGAAGAACTTCTTGGTTAAAAAATCTAATAATATGGACCTCTAAGACAACTACGGAATTAATCCGAGCATCAGCCAGCATAAACGAGACAGCCAAGATGGTTGCTGACATCCGGAAGGGATAGTGACCAGAAGTAGAAGAAGAATGCTATCTAAAAAGTGCAGTGACATATTCAAACGATTTTCATCAAGCGCGGTAAGCTTGTGAAGTAATGGTACAGATGTTATTGAGCCATATAGAACTGTTGGGCGAGGAATCTCCCGCCGAGACAGTTGGTAGAGATATCGGGTAAATAGTAATTTCCAGCTCAATTGCAACTGAGTCTGTACAAAGAGTCGATAACTTGGGATGTTGACTATTAACTGAGCATTATATCACGAGACACAATGAAACACGTTGTCAACTGATACACCATAAACGCTTGCTATCACCATAAAACCCCCTGTGGAAGGATGCTTCATCAAAATCATAGGCATCTAGTAGTACTAAAGATTTGAAAAATATTCATCCCACAAGAGTCCCATCATGTCTCACACTTCACACAATGTGGTTAAGATGAAAGGCGTTTACAGCTCCGATCGAAAAGTCAAAATCACTATTTCATTGTATTCAGAAGAATTGGAATTTTTAAAATCCATTCAGCATGAAATCGTCGCAACATAACTGCAGACGCCAGAAATTTGTGCCAAACTCATTTCCACGGTTTATGCTTTACTCTTCGTCGACGTCTGAGTCGTTAGAAAGTAAAAGGCTTGAGATCCGGGAACGGGAAAGAATTCGGCCGTGACCTACTGAAGGAACTATCCCGGTTCTCACCTCGTCTGATTTCTGGAAACCGTGGAAAAACCACAATCTGGATAGAATGACGGTGATTCGATCCCGCGTCCTCCCGAATGTGAGGCCAGAGTGTTACCGATCATGCACCAAGCAAAACGTCGTCATCCTTTGGACCAAGTTTTACCGGAGACTAAACAACTGGCTGTAATCGTTGGCTTCCGCGGCCAGAGTCGGTTGATTTTTGGCTGTCCGGGTGGTGCTGCGTTATATTTCTTGTAGCTGACGTTTCTACCCTCATTCTGTCGTCTACTTCCAGAGCAGAACTGCGTCTTCGATCAATCTGCCGTGTTGTTTTATAGCCAAGGTCCGTGCCCGTCTAGAGGGTTCGATTTACGCGGCCAATCAACGGGCTCAAATTAAACGACGCCTGGGTCTCGCTAGTGTGGGGAGAGCAGGTCACGTGTCACCTCCCACCAGACCGCGCCGCGCCCCACCAGGCCAACGACACACGTGACGGTTTGGACCATCTGATTGGCCGGGTAAATCGAAGCCTCTAGATGGGAACCGGCCTCGGCTATAAAACGACACCGCACACTTATCGATGACGCAGTTCTGCCCTGGAAGAAGAATGTGGGTCGAAACGTTGGCTACAAGAAGTGTGACGCAGCGGTACCCGGACAGCTAAGAATTAAACAACTGGCTGTTTGCATTAAAAAGCAAAGGCTGATATCCTTTCCGTTCTTTCCCCTAATTCTCAACCATCTCTAATGACCTCAACGATGCTTAATGCCATAAATAGATTTAATTTTAATAGATTCAGATATGAGATGCAGATACTTTCCCAGATTTCAACTAATGATTATATTTTGTACAGAGAAATGTGAAAGGTTCATATTTCGGCGATGCAGTCTGTGATTACTGTTTTCGCAGTCGGATATAACATTTTATACATCGAAATAAATTACAACAAACTGTTTTTGGGGAAAAAGTTTTTGTGAATTTTTGAAGTTACAATAATATCGGAAACATTTTAACCTAGTAATTACAGTTTGTAATACCTTCGGTAATAAACATTATTAAATATCTTCTAGAACCTTATTAAAAACTTAAGTGATAATTCCCGATATAGTGATGGATACATGTTGTGAAAAACAAAATACTAATTTTATAAATTTAGTTAATGTAACAGAAAATACCTACCAGAGTGGCTCAGTGCGAAAAGGCATACGGACAGTGGGTCGGGATGGTACAACGGGACCATGATCGAGTCCTTGTCCCCGCGTGTCGGCCGTCCTGATTGCGTTTTTAGGCAGTTTCCCGCAATCATTTAGGTGAATCCCGAATCTCCGCCTAAAAGATATGCATTTAAAAGACTAAAATACCAAAAAGTTACACTTTTTACATATAGATGGCAATAGAATTTTTGCCCCTATAGTATAAGTACGATGGGTCGGTCAAACCCGTTTCAATTCGGACTGGATGTTGCTCCTTCCCTCCCTCCTCCGAGTTCCCCACTACACCATCCTCCCATCCCCCTTCATTATTCACACTGGCCTCCTTCGTAAACAGGGAGCCGATAGCGCGTGGTCTTAATTAGCCCAGTGATGAAAAAAATCGAAACGGCCAATTATATTCCAGTCAGACCACGATCAGGAAACTTTAACCTGAAATTTGCGTCTCTGAGGTGGTTGAAGCAGTGTTTTCGTGTCATTGGCATGAGTTATATCAATAAATACAAAACGGCTTTGCGTGACAATAAAGCGAAAATAAACATTAAAATTAAAATTTCCTTTGGTTTTAGTCTTTAGTCCAATCTTACTATCAGAAAACGAAAATTATCCTGTGACATTATCCGGTTAAAGTTACTTCAATTTAAAAAATAGGAATAGGTGAAAGTGAAGAATGTAAATAAAAACATTGTATAAACCACCTAAGAAATGAGAATATTCAAAAGAGCATACTCAACGGAACAAATGGACGTTTTGTACTGCTAATTTCTGAAATACGTATATTAAAATTATCAAGCATGTAGTTCAGTATTTAGATTTGTTAAATGTTTTGTTGACTGCATGATGAGTGGGCACTTCACAAATGAACTACACCTATCGTGCGTGGTGGGGGAGCGGTAATTCACCGGCCTCGCATTCGGGAGGACGCGGGTTCTAATCCCTGCCCGGCTGCACAGGTTTAGATTTTCCACGGTTTCCCCAAACTACTCCAGGTGAAGGCCGGGATGGTTCCCTAGATTTCGTTCAATTTCTTCTCTTTTCTTACCCCCCTCCCTCCCAGTTCTTTCCCTTCTCTAATGACCTCAATGTCGAAGAGGAGTAAAGTCACAATAATAATAGCGAAAAAAGCCTACACACCAGCTATCCTATTTTTTTTTTTTTTTTTTTTTTTTAATTTTGACTGCGATATTTCTCATTACGTATTTTAATTGTTTTGTTTGTGATGTGTATTTTAATTTGTTTTGTTTGTGTTGTGTATTTTAATTTTGTTTCTGGCAGATTGCTTACTCGGTAATTTCTGCCAGCTGTTTACCCCTTACAAATGAATAAAAATTTTCCCAGGTCCATATCGCTGAAATCAAGGACCATCTTATGGTCAACTCTACCTTTACCATTTCTATTAAAGCATCATTTCACTACAATTTCTTACTCGTAGAAATGATATGTGCATGTTACAGCAAACGTAACAGATCTGCAGTGAAACAGATCTATTTTTACCATGCACTAAATAATTAATTCGTGTTGTAAGCAAGTAAGTCACATTGTTCGAAGATTAAAAATGTCCAATGTTCCTTTCTGTATATTTCATATTACTCACGAGTTTTGCTATCGGGTGAATAAATCTTCTTTAGTATTGTACTTATGCGTAAAGAATGAATCTTGTATCACGCAGAAAGTAAGTTCTCATATGATTAACTTAGTACACGTTCATTCCACGCTGAGGATGAAGACTTAAAAGTTTGTTACAAGTTTGGCTTGGATATAAGATGAAAGAATTAAAAAATAATAGACTTGAAATTAATAGAGCTAAAAAACAAACAGTTAAAAAATAACAGAGTATATTAGTTTATTTATATAAAAATTGTACTTGCTTGTGTCACAAGCGTTTATACAAATCAGAGACGCATCTAAATGTTGATTACACAGTTTCACACTATCTAAAGGTAACTGTCGACAGTAAACCAAATTTTTGAAAATAGCTAAAACAATGAACTTTTAAAACATTTTCTGCCCATAAACTAACATGTTTTGTTTTTAAAAATGTACTAT
The DNA here is from genome assembly GCA_031002005.1 of Vandiemenella viatica. NCBI lineage: Eukaryota > Metazoa > Arthropoda > Insecta > Orthoptera > Morabidae > Vandiemenella > Vandiemenella viatica. Next base: position 102,455,288 of record JARYHS010012519.1, on the reverse strand, counting down.
TTACTTCGAATTCGTCAATATTTTAATGTTCATCATTCTTTTAGTAGTATCAGGTTTACTCTTCGTTAAATATGTACCTTATTCGACTCATCGTGTAGTTTTGGATATAAATTCATTCCGTAAAGCAATACTCCATACCTGACTACTATTAAAAGGGCGTATGCTGCCCAAGTAATGTCTTATTTACTCCTCTTGTGTTTAAGAATATCTATGTATGCTTTGAACCTTCTTATCGAGATTTCTTATGCTTGGTACAAGTAAAAAAGCTCAGAGATTTCTTCATGGGTGTATTGCTAGATTGCGTTGTGAATACATGAAATTTCGACGATTAACTCCTGTGTCTTCCTCAGATTCGAAAATATTTGTATGCTGACCAAAAGCTCAACTATCGTTTCCCAGTAGTTCTGTCCACGGTTCACGTTCAGAGGCCGGTGGGCACGGATGCAAGTCTTTGTTGCGGCCCGCGGACCCTAATATGGAGCAATCATTTTGCAGCAGCTGGATGGAGGTTCAACGCTCTCTTACAATAAAACCCATTTAGAACAAATCTCTGTATCAGAACACATTGCGTTTACATGTTTAGAACGCTCCAGACTTCAATTACGTATTCAGGAAAATATAAATTGATGACTATAAATTATTTATCAAAATTCTAACGAAAGAAAGTAATTCAATCGTTCACCAAACTTCAAAAAAGTATGGCTGCAAAGACAAAAAGAAAACACGTATAGATACAACATTTCTTGTTACTTCTCAGTCATGTAACACAGATAATGAAGTGGATGGGTACATAAGTGGCAAAACCTTGCCATATGATTGGAAAGAATTTAATGTATATTACAAAAACGGATGCTATTGTTGATGAACTATTTTTGTTTAATTTTTGATATGCAGTTCGAATCATTCATTTAAAAATTATTCAGTGCGCTGCAATAATGTACGTAAGTAAGCAATTCTTCTACTAAATATAATAAATACATAAGGCTAAAGATGGTTGAGTTTTTTCGACATATAAGATACATCTGAGTGGTAACTATACCTGCTACAAAATTACTGGTACATTGACCTTGATGTTCGAATCAGGTATTTTCACTCTGATCTTATTTGATGGAATTCTGTGATCTCTGACTGTATCAAAAACCTAAAATGACACCAACACTGTTATAGAAATCAATTATTTGCATCACAAAAGTATGTTTAATTTTTTGTGTTAGTAACAAACATCTAATGCAATACCCAAAGACTCTACTTCATGGCTACATTTATAGTTACTTTTTTTAAGTTTATCTTCTTGTAACATCATATCTTAAAGGATATATTACTTTCTGGGTTTACTTCAGTATGAGAATGAAGGAGAAATTGTTTCGCACACAAATATTGGTTCTAAAGCAATATTTTAGATAGGTGTTAGATTTTTATTGAATACCATGCTGTATACAATCTTTATATATAAAGATGAATGTATGTTTGTTTGTTTGTTCTTCATACAAATCCACAGTTTTCATCCGATCTCGATGAAACTTTGCACACTTATCCTTTGAAACAAGGAGAAAAATACTGTCTACATTTGGTTGAAAAATTATCTGTATAAATAACACATTTTGCCTCATAACTTCGAAATACGGCGATAGACAGACATGTTGGATATGGACGTCTCCGTACCGTGTTTTCATGTAGTGGACTGCCGGCTCAGTGGCTACAGCGTTTGCTTACGAACGTCGTGGTCTCCGGTTCAAATTTCCGTGGAGGCTAAGATTTTTATAAATTGTTTTTCATCGTAAGAGTCAGGCCTGGGCCGTAGGTTATTCGGATTGAATGTTAAACTGTAGATATTAGAAAGTTAGGGGTGCAATGCGAGGCAAATCGTAGGTAGTCTTGCAATGTTGTATGTGTACACTTTTTTACGTTATAATGATCCCTCAGGTGTTGTTCGCAGTCAGTGTGTGAGTGTAAACCACAGTTATATTATTATAAATACGGAAGTAAGTCTATGTCTTTTTGTTACGTTTTGACGACTAAATGGCTATATCGATATTGATGGAATTTGATAAGAAAATCTGTATGAAGGGCGCAGGATATTTTTTTCCAGTATGATTAACAGTTGTAGTCACGAAATTTTGAGACCTTATCGAATGGTGACAGAAATATGTTGGAAATTGATTGTCTTCAAGAGACCGGTTCGACGGAACAATGATACAGTGATAGCTTTCCTGTCATATTATTCCGACTCGATATTGTTTGGGACCAATCCTTCGTTACCAACAACTTTCTATATTTAATTGTGGCAAAAAAATTCTTAATCCACGCGTACGAAGTCGCGGGTACGGGCTAGTTAACAATAGTTTTTCTCATCTATATGCATATTTTAACATGGCGTATGAAAAAAATGTTGGTGAATGATAATATACCCATCTTAAAACCTGTCATAGATAATTCATATCATCTTTCTTTTAATTGAAAATAATGCTCTGTACTTTCGGCATTTCTTTGTAATTCGCAGAGCGGTGTCTGCCTATATATAGCCCAGTCAATAAAGGGCCAAAAACAGTGAATGTCGGAACTTTCTCTGGTAAAGCTGAATTTTCTCCCAGTAGTAGATCACTATTAGAGAGACATTTTTTCAAAAGTCCCCGAAAATTCCAATGGAGCTTCCCCCCCTACCCCCCCCCCCTTTAAGTTTAAAATGTAGAGTTTTACGCAATCGCATATAACTTTTTAACCAAAAGTTTATCAAGGTTATATTACTTACAGTTTTATTCCCTGATAAATATTCTACAACTTTTATAATAACATAATTTATGATATGTGCAGCAGTTTTCCCGTAAATTAACGAAATGTTGTAAAAAAAACAATATTTTTTTGATACCTATCTACGTTTTTGCAAAACCATATTTTTATTCGTAACCAAATGAAAAAATGCTTCGAATGAAAGTTGTAGCTCATATATTCCTGAGTACATCGGTGTATAAACATATACAGTTATGTGTATTACTCTACTAGTAACATAGAAAACAGTAGCTGGGTTTTGAGCGCGTGAGCGCCCGGGAGTCGGCGGGCAGCGTAAGCCGGCCGCGCCCGTTGTGTAAGAGGAAGAATAAAGGTGCTATAATTTCCAGAAATAATTTTTAATACATTTAACAGCGTTAGTTTGATCCAACGTGTCAGGGATAGTTGCTAATGTAGGAAAATCTTTATTAGCCACTATATTTCATTACTTTAAGCATACATTTTAAGTACATCCCACCACTTCCATACACATTTTATAAAACAGCACGCTCAACAAAATTCAAACTTTAAGTAATAACGATCACCAAAAATACTACTTAACTGAAGCTTTAAAGAAATTGTTGGAGCCGTAGAATTTGGTCTCTTTAAACAACATTTCACTGTAAGAAGAACGGGGAAATACTGGTCTGGGACGTGGACTGACATGTGCATCGAACAGGGTTTGATGCGTCCCATGAAATCCGTTGGGGGCCTAACTCATGGACGAGGCATAACCCACAGCACTCTATCGAAATGGTTCCTCGGAAAACAATTTTTCTTAAAAATTAATGATGCTGTGGAAGCTTATTTTGGGACATCAATTCAGTTCAATGAGCAGCATGTTGAACTTCGCGTATCTAGACGAGAAAGAGATTTGTCGGACCTGCAAACATTTACAACATGGTTCCAAACACACAATCCTTTTACAAAACTATCAGGTGAATTAGTTTCATTGACATCTGGATTCGTGTGTGATGACTCAATAAACTGCGATGAAGCTTATGATGTTGGTCTCTCAGCCATAGCCAAAATGAAGGGAACTAACTTCCATGATATTAAACTTCACAGGAAGGATATGGTTAAGACTCAAGTAGTGCAGAAGTCAGCATTGGTACGATCAAAAGAAGTTTGTGTGAACTCCCAACAACTTTTTAACCGTATTTTGTGTTTGTACGGCAGTCCCGGAAAATTGAAGACTTACTTGGAATTCGAACTGGCTCCTCGACCACCTGCTTTGTTTGATGATGTATCCTTACGAAAAGGAACAAAATCGTCACTGTTGAAGGTATTTGAAGAAGGTGTCATCGACGTAACGGACCAAAATGGTGCAACTTATGTTTTGGACGGGGGATTTCTTCTACACAAAGTAGCGTGTCCAAGAAATTGTTTCTATGGCGTCATCTTAGAAACTTACTGTACATACGTTGTAAATAAATATGGATCTAACTCAATTGTAGTATTTGATGGTTATCCAGACGAGCCAACAACGAAAAATGAAGAGCAAAACAGAAGAGCAGCCAAAAGATCTTCACCTGACATATTATTTGATGAAAACACAATTTGTGTTACTGGAAAAGAGGAGTTTTTAGGAAATACTAGTAACAAGAGAAAACTGGTACTAGCTTTGACATCTGAATTCAGAAAACGAGGACTACAAGTTGTTACAGCGGAAGATGATGCTGATGTGCACATTGTTATGACAGCAATTCAACAGCAGAGAAGTGACTGTAAGGTATTTGTCGTTGGAACCGATACCGACTTAATAGTATTACTTACGGCACTGGCTCCTGAAAGTACTTGTATATACTCTGTAAAGAGATAGGGGGTGCAGTTCCATTAACAGTGTACTACAGAATCGCCACTCTCATAAAAAAGTTTGGAGATCAACGCCAGTTACTTCTGTTTTGTCACGCTATGACCGGATGTGGTACCACATCCAGCATGTATGGAATGGGTAAATTAAAAGCGATAGAATTGCTTAGATCGAAACCTGATATGCAGAATACAGCGAGGAAGTTTTTGGATGATTCTACAACAAGAGAGCACCTTTTGATTGCTGGTGAGAAATTTCTTTTATGTTTTTATGGGTTAGAGAAATATTCAAATCTGAATGAAGCCCGTTACTACAAGTTCTTGACAGTAACAAAGAAAAGTTCCCTTAGATCAAATTTTCATCTAGCAACATTACCTCCAACGTCTGAGGCATGTCGTGAACATTCGCTGAGAGTATTTTTGCAAGTTCAAAAATGGTTAGGTAATACTCTTGATGCTACAAACTGGGGTTGGAAAATTGAAAACGTGAAAGAAATGAGAGGTACCAAAAGAACATTGAAACCAATTCCTACCTCGAAGCCATTTGCTCCAAACGAACTGCTGTACTTAGTGTCATGTTCTTGTAAACAAGGATGCGGACAATACTGTGGATGTAGAAAAGTGAACCTGAGTTGCACTGCAATGTGTGAACACTGTAGTGGCTTATCTTGCCTAAATTCACACCTGTATTCAGAAGAAGAAGATGAATTTCCTCATACAGATTAATATGTAACCGTTATCAACTAAACATAAAATAAGTTTTATGAGTTACAATAATCATGACTTGTAAATATTAAATCGGTGTATATAATATCTGTGATGGGTGGGAGGTCCGTGAAGCTGTCTTAAAACACAAGTAATTTAAAACAGCTGCCGGTTTAGCCAGTCCGTGACACGGCGGGTCCATATGTGGTGGATAATGGAATGGCCTGATATAACAAGGCTAGGTTAAATCCCCCGAACCAAAACTGGCATACAAATGTGTACAATAATTAATTATGAATAAAATTAAAATCTTTAATTCAAATATGTTACAATCAGAAAAACAAATTTTACTTCTCATATCACTCTAATGTTATTTTGATTATACACAAATATTTACTAAATTACAAATTAAAGGTCGACACACTATGGGCTAGTACGAGTATAAGTGTTAAAAATAGATGTTATAATTACAGTATTAACTAATTGAATAGGCATATGAGGATAAGGCGCCTTTCGTCTACGCCCGCCGACTCCCGAGCGCTCTCGCGCTCAAAACCTAGCTACTGTTTTCTATGTTACTAGTAGAGTAATACACATAACTATATATGTTTATACACCGATGTACTCAGGAATATATATGCTACAACTTTTATTGAAAGCATTTTTTTCATTTGGCGAAGAATAAAAGTATGGTTTTGCAAAAACGTAGATAGGTGGCAAAAAAATATTGTTTTTTTACAACATTTCGTTAATTTACGGGAAAACTGCTGCACTTATCATAAATTATGTTATTATAAAAGTTGTAGAATATTTATCAGGGAATAAAACTGTAAGTAATATAACCTTAACAAACGTTTGGTTAAAAAGTTGTATGCGATTGCGTAAAACTCTACATTTTTAAACTTAAAGGGGGGGTAGGGAGGGAAGCTCCATTGGAATTTTCGGGGACTTTTCAGAAAATAATCCTCTCATCAAGGTCTATCACCCTTGAAAAAATCAGCTTTACCAGAAAGAGTTCCGACACAAAACCTTTATTGACTGGGCTAATAACTGTATATATCTGTAGTGCGCTGTGTCCTTGTTCCTGAATCATGCGAAAACTACGGAACAGATACTGATAGCGTCTTCACAGTATTAAAACGTAGAATCTGATTTAAAATATGTTGTATGTCTTAAGAACCTACGTCATCTAGTGTTTAAGCAGGAAATGTTTTTTTTTTCCAAACTCAAAATTTTTGATTGGGAATATTTCGTTTCTTTTTGTAAATTTGTTTTCAAGTTCTTGTACCTGCATGAGAACCTCAGGTATGTCAATCTAATGACGTTGATACCAGTGGGCCTTCTTTTGTAAGGAATCGGCCGCTAAAAAGTGTAAAAACCTGACTGTATACCAATAGAAAAAATGTTGTCTCAATGTTGGATGATTATTCAATCGGTTTTGGGCGTTGTGTTCTCGTGCTTTTCTTTTGCAAACTATCCAGTGTTTATGCCATTCTTTATTTATGTTTAGAAAAATTCGGCTGAATACTAATTTACGTTTCCTAGGAGAAATCACAAATTAGTAAAAATCACATAAATTGTTTCCACGCAAGTAATATTTTGAGTTACATTTACAGTTTTTCTTCCGTTAATATTTTAAATGCGTCCCCACACATTTTACCAAGTAGTCGAAGCTACAGGCAGAAACAAGTATGATATAAATTTCCTTTCTGGTAATCAACCTATATTTCAATATTACAAGACAGAGACTGGGAGTGGTTAACGCTCTGGCCTCACATTCTGGAAGACGGTATTTCGAATCCCCATCCGTGCATTGAGATTTGGGTTTTCCATGGTTTCCCCAAGTCACTCCAGGCGAAAGCTGTGAAGCTTCCTTCAAAAGGCCATGGTCGAATTCATTCCAGTTCCTTGTCCCCAGTCTCATTCCGCCTCTAATGAGCTCGATGTTGACAAGGCGAAAAGCCATAAGTAAACAAAAAAGCCAGAAAGACTGTAAATTTTGTTTAGAGTACTCAATCTATCCTCACTTATAGGACGAGAGAAACGCAACATAAAATTAATTCTACCACTCCCTGTGACTGAACTGTTGTTATAAGTCTGGAAGTCACTTCAAATAAGGCGAAGTTTCCCCTCCTTGAGCAAGATTCATATCGTATGCGGAGCGTGTGTATTGCAGCGTAGACCTTCTTCACAAGAGGCACTAGTAGACGAGATGAAAACGCTTAAGGCTGCGCCTCTCCACAGATCTGCGAGCCTGCATCACGTTGCTTGTGCAGTCCAACTCAGAGCATAACAAACGGCTGCTTCGTGAGCGAACTGTCCAACGAAGTCACGATACAACACACGCAAGGTCTTAATTCTCGGGTTTATTGTAAAATTTTATGATCCTCAGAAGGAAATACCGAAGTTCGTTTATGTTGCTTTGTTTATTACTGCGATAGTGTGTCTTTTACACCATTCATAGGGAAATTAACAAATAAGGGAAAATTTTTTTATTGAAATTTAAGAACAGATATTCGATTTATTGTCATCATCTAACATTAATCTGTGAACTGTTTGTGTTGCAGAATTGTTGTTAGAGCCGAAATATTGACCCGTAGAAATAAGTTTGTTTTAATAGCTTATTTCAATTCAGACATATGTTTATGTATTTCCTGAAATACATTTTAATGGAATTGATTTTCTTTCCCAATTACCAGAGTTTGCTTTTTTTTTTTTGCTTACGGCTTTATGCCTCGTCGACGCCAAGATCATTAGAAGTGGGATATGAGTGGGGGTAAGGAACTGAAAGAAACTCGGCAACGGAATTTTAAAGTAACCATCTCGGCATCCGCTAGGTTTGATTTTGGAAAACCTTGGAAAACACAGATCGGGTTAGCCAGACGAAGATTCGAACCCGCGTCCTCCTGAATAATCGGTAAGGTTTTATTGCACTGGTATTTAATACCACATACAGCCTAGTAAATATGAAAAATGAAAACTTAATATACATCACTTTCTTATGTTCAAAAGAATTAAATCGTTCTTTTCGTTGTCAGGCTATGTAAGTATAAAGGAAATGATTAAATTTTGATTCATTAATTTCAGCGCACCTTTTTTTAAATACATTCTGAAATATTCAGAACGAAGTAACTGGAGTGTAGTTGTCAATGTTGTCGTTCATTTTACATGTTCCTACCCTTTGCCCCCCTCCCAAAAATTATCCCATATTCATATTTCTGATTCTCTTTTAGGATTGTTAATTCTCACTGATTTTACACACCTTTTGATTATTGACTGTGAGAAATATCCATAATTTTACCACAATTTACACACAGACAATTTTTTAGGCTGCTTCTGTACGAATTATACATAGGTGATATAACTGATATTCTGAAGATCATGAAAGGATGATTCGATAAAAAAAAAAAAAAAAAAACAGAAACTCCTCTAGGTCAAGCAGTGAGAATACTGTTATTTTAGTCAACGTAATTGTATTCGTAGATATTCCCATTAACAGTTATAAACGATTCAAGTGCAATTTATGTATTGCTGTCCGGTACTATGCAGTTATTAAACCTATTACTTGCTGTACAATCATGCAAATACAAGGTTGCAAATTAATATGTTAAATGCGCAGATTTACGAAATACACGTAAGGAAAAAATTGAATTTTTCTCACGAGAATTTCCGTTTAATAGTTCCAAAAACTGCTGAGAAATTGATAAACGCCCAGTACCATAAATATATCTACGGTTTTTTCTGTCAAACAATCATAGAGTCGTATTCGAACAAACTGGACTGAATTAATTCATGTGAACTGAACTATCCCGAAACCGTTAGTGGTATATTCTGTATTTCTAAAAACTACTTTCGGGATTTTGCGTTGTGGGTATGATGCAATTGTATGACGGAAGAGAACTGTAGTGGAACAAACAATTTTTGAATAAATTAATTGCAAGAAGGCAGAATTATTTATTGTATAACCTTCTTTCACGAGATAAAAACTGACCAATTAAAATCCGAGAGAGGAAGTCACGAACGCACGAGTTTAAATGGGAAGACGGAATCATATTATTAATAATTATTGTTTAAATTTGTTTCTTTTTTGGCTTATTACAACGGATATCAAGCGAAGAGGAAAGAATGGTCGCGGAGAATGTTGAGAGGAACTGAGAAAAGAGGCAAACAAATTCATTCTGATTTCTGATATTCAGCCTGACCGATGGCTTGATGGCGAAATTGTACTTACGTTTCGGCTGGAATAATAATAATTTATAAGAATCAATTTTATGAATAATTGTAACGCCAATGCAATTGGAATTGTTGTTTTATTTTCCGTTGCATTGGCGTTACAATTATTCATAAAATTGATTCTATCGCAATTGAGGAAACGGCCCACAATATCCAGATGATAATTGATAAGATTGCAATCGAGCGCCCGCTCCGGTGGTAATCTCCCTACACACATTCCTCTTCCAACCTACTTTTGCTCCCTACAAATTTTTACTTTAAATTCCTTCAGTGTTACCGGTAAATTATTCATCATTTCTTTGGGCAATTTATTCCAGTCCCTTACGAAAGATAATTTTCCCACACGACTGAAATCAAGTAGTATGGGGCCCACATTTTGAGTATCAAATTCAGGAGTTGGATAAGGTGCAAAGAAGGGCTGCTAGATTTGTTTCTGGAAATTATCGCAGAATGCAATCAGTGACAGATATGATAAAGGAGCTGGAATGGGATTCATTGCAAGACAGGAGGAGGATTATGAGGGTAATGGGAGTGTACAGGGCGTATACTGGTGATGAGGCATGGAAAGATATTGCAGTAGGTATGAAAAGTAGTTCATGGAAGGGAAAAGATGACCATGACCACAAGCTGGCACTCGATTTCAGGCACAAGGGTGTGGGAAGATTTTCCTTTTTAGGTAAGGGTGTCAGGGAATGAGTTACCAAGGGGAATGATGAATAACCTACCGAAAACGTTAAAAGAATTTGAAGTTAAAATTTGTAGAGGGCAAATGTAGGTGAGTGAAGGATAGCGGGAAGTTGGGTGTGTAGGGAAATTGCCACCGGAGCGTGTGCTCCATTGCAATTAAATAATTAATAAAAAAAATTAAAAGTGTCAGCTCATGGTCATGGTCAACTTTAACCTTCCAAGCACCTCTCTTAATTTTTACACCAGTATCTTTCCATGCTTCATTACCAGTATAGGCCTTGTACACTCCCATGACTCTCTTCACCCTCCTTCTCTCCTCCAATGAATCCCACTCCAGCTCCTTCATCATATTAGTTACCGATTGTGTTCTGGGGTAATTTCCAAAGACAAATCTGGCAGCCGTCTCCTGCACCCCCTCCAACTCCTGTATTTGATACCCAAAATGTGGATCCCAATCTACACCACCATATTCCAGCAGTGGTCTGAGCGAAGTTGTGTACCCTAATTCCCTTACTTCTCTAGTGCATCCCCTCATCACTCTTTCCAACAGATGAAGGATTTTGAACCCTTTCCCTGCTGCCTGTCCAATGTGTCCTGCCCAGTTAAGTTTGCTATCAAATGATACGCCAAGGTATCTACATGTCAATTCTTCAACAAGTAGCTCCTTCCCCACTTTATAATCATAATCAACCTTTAGATTTTTATCTTGTACCTAATAAGCTCGCTCTTCTTTGCATTTATCTTCATCCCATGTTGACTCACCCAGCTGGTTATCCTATATAGATCATCCTGCAACTGTTTTGACTGAGTTGCCTGACGTACTGGTACTGTAACAGCCTGTCCGGGAGTCAGAGCACTTGATGTGGGTAGCTGCATTTTCACGTCATTATTTTCATCATCAGTTTGTATGCCAGCGAGTAACGTGGACCAACGACACCTACTATACGCTGCCCGCATATCAACGATTTAAAGAAAACTGAACATCATAACCTGTCAACGTCTTGGCGGTGAAAATCGTGAAAAATAATCACTTACGTTCAGCAGTTATTATTGAGCTAAACCCAATTACAAGTTCTTCTTTGTAAAATCATATGAGGTATTGTATAATAATCAATTTCATTCCATGTAATTTTTCATGTTTCTATCAATTTTCAGCTATTTGTTTATCAATAGAAATAAATATATTCAGTAGAAGATCGAAATCAAGGTTAATAAATCTTTATTAATTCTTTTTGTTTTTAATTCATCAAAATTACCATAATACTCCATATCCATTCTATTTAATTATGTTTGTTTTTGATTTATGTAAAATGATTTATTTTAATATGAATTATCTACCACGGTATCCACTATTATTTTAACAATTGCAAATAACTGAAAATTAATAATATTATGTTTATACATTTTTTTTTAATTCCTGGCATTGATAAATCATCAAGTGGTACATCAAAAGCGCTTTTGATTGCAATTATATCTTCAATTTCGTTGTAAATTTTCTTTCTGCTCTGTAAAATATTTTTTCCAATGTTTAAGAACTAATAGGCAAATATCGCCACAAGTTGTACCTCTAACTGATGCTTGTCATGTTTCCTACACACATACCCTTGCGTATTTTGTTCATAATTTTCATATTACTTCTCAACCGATTATTTACGTTAATGTTCCAAAGTGGAATTGATCACTGGTTGTCAACGCAAATGAGTGATATATTTGAACAGTCAAATATCGAACATACTGCAATTCATTTTTATAGCTGCACCAGTCAACCTCCCATTGAATGCTTCATGAAGAAATTACCGGAACAAACCGATATTTCTCACAGGTTGCTACCAAACAAGGTGGACAAGTAATCATATCACTGAACCAATTAACTGTGTATATTTCATGATTTACTCCAACCGAAGCTACGACGTAATATCTTCCTTCGAACTCAAATTTAGATGAAATTTTTCATTTAGTTTCTTTTCATACTTTTTAAAAAGTTAAATGCGCTTTATTAAAGGTAATACTGTAAGGAAACACAGTTTCGTAACATTTAAAAAATTATTGATTAATATTTTATTTTTATTTTATTTCTTTGCTCGTGTAATGTTTTGTGTGATATTTTGCTGTTTATTCGAGTTTGACGAGAATTATAGCGTTTAGAACATCGAAGGCAGTGTGTATGTGAGTTATCTCCGAACAGTAAACTGTGAGTGTAAGGAGATTATTTTTGTCAGAGTCCGAAAACAAAGATGGCTACCGCGGGCAAATGAGTGTGCCGCGCTCTTATTGTGGACGGTGGCTCATTGCGGTACGTAAAAATTAGTAAAAGAGATTACTGAAATTATTGAAAAAGGAGATTGAAATGTTATAAAGTGAAATTTAATGTCAATATATCAAGTTGTGAAGCAGTATTTAATTAAAGAAGAGTGAAGCAACCAAGTGAGGTTTCAATGATTCTTTTCTTGATGAAGTGTATTGAAGAAACGCACGTATTTCTTCCAGGTTAGTAACTTATATGTGGCATCCTCTGAAGACCAGAATAGGAAAAGTAACAAATAATAACATTATAATACGTACGAATGGGTCAAATCTTTTCTGTCTAGAATAAATCCACAATCCTTTAACTTGAAAGGATTTTTCAAAGAATAACAAACTCTTAGTCAATAAGAACTGTGATACTTATCTCACTTATGCCTAAACCAAAGCCAAAGTGTGTAGATTCGACGTTACTTTTCTTCTTTGCAGAGACATACCCAGAGAAAATTTGATTCAGATCAATCAATTAATAACATGAATCTATTTCCAAATATTCTAATAGGTTCTAATTGGTTATGCCATTAAAAAGTATTACAACATGGTGAACGTTAGTAAACAAATTCCGATCTAAAATTCTTTCCATTAAAATAGGACGTAGTTTTCCATTACATATATTCCACGCAAGAATAGGAAATGTACGTGTAATAGGGTAAAGCAATCCATACTTTAAGATTAGGACATTGCTTGGTTCGGATACCACCTTAAACTATAGGTCCCGTTTAGTTAGTATGATTGCACGCTATATTAGACGGTTACGACAGAACTGGATTGCTGTGCCTGTGAAAAATTCTGTCATTAAGTCACTAAAGTCATATGAAAATAATTTATTTAGTAGCTGCTAAATGTTCTTTGGAAATATTATCTGATAAAACAGTAGTACTGTATTTCTGTTGCAAGGATCGCGTAGAAAAGAAATGTTGCTCAAATTTACATATTTTATAAATGTTATAAGAACCCAAATTGTTAAAAAGATGAACTATATCCCAAAACAATTTAAAACTTAACGAAATTAGGCCATCTTAAACATAAAAAGACATTTATGTATGGTTAACAGACATGCAGCCTCGGGCTTATACAACAGAAATACCTGATGTCTCGCTATGGGACTGAAATATGGACGCTCAGAAAATAAATTGAAGTATTTACCAACTTAACTGATAGTAGATTATACCATGTGTCATCGTAAACGGAATGAAAGAAGTTTCTTTAAATTATAATGAAACAGTAATGATGTATATACGCTTCCATCAAGAATGTCTATATTTGCGGAAGGTGTGCAAATAATAAAGCGAGAAATTTATTGGATTTAATACATCGTGAGGAAAGGAGCATCATTATACTGCTTTCGACTGTAAAACTACCAAATGGCGAAATCAGCACTAGATATACTGTAATGGTCCTGATATATACAATGATAGATCAACGACGGACGATCATGATTGTATCGGCCAGTTCCGTGATTTAATGATGTGATCTGTCTCATTCATGATGCCAGATTGGACATTGACCGTCTTCTCCAGGTAGAGCGGGTAGGGGTAATTCTCTGGTAGCTAACTCCACTATCCTCGCATATGTCTTCTTGTTAGTGACTCCAATCTAAACTCCTTTCGAAACATTCCTCCAAGGTACTGTACATCGTCGGCCCTGAGCCATTTTAAGTTTCCTATATCAACTGAAATTTTCTAAACACGTTTATTTTTTATTTTTTTTATATTTTTTTACTTGTTCGTTCCCCACTGTAATCCGTCTGGTAAGCACAACGTTTTCTTTGGAGAATTTCCCAGTCAGCTACATTCAAAGTTAAGATTTATAACTAGAATTTTGAGTTGGCAAAGAACGCTATGTCATCGGCGAAAATAAAATTGTTAACTCCCGTGTCATTGATGATAATTTCAGTATTATTTCATTTAACCACGCTCTCTATCAGTTCCAACACCTATGAAACAGCATAGGAGATACGTGTTCTGTAAATATTTATTGAAATTTAAAATTTCCTACCACGCAGTAACTCAACAATTTTTGTACTTGATAACAACTACAGTTTTATTCATTCTTTTTTTTTAAACTGCTTTACGTTTCTCAACAGCAAGGTCTTTAGAGACGGTAAAGGATGGGGGCAAGGAATGGGAAGGAATTCGTCCATGGCCTTTTTTAAGGAAGCATCCCGGCATTTGCCTATTCACTCTTGTCAATGAAGAGTTTGGTTAGTTGCTTGAAAGAATATTGGTTCATTCGTCTCAGTATCGTCTCCATTTGTAGTAAAAACATGACAGTTGTGTCTTTTTATTAAAATCAAATTAAAAGAAGAATGGTTACGATTTTCGAGCCACAAGCCAGCCCATATTCCTAATTCAGTTCCCAGTAGTAGAATCTCCGTGTAGTTCTGAGACGCGTGATTATAGATGCTATTGGTGACATGATGTTGTACCCTGCTGGACGCTATCTGGTAGGGGGATCGTGAATGCCGTCGCAGATGATATCTACTTGCTGTGTCTGCGCTGAAGTTTGCCCCGTGCGGCGGTGCGGGACGCCATAAACAATGCGGCCGGCCATGCGAGAGGCCATATTTCACAGGCCTGGCCCGTCGTGGCCTGGGCTGCGCTGGCCTGAGCCGGGCCTGACAGCACCCAGGCTCGCTCACCACCTTATGACTCTGTTCGACGAGCGACCCTCCATGCATGTTGCGTCACAGCTTAAAAAAATGTAGTCCAATAATAAAGACATTAGGCAGAGGAAAATTACTGACAGATTTCCTAACATTTGCACACGACCTAGTAATCATGTTATCACTGTTGAGAAAGTCAATTACTGTAGGGAAATAAAAACCACATTGTTGATCATTTAACCTATATTTGACAATTTTATAAAACATCGGTTCACAACATTCCCAGCAAGGTCATCAGTAAATTGCAGCATAATGAACACTTATGCCACCATAATTTTTTTTCTTTTACTTCCTGTATTCCTTCCTCAGAACAAGAATTGAATATTAACAGGAATATATCAAAAACATATCTTAAATTGTATTAACTGATGCCCCTAATTCGTGATTTTAAACTGTCATCATTGCCAGTTGGGTAGAGTAATATTATTTCTTCATGAGGTAGATAGGGGAAACGAACCTCTAATTGGTTTGACGAATTTTACTCGCCACTGTATGTGAACTTACTACAGTTCAAACATGACTGCAAGCAACCAGTGAAAT
Source organism: Vandiemenella viatica (assembly GCA_031002005.1). Lineage (NCBI taxonomy): Eukaryota > Metazoa > Arthropoda > Insecta > Orthoptera > Morabidae > Vandiemenella > Vandiemenella viatica. The sequence continues at coordinate 102,439,579 of JARYHS010012519.1, read as the reverse complement.
ATGACTATATTACTTTTGTGAATGTTTTGCTGAAAACACGCGTATTTGACACTAATTTTTAATAGGTAAAAGTTCTAATGATTTCTGAGTTTTATGGCTGAATTTAATTAAAATTACAAAATCTTTCACCAATCATTTACTTCAAGAACTCTGCACTGATGGACTTAAGTTAATTATGCGATATACTAGTATTTTGTTTATAATTTAATGCTTCAAAATAACGCCAATGCATACCATGTTGTTACTCAACAAAAATGTGTGAAACAGATTGAAGGATTTTAAACGTAGGTAAAACTCTAAAACTACAATAAGAAAATTGCTATGGAACGCAGTATTGTCGATGCAATTAACTTGAATGTGAATGAACGTTCACGGTTGCATTTGCCAGTACGTACTTCCTCATTTAGTGCTGAACAAACTTGAATAGGAAGGTTAGACACACCCACAGCACAAGCGGCTCACAGGTTGCGCGCACACGGCTTGGGGTTTGGGGTAGAGGCTTTTCAGGGGACATAGCGCCTGCTACTCGCAATTATCTGCTGGCGGTGTGGCTTCTGCAGACTGCAATTTACACAACTAATTGGGAGCTCCAGCACAGTGCGCCAGCCAGAAAGCCGGCTGTCCGTCGCTGAAGCGCGGGTCACTCTACATACAGGCGTAGCTGCGGCATATCTCACTTGCTTCACACGCGCAAAGCATTGTTAGATATAACGAGGTGTAATGTATACAGCAGATGAATATCTGCATATAATTGCCCTAACGCGTATTTCCATGTGCTTTAGGATCAGGTAATGAAGTTAAGAAGATAAATGTAAAGTCCGCTACTAGTTAATCAGCTAACCTGTAATCAGAAGGAAATTAAACTACCAATTAGGCTCATGACTTATGCATGAGACGTCAATGGCAACATCATCGAATGTGAATTATTTTAAATGATATTAATACTATTTCAATTATAGATTCAAAACATGAGACTAAAATAAATCTTACAAAAGTGTTATTCCTAATTTTTAACCGGACTTGTAATACATTTGCGAAATTGAGATGTGCCACTTTACTGTCTTCATTAGCTTTTGACAACGGGTGAAAGTAGATAGAAACGATGGTAGTGGTGTGAGATTGATACCGATGTTAAATTAATAATTATTGAAAGTAGCTTTTCTAAAAACTTCTCTAGTTTACGGAATGAAATTACTAAGGTAGAATTTGTCAACAAAAATGGTTAAACATTTGTCTTGTGATTATTACTTGACCGACCGTTTTATGTGACAGTAAAATAACAGTGCGTATGAAGTATTTTAAAAACATCAGCGGCAAAAGCAATTATATACTAACTGTGATTCTGAAGTAACTCAATGGTTTTAATATCGGAATTTAATATGGCTGTAATCATCTTTCACTGTGAGTGTACCAGCTCAAAGAACATCTCTATGTGAGTTCTCTGCTGTTCGTGCGAGCTTCTTTGCCAAGGTAGCCATAGGTATCCAACACTGCATAAAACACTGCAGTTGCCTATACTACTTTAATCGTCTCATTGTTCAACATTACCATGTCTATATAAGGTACCGCGCTGTCCATAAAAAGTATTGTTGGGTGTTTAGCACCCCTCCATCGTCGTGATCTCCAATGTGTAAGGAACAAGTTTTCTTACATATACACCTCTTACCAACTAACCGTGACTAAGTATTTGTATTCTTTGGTAGAGTTATTATTATGTTGTTTTGGAGTGATTAATTGGAGACAAGAGAGAAGCATTTTTGGATATTAATAAAGAAAGATTGAGATTTGTGTTGCTGTATTCTAGAAAAGATTAAATATTTAAATTTAATAAGACTGAATTATTAAATATTAAATTACTTGAAACCTATAAGTTTAAAGATTCATAAAATAACCACGAAGGGGTAAGGTCATAAATGTTGAACTAAATAATCATGTGGACCCAAGCATATTCGTAGTGATGCTTGAAATGGGACAGATTAAATGCGCCACGTCTAAACGAAGCTACAAGACACTCTCATAAGATAGAAGTCAGACACTCTCCCCAGTCTATTAACTGGTTTCAACTAGAATCTTTCTGAGTCAACCCTTCGGTCAATCACCCCACCCCAGATCGCAATGGAGCGGCTACTTGGCTTACCGCCTGCTGTATTCAGAACTAAGCGGTCACTTTGCACACACTTCGTCAATAATTTTGTTTGCCAAGCGCTTTAATTAATCGAAGGCTACAGCAGTTGTCCGTCTTCAATTAATCGATTCACAACAGGTGAAAGTTCAGTTTACATGAGAACAAACTGTTTACCCAGTCCCGGCTGTCGATAAATTATGAAGTGAGTCTGTAAACTACAACAACCCTAAGCATTCAAACAATGGAAACCCTGTCCAGATCAGTTGAGTAGTTTCTCCGTGATGTGATACGGAAACGGCAGCTAAGTGATTTTTTATATGGAATGATATGGAAACACGTGGTTTTAAGTCTGCCGTAAGCCATACCACATCAATGGCAATTTATTTCTAAATTGTACTACTGCTACAGTTAGTCGATCTACGAAACTATGGAATTATGAGATTTTTTACACATGATTTCCGTACGTGTAGGCTACTACATTAAAGTACAATAATTTCTAAGAAAAAGGTAACCAACGTCGGATCCCTATTAAGAACATATACAAAATTACTAGAAAAGTCCATAAAATTAAAAAATAATATGAAAGAGTTTTATTTCAAAGTTTTTCGTGTCGTAAAAACAATTAAGTTTAGTTTACATTAATAATATCTGATAATTTACTATTTAAGAAAAAATAATTAGTTTCTTCACTAATAAATTCAAAATAAAAATCACCACTTTTTTCTCACCAACGTTTCCATTCATTTTGGCCATCTGATAGAACTCTTCAAATCACCTTAACAAATTAACGTAATATTATTATGAATTATGGGGGTGTCTGATTTAGGAAACGCTGAGGGATCCTACATAGTCTTTGAGTTGGTAGTTTCAGGCATTTAAAAGGAATGTTGGATAGATATCAAAGTAAACAAGTGACAGAATGATACAGAACAGTATTTGATAAAGACACTGCTACTAAAAAAGATGTTCTTTCTCATTTTGGAACATTATGAAAAGTTTGTTGCGTCTCTGCAAAATCGTTCACTCTTACTGAAAGCACTAATAGCATAGCTTGTGGGATACCTGTCTGCCCAGTCCTGCAAATTTCAAAACGCAACATTTATTTCGATATTTGCGAGTTAAAATATATGCTGCCAGAATGCAGCACCATAAAGTGGGGGTCCGACTAAGGGCCCCAGGTCCGGGTTTGGCTACATTCCTCTACTAATAAATGAATTATTCTAGCACTGGATGTGGATGATAGTGGTGACCAGATGTTAAAACTTTAGAGCGTTCAAGTAGAAACTCTAGCAATATATAAGGAGGTACATATTGATTTAGATGTATGGAATCCACCTAAGATGATATTTGGGTCCAGAAAGCCAGAATATGGACACAAACCTATTAAACAGTGAGTCATTTTAATCTCTCTTGTTAAATGATCTTGTTAAAAGAAGGCCCATGCTACTGATTTCTGCGATACGTCTGCAATACACTTGGTAGTTTTCACGCGCTAATGGTCAGTGGTTTGATTCAGACATTGGTGGTTTTAATTAGCTGCTGCGTGTATTATTTTTTTTATAATAGAAACATTGATGAATCTTTTTTTTTTTGCAATTAAGTTATTCAATATACTTTATAATTAAGAAGCTGAAGTTTATTCCACTTAGAATCTATTACTATTACTCCGCGAGTCACTAAAAGTGTTTGGCGGAGGGTTCATTGCACCTATCCGGGAAGGTAATGGTTTGGAAGAAATATATACCGGATATGGCAGGAGGCGCGAATGGGCTACTGTGAAGAACCATCCCAGCATTCGCCTGGAGCGATCTGGGGAAACCATGGAAAATCCAGATCAGGAATCTAAGTAATTATCAAGAGTATTCTTTTTTTGATTTCATATTGTCTGAAACTGCAGTTCAAATAAATAGTTGTGTTAAAAAATTGATTCTAGAAAAATTCTTTCAGCTTATTATGATCAACGAAACAATTGACTCAAAATTATAAACAAGTATTGTTGTACTAGGATGTGAAGTGGTTCTCTAAAAGGGCAGGCCTTGTTGCCATTAAAGCTTGTATGAGGAATGTGTGGGATATAAAATCTTATCTGAAGCCGAATGCTATTTCACAACACTGTGTCCTTACATAGATACTATATTTCTACTCTTCTTGATATAAAATACAAATTTCTTAGGGCCGACGTTCTAACCAGTATCTTAGTGCCCCCTTCCTTTATTCCATGAAGCATACAAAATATAGACACATTTTATTATGATTGAATGTAATTGTAATATAAGATTAAAGTTTGTAAAGTTCAATGTTAAATTATTAAAGTTTATTTGTCCGTATGTATTTTTCATGGATAAATGTTTGTAAAAATAACATTTCTGTTGAACTTCTCCCGTATATCTTCGCTCTAATCCTTTCTTCCTCATGCAAACACTCCTCCCAGTTTGGAAATCACTAGATGGTTTGCACCATTTTTTTTATTTTTTATCTTTCGAAACACAAATATGATATCAGTTCCGTTCAATAAAAAAGGTGGATGAATTACCTCATTGTCCAAATGTGGCTTACTGATGAGATAATCTAGAGAGATTGCTGTGGTAGATAACTGAATTCCTAGGAGTGCTTGAGGAATAACAGTCGATTCAGTTCTTCCCATCTAGACGAATACAGTAGTTCTGTTATCGTCTTCCAGTCTCGCTATTCTCTTTGCACTCCACTGATTGCTTCTTACTTGCTCCTTCTGTTCTGTTTAACCAGTTTCTTTCCTGTAGAAGCTAAATCAGATTAATCTACCAAAAGGGAGGTGGAGGGGGGGGGGTTCATGACCTGCCTCATGGCTTTGTTTACTTTTTTCTCTTCCCACCATAGCTAATGCGTTTAACAATTTAAATGAAATATTAAACGTCGAGGAGCTGTTTACACTCTTTATCTTTTTTCCGTTGCCGAGGAGGAGGGTGGTGTGTGTTTGGTCTCGCCCACGGCGGTGCGTTTTCTCCAGAAACTTCCATGAGGGAGTTCGCCGTGAGCGAAGGCCTGAGCAGTATTCGGGAAATCGGAGTCTGCGCCACGTTTGATGTATCACTCAGCGTGCACCCGTTAATCGGAGGCCCAATCTGTTTACGTGTGGGTGGGCGGCTGGTGTGGGCCCGGAGTTAATGACAGGCGTTATTAGCGCGATAACCGGTATTTACAACTGTGTGCGACGCTATCGGCTCTGCCGCCCGTACGTCAGTCACTTCGCCACTGTGCGTGATCGCGGCGCGTTGTTATCCGCACAGTGATCGTTATTTAAAACGCAAGTGCGGCCTAACAGGGATCGTTTCGTCTATAGCCGGAAAAAACAGCAATACTACTTCTACTGTCAATCCCTAATGATCAGAAAAAATACTCTGAATCTCGTCTCGAAATTATATTACCATCACGAGCTGTAAATTCAGATTCACTTTTATCTGACAGAGTTCTTTTTTGCAAGAGTCACGTCAGCACAATCGGAAATGCTTCGGTCTGTTGTAGACAGCGCCTAAAACTAGATGTCCCGTGCGAACATTTCGCGAATTTGGTTTGTAATCTGACGAAAGAAGTAACCCTTCATTTGTATCAATTGTTTATTTGTTTAGTGTAACTGGCATTTAACAAAAGTTGACGACAGTGAAGCATTTTATTAATATTGCTTTTGTCCTTCAAGCGTCAAATTCCGAAAAAAATGTTCTTAATTTATAATGTTGCATGAGTGAGACCTTAAACTTTTGAATGATTCCTCATTTACCGATTTCGGTTAGGTGTCAAGGAAGATAAATGGCTCGTAACAAATACACACGTTATAGAAATAATGATACTTTTGCTCTTTATGAATCAAATTCCGAAAAATCCCCTTCTTAAGATATGATTGGACTAAAGATGAGACATTAATCGTTAACATGATGCCTCATTTATCTATTTCTGGTAGATATCAAGGAAGGTAAAAGGCTCGGGATTAAAAAAAAAATACGTTATGGTAGTAATGATATTTTTGTCATTTAAGGGACAAATTCCGCAAAGTTGATCCCATAATTTTTAAAATGATACCTCATTTATGTATATCGGTTAGACGTCAAGAGAGATAAACATCTAGAGACACAAAAATAGAAATATTAACATTTTTACTCTTTAAGAGTCAAATTTGGAAAAATTACATTCTTAAAATATTATGTGACCAAAGTGGATACCTTAATCTTTGAAATAATACCTCATTTACCGATTTCGGTTAGGTTTGAATGAAGATAATGCCATGTGACAAAAAACACCTCACTGTATTTATATATACGGTATATTACAGGGCTTTTTTTTTAAAATCTTCCACCACCAGAAATAAAAAAAATGTCTCAAAAAGCATTAGAAATTTGTTTGTAAGTACCACCCCGAGGTGACTCATGACTGTAGCAGCCAAAATTAAATTTATGCAAATAGGAATAGTTCTTTCATTTAAGCACAACATACTATGTGGCAAAAATAATGTATAATACGTAGCAACTTTGTAGAAAAATAGGGTATCACGTATCCTGACCTACGACCTAAGTAACTGCTATAAGCACTTTCATTAAAATCCTCCCGTTGGTATTTGTATGATGCACAAACATACTGACAGACAGACAGAGATACCGACAGACAAAAATTCCAAACTTTCCGGTTTGGAATCTGTATCATCAATAGTGTACATTACAGTTTTTTTTTTTTTTTTTTTTAATAACTCTAATTTACAGACACAATAATTCTATTATGTAGTATACGTTTTATAGTACAGTTTATATACATAGAAATAACGCAATCTGTATGTACACATTTCAAATATTATTTGTAGCGAAGTCATGTGAACAATACTGAAGTCTGCCTGACAGTCATCAACAAACAAACTTTCCCCATTGGTAGTAGTTTCAAGGAAATTTAGAAACAAAAATTTGCGGAGGAGATCCAAGGAAACAGGTCTGATCCTCTGTATTTACCTATATAGCCATACAGATACCACAATCATAAAATTTTGATTTTTTATATTTCTGTCTATACGTCCGCGTATCAAGCAAAAACAATTGGACCAATTTGAACGAAATTGCACGCAGGTGTAGGTTATTTCAGAGGTCGGGATCTAGGATATTTATTATTCCGATTGGCTGCAAAATTGACGATGTTATTTACTTCAAAACCATAAAGTTTCAAATTTTTATCTATCTCTTCGCGCATGTGACATGTTGTCACACACTATTAGCCCACTTACGGTTCCTATCAACTTTAATTAATATTACTTCTAGTTTCACTAAATTTTATTCAACTTTTATGACTTTCTTAAACTACAGTGGAACTCCTCTAATTCGAATCTGAAGGGACCATAAATAAATTTCGAATTAGGAAGTGCTTATAAAAATAAAAATGCAAGAAAAATGTCTTTAAAATTAAGTTTTAGCTGTTTTATTAACACATCACTTTAACTTAGTGAAATATACTGTAAAAAGCCAAATTTAAAGTTTAGTAAAAAAATTAAAAATAGTTCAGTCTTTACTTTTATTAATACTTTTTTTTCCAAAGACGTGAAATCATGGTGTTTATTTAAAACAATGAAGAAACAATTACTCGTGGATAATTACACTAACGCTTACTGTAAATACTGATTTCTTACAAGATAGGCATCAAGAAAAATATATTCTAACAAACATTAATTTACATGAGAATTACATGATGTTTCCTAGATACGAAAAACTTTCCTTTGAATAAACGAAAAAAATAATTGAAATTATAGGAGTTTCTTTTACTCTTGTTAAATACGAAATTCGAGGGATAATAAGAAAATTTTGAATTAACGAGAAATTGGAATTTAAAAACTAAAGCCATAAGTTATGAAGTTTTTTTTGGAATAGTGAAGGAGAAGAAGTGGAACATTGCCCATTAAGTCCTCATTATCGACTACAGCCGTCTGTCCATAGTGTCAGGTGTGTTATACCCGTCACGCACAAACCAATGGACGTATTTTCACGAAATTACACAGTAATGGTTCACGAAATTACACAGTGATGGATTGTGTTGTGTTTCTGGATACAGGATTCGTTTTATTTCGATACGTGATACGGGGACGTAAAGAATAATTTTTGAAAGTTTTGTCTATTTTTGTTTACATCTAGCATAAACTAATTACTGTAATTGAACGAAACTTCGCAAAGAGATACTTCTTGTCACCACGTAACATATCTTAAGGTCCTTCTTATCCAGATCACTAGCATTGTTACCTATGATACAGTGCCACAAAACGTATACAGTGGAATCTTTTCTTATGTCGTGCCTCATGCAAAATCATATGAATGGATTTAAACAAAACAGCTCATATTTCTGGCTTATGTCAAGATTTTATATATCGGATACTTTTTATTGTAATTATTACAATATATAGTCATTTCAGTAGATAGAGTCTCATTACTGAACATTTTACAGGAATTTGGTGTTGAATCAAAATCGGTCAACATAATCAGGCAGACCCTCACTGGAACAAATTCAAAAGTGAAATTTATGGGAGAGATCTCAGAGAAATTTAAAATAAAAACTGGTGTCAGGCAGGGAGATGGGCTTCCCCAATTCTTTTCAATTGCGTTTTGTAGAAGGTAATAAGAGTATGGGAAGAGAAACTTATGGAAAGTGGAAGTCACCATGAGATAAGATTAGGTTCAAAGCACAAAGGGGTTGGGATAAACTGTTTGACCTTCACTGATGACATAGCGGTTCTTTCTGAAAGTATAGAAACCGCACTCGAACTAATCAACCTTCTGAAAGATATAGCAGGAAAAGTTGGACTTCAGATCTCTTTTGACAAGACTAAATTCATGCCCAATATTAGGGATTCATCCACAGTACTAAACACAGAGTACGGAAAAATTAGCAAAGTCAATAAATTTAAATATCTAGGTGAATTAATTCAGGTTAATGGGCTTGATAAGGAAGCAAATATATCAAGACCAAGAAAAGTAGAACTAGCATACCAATTGACTAAAGATACATACAATAAGAAGAATCTATCCAGGAGAACACTACAACACAGTAATCAAACCAGAAGGACTGAATGACTCAGAATACTTGTTCTCTATGAAAACTGGAGAAATAGAAGACATAAAGAAAAGGGAAAGGAAAATGTTGAGAAAAATTTGGGGACCACTGAAAATTGAAAATGGTGAATTTAGACACCGGAGGAATAAAGACCAAAAAAAGAAGAAGAAAATGAAAGGATGTCAGACACGATCAGAAAGAGGAGAATCAGTTTTTTTGGTTACATAATGAGAATGGATAACAATAGACTTACCAAAAGAATTTTCAATAATGTTTACAGCAGTAAGAATGGCAACCAGTGGAGCCAAGGAGTAAAGAAAGATATGTGTGATCGTAAGTTTTCCCAGCGGAACTGTTGCTGGAAGATTTCTCGGGCGTGCAGCCGCGTCAATTGATCGCAGATGTACGAATTTTCGATGGCGTAACATGCCATCATCTTCAGGTAGCGTCCACTGGTCGGCGTTGAGAGTTCAGTCCGGGACGTGACTGCTGGTCTGCTCCGGGGGCGTCGATATTTATACCGTCGGACCCCGCCCCCCCACTCCCGCCACTGCGCTCCGATAGAGGTGGTGGGGGTCGTGCGTCACAACGCGTCGAGCAATGACCATCAGTTTGTACACCACCTTCGTCGCGCACAGTGCCTCGGCTCCGGTATTTGTGGAGCCGCTTCAATGCTGGGTTCCAAGCTTGGCTTAGTTGGAACCCGTTGTCTTTGTTTATGAGGTTACAAAGACAGTCTGCCTGCTGAACTAACACACCTCAAGAACGTGTTCCAGAGTAATGGCTACGACAACCGCCAAATTCGGCGTGCCTTCAGGCGGAAGACCACTCAAGAACCAACTGAGGAAGAGGAAAAGCCAAGAGCCACAGCCTTTATCCCGTATTCCGGCAATGTATCAAGCAAGATTGGCAGAATTCTACGCCGACAAAACATCAAGTGCGTTTACCGCCCGCCGGCCAAGATTAAAGCCCTACTTGGCTCAGTTAAAGATGATTTGGGTCTCAGGAAACCTGGCGTGTATCACATACCGTGCGAGTGCGGGAAAGCATACGTCGGGCAGACAATTCGCACGGTCGAAGAACGGTGTAGGGAACATAAACGCCACACCAAGCTACAGCAGCCGTCAAAATCCGCAGTTGCTGAACATTGTCTCGAGACACGGCATACTATTAAATACGAGGACATTGAAGTTCTGAGAAACACATCTCACTTCTGGGACTGTGTGTATAAGGAAGCCATTGAGATCCGGCTACGGGGTAACCTCATAAACAAATACAACGGGTTCCAACTAAGCCAAGCTTGGAACCCAGCATTGAAGCGGCTCCACAAATACCGGAGCCGAGGCACTGTGCGCGACGGAGGTGGTGTACAAACTGATGGTCATTGCTCGACGCGTTGCGACGCACGACCCCCACCACAGCTATCGGAGCGCAGTGGCGGGAGTGGGGGGCGGGGTCCGAGGGTATAAATATCGACGCCCCCGGATCAGACCAGCAGTCGCGTCCCGGACTGTGCTCTTCACGCCGACCAGTGGACGCTACCTGAAGATGATGGCATGTTACGCCATCGAAAATTCGTACATCTGCGATCAATTGACCCGGCTGCACGCCCGAGAAATCTTCCAGCAAAGAAAGATATGATTGAGATCGGAATAACAGAAGATTTAATACAAGATAGAGCAACTTTTAGGGAGATTGATCCAAAATTTCAAGGGTTTCCAGGAGAAGGAGAAGAGGAAATGTAGTAATATATGACAGAAGAAAGGAGGAAACAGCAAAGTTAGAGGATGAAGAACTATTGGAAGAAGCATCGAAATGAATGTACGGGATTACTTTTTGTGGTCCTTAGATGGCCGAAATCGAAGAGAAGAAGAAGTCAATTGAAAGACGTACAAATTGCATATCTGCTTAATATTTTCTGGTGGCAGCTTTCTCGCAGTCGAATGTACATTATTTTTAATACTAGACAAAGCATTGCGCATAAACTTTAATCACCGAGATGGGAGGTGGCCAATATTGGCCTCCTACCTATCATTCGGGAGGACCGGGGTTAAACTCGGTTCGGCCATCCTGTCTGAGGTTTTCCGTGGTTTCCCTCAGACAATTAGGCGAATGCTGGGATGGTTCCCTAGAAGGCCACGGCCGACCTTCCATCCCCCTTCCCTCCCCGTAGTAGTAGATTGGCTGAAAAGAGTCCCCTATGACTCTCCAGCAGCCCGCCTCCCAGCCTTCTGCTGGGAGGAATGAAATGTAAAAAAAAAAAAAAATAAAAAAAAAAAAAAAAAAAAAATAAAAAAAAAAAAATAAAAAAAAAAAAATAAACTTTAATTTGGCGGCCCCCCCCTGCAAGACCGAGGCGGCGACTCTCTCGCAGGTGTTACGTCGTGATCGTGCCATATAGACAACGTGCAGTATGGTGAAGAAGCGGCGTCCTGTCTCACCGAAGCAGACACCGTCACGCCAAGCTGAGTCGACATCAGGCGAAGTTGCTACGGCGAAACATGGGGTCACAGCACATGAGAACAGGGAGGCTCAGTCTACACCCTGCGCAAACGCTGCCGACGTGCGGTCTCCCCAGTGCGTCACTCCTACGACATCTAACGCGGGCAGCTATATTGGAACCCGCTCACGTCGATCCCAGGGGTCAGACACCGCAAACTCATCCTGGACAACATGGTCGTCACCAAGAATTGAAGATGGATTTGACGACCCCGACTTCGAGGAGGCGGAGACCCTGATCTATATCCGTTGTACATCTGGCAAGTACAGCGAAATCTTCATGGCAAAAGGACAGTACACATCCCGAAGCTGGTGGAAGAAATACCTAGACGCCCAGGTTCAACCATGCATAATCCAACTCCGAGTCAAGTCCGGGAGTAAAGAGTATGCATGGGAAATACCAAGCAACATGTTCCTGTGCATCCTCAGCGACGAGAAGTACGGTCACTTCGCCACGCCCATCACCGACAAGAAGAAAGACTGGTCACGGTTTGTCAGCCTTCCTGTCATCCTCAGCAAGGATTTCAGAGAGGATGACTATTTTGAAGACCTACATCGGGTGCTATATTGCGAACCACACCAACTATCATCCTCGTCTAGCCAGGAAGATGAGTCGCAAACCTCAAGAAAAGACGGAACTACCGCCGGCCTTAAAGGACCGGAATCTCCAAGAACACCGTCCTTGCCCATGCACCTCGACGCCACGCCTAGTGCAGACCACCAAGTAGTGGCATCGCAAGCGCCGACAGGGTTGACACCGGGAAACCTGCTCGTATCATGTGCGAGCCCATCAGAGTTAGCGGCGGTTAAGGATTTCCTCGAGAGCCACAGCATTCAATTCCAGCTCGTCCAGTATGGAGGCGCAGGGCTTCCGAAAAATGATAGCACCCCAAACACTGCTTCACCAGAGGAAGCAACCAACCGAGGAACGGAGGTCACCCCAGATGAAAACCTCCCACCACCCACAGAACCCAAGCAGTCAACGCCATCGGAAATCAATGATGTTCAGGCAGCCAAAATCCAAGTCAAGAAGCAAAACGGCCGGAGCACCAAGAAGAATCCCCGCAGGAAGAAATCATCATTGTCAACTGTTGACCAATGCTTCAGGTGCCAGGGATTCTGGCATCGATCGAAGGATTGCCGGAACCAAGTTCGGTGCGTTCGCTGCGGGGAAAATCACAGTGTGTTGGTGTGCACCAGACCACGCGAAGCGACACCAACTTGCGCCAACTGCGCCATGGACCACGCGGCTAGCTACGGGGGCTGCCCACTGAGGAGGAAGCTGCAAGCGGCTATCAACAGGAGTCGCCCCCAAACCAGCACAGAGAAGATCACGACGCCACCCAGATCGACGAGGGATAAGACCACCCACGGCCATGTGATCAAGCATAACCACCTAACCAGACACGATGAGCATCTACACAACAACCGTTGTCAATGCCAGCCACAAGAAAATCAACTAGGGATGGTCGTACAACTGCTCACGCAGTTGTTAACTACGCTCATCCCCACCAGGCGATAAGAATAAGCAAGGGTTTCCCTCTAAGGTCATTATATAATGGCCAAAGCCGGGTTTTTCCCTAACGTGTATATCATGATCCCAAAACCAACCAATTTGATACAGTAGATAAAGCTACAGACAGTAGCGGGGCTACATAACGCCGTTGAGGCAGCGAAAAAAAAAAAAAAAAAAACTTTAATTTACGATCAAATTAATGTATTATTCCATTAGTTCAGGAAAAAGGGCGGCGATAGGGATAAGGAATTTGAAAAGTATTTGAGCATGACGGATCTAAATGTACCAACCCACCATTCAGCTGAAATGATTTCGGGAACCATGGAAAATCATAATCAAGGGTAATCTCAACCGAAGAAGGGCTTCACCAAAACAAATTGTAGCAGTGGTTATCTCTCCCGAAGAAGAGAATCATCTCTTGAGTTAAGGATATATATTTTTTTTACAATATTTTGTGTAACTACAAATGAAACAATCTGTTGACATACGGGCTAAGCAGCACCAATTAAAATATTAATTGCATAAAAAGTATGTTTACGATACTGAAATATACCTGTATGTCAACAACTACGTCAGCTTTTCTAATTAGTTTCTGTTTCAATGAGAGGTAGAAACAAATGTTGCACAGAAACGTGTATAATACATTTAATAAAATCTAAAATTTGGAAGGAGCGGCAGAAAACATGGCTGCTCCCTCTCCTTTTCCAAAGTTACCCAAGCTTTATTTGATAGTTATGCTTTAATATTGATAAAATTGTTGACTGACACTTTATGAATTTAGTACAAAGAATGAAGATGGTATATTCCAGTTAAATTTAGGGTTAACAAACAACATCCACGATGCATTTCAGAAAATAGAGCAGTCTCAGGGTAACGTATTTACTAGTCCAAGGGTTAGTAAAAGAACTCATTAGTTTCATTAGTAATATTGGTTGTAAGTCTTCTTATTTTTTCAGTTGATTTGTAGAAACTCTCGATGGATTGTAAGGATAGTTGGAAAATACAGAGATAAGAGACATATATTGGTCAGTTTCATGATAAATGGAAACATTAAGTTGTTGCGCTTGAGAAAGGAATTGTAGAAGTTAGGTAAGGTGTTGGTTGACCTGCTGATAAAGGGACATGAAGAAGTGGTAAGGGACTAGGTGAGCCTAACAGAAATTGACCATTTAGAAAAGTTATAAATAAAGTAGATTTCTATTAAATATCAAGCTATGGAGGTGATTAAAGAACAATTTTGTTAACATCGAGGTCTTGTTCTTTTGATTACTAATAGACAGATTGATGTTAACTTTAAGGTAGTTTTATATTTTTGATGATATACGTAAACTGTACATGTTAATTTCAATAATAATTTTGAAAGATCAGATTATATATTATCTGCTAAGAGGAAAATATTTCTTGCCTGTTAGCATTTGAAGCTAAATCTGTGTATGTGGGGAAGTAGACAAGTAGAGGAACGTACTTAAAAAAAGTCATACTTACAGCTACAGATATACTAAATAATAATAGTCCCGTGAGATCATAATGACCTAGTGACATGATTTTTATTAGCTGCGCATTCGATCCCTGTCTTAGTCGCCTAAACGTAACCCGGTAGTGCTACCAGATACAGGTTACCTATAGTTTAACGTGGAATCCGAACCACGGAAGCGTTCTGGCTTACTTCATATTACACAGCAAGCTGTGCCGGAGGTAATGATCTGGTGAAAGGTCTACGAAAATTCCCACCCAGACAGAGATTCGAAAGGGGAACCTTTCGTTCCCCATTGAGACACCTTAACCACCGAGCCAACATACCGCTACAGACATACTGTTAACATTAACATGTCGCTGACGTGAACTCTTAAGATTTTACGCATCCAAAAATTCCAAAACGTGCCTAAAACATTTTCATTTCACTAAAAATCTTAGTCCAGAACCCGAACGTTTGTTAAATCTTCCCGAAGAAGAAGTACCAAGCTATTGTGTCAGACGCAGAAATGCCAATTCCTTTCCTCAGTGTCTTAAGTTTAACGCGGAATCAGAACGACGGAACAGCCCGGCATAGCCCATATAACCAAATGCAACTCCTTAAAATTCCTGCTCACTACCGGGTTTGAACCCACTAACGGAAAGAGAAAGCTTTGGAAGTAGCGCCTGAGCTACCAAACCGACTTGCTGTGAAGTATACTTATGCTAAATACTGTAAAAATCGTACAAAAACTGTGGATTTGTGTCGACAACGTTGACAGAAATTAAGTTGAAGGGGAAAGGAAGAGAAGGTTTAGCTTTTTGTATATCATACATACGTATACCTAAATTATCCATACGTATAAAAATTTTGTTTTAATGTATATGTATGCAAAGTTCCATCAAAATCGTATAAAAACTGTGTGTTTGTATGAATAACTTTGTCAAAAAAGAACTTGCGCAACACTTCATACTTATAGCTACAGTTATACTGCTATTACATGTTGGTGACGTGAACTCATAAAATTTTACCCAAACAAAATGCATCCAACGTACATATCATACGCGCAACACGTATTAGCAAGTCTTGACGGGAAGTTACGAACTCATTGATTTACACCCGTCCAAACATTGCCAAGTTTTCATTTTTTTTATTTAAAAAAAAAAAATAAAACAGGGAAATTTCCTTAAACGTATTTGATCAACAAATAGACAGATCCCAGAAAAAGAGAGTTTATACAGTTAGGTTACGTAGACCTTAGAAAGATTCTCATGATTATTTTCTTTCGTAAGTGTGTTTAGACGTAAATATTCGGATCACTTGTGTAGTGATAAAAAATTTGCTGAAATGATAGGAGCAAGACTACCTACCGAAACATGTAGCTTAATTGCAACTATGCATGTTGTGAACGTGAATAGATGCGAAGTAGAGTAAAACAAGAAATTCAGGAAAAAGTGGCTTCAATGGTTAATGAGTTTTCAGATGGTTCTGAAAGGAGACATATTACAAAAATAATTGAGGTGACACAATTTTTTGTGTGGGTTTACATTACGTGCAAAAAGAATATAATTTATTAGTTGATATGAACGTAATTTTTTATAACATAACGTATTAGTAAAATTATTTTGACATATTTCTGAATCATTTGGTCACTATACCAAAAACGTTAGAATGAAAACTTGAGCTTCCAAATTATGTTAAGTACCTTCCGCACCTTCAACTACGCTAAAGTAGTAAGGAAATCAACCGACGTAAACATGAACAAATAAGTTGACAAAAAAACACATTATGCAAAAATTATTCTAACCATTTAATACTTACAGATGGATCTTATTTGAAACATCACACAAAATGCTCAACCACCAGTAACAGGAACTAAACGAACTTTACTCTATGCAGTCAAAGGTGAGCAGTTAACCAATTAGGGAATGGAAAAAACGTTAACAGTGATATGCAACATGCTTAAAAATGTTCTGAAACCCAGCTTAATTCATGACATCATAATTGGAGAACTTCTTCTTTATGATTCTCAAGGTTTTATTTACATACATTTTAACACTAGTTCATATAAACAGAATGACATGTCCGTGATTGAATTCCCATCAACCAAAAGGGAGCTTGAATTTTCCATCGAACGATGAATCACTGTATTTTTTAGCTAAGCATGACATAGCGTTGACTCACTGTAGAAATTTGCTCACAAAGTTTTAGCATACTTTTTCTACGTTTCTGTCAGAAGCTGTAGACTAACACGCCATGCACGCTGCAGGTATCCCTTAAATATTACGCAGATGTATACATTTAGATTCATTGCTAGAGAAGCCAGAAGGTTTGGAAGGTAAATACTTATTTAGCCAATTATAGTGGAACAATGTTCAGATTTTTTAGCTACCCCGAGGAAGTTACAAATTTATTGTCATCTTGATAAGTTTAGCGCAAATTTTCATCTAATTAGGTGTGATAATTATGATTTAGTTGTTTTTTTTACATATATTCGTCAGCAGTAACTAGAGTATCAAGTGATTTTCTTTTTAAAAATTAAGAATATTATAAAACTACTTTTATCTGTTATAGTGACCTTGCATCCTCAATAGACTCATGCAACATTTGCATGTTAAACAAATGCGAATTACGTAGCAACAAAAAATTTAAAATAAGTATTCTAGCACTTAATTTCAGTAAGTTTTAGTCCTGATTAATATTTTCAGAATATTATATTGTTTTCAATTCACGCAAATGCAATACCGAAAAGTTACCTTTTGTTCACGTAAAAAAATATTTAAAAGTCGTGTTTTATAAAAATGTTCTGAAACTGGTTTTGAGTCACACTCTCTACTTCCTCTCTCAAGAGATAACTCAGTCTCGTGTCACGAAACAAACAAACACCACTATGACCATAACTTTAGCTGACATCGCTGTAACGTTTGCTTTGTAATCCTTTGTTTAAAAAGTGATGCAAAAACACTCTTTTAAAGTATATTAAACGTTCCGTTATTTTTCTGCATATAAAACAGCTTTAAAACTGGATACAAAGCAAACATTAAAAGAATCTTTAAGGTTCTAAAAAACAACAATGCAATCATTTACTTCCATCACCAAACAAACTTTTAAATTCTATTAACAGCTGTATTAATGCACTGGTAAAGAAGTAGGCATGTATGGTCTTAACGATGGGGTGACCGGAGGCCCATTTGCTGTTCATTCCGGTAGTGGACGATCACTTTAACTTGAAATCTGAACCATGGAGCTACTATTATTCTAAGGTGGAAGTGCCATACGGTTAAATGATTCTCGAGAACACTTAAAAGCGTACTCATACTGTTGAATTAAAAATGGAAAATTAGAGGCAGGATGGGACGGGGGATAAGGAAAGCGAAGGAATTCGGCCATGGCCTTTAGAAAGAAGCATACCGGCATTCGCCTGGAGTAATTCGGGAACCCAAATCTGGATGCCCGGACGAAGATTCTCACCTGCGTCCTCCCGATTGCAAGGCCAGTGCCTTAACCACTCACCCACCACTCTCAGAAAATCGTCGACATCAAGGATTCAAATCTGGATTCGTCAGGCAATACGTGTTTAAATTGGTGAGTCAGGGAATGCGAAAAAAATCTGATATCGGCACAGAAACGCCTGAATACGTATTCCATTTAATAAACCCGAAACAGTTAAGCTTAAAAATTAAATTTCTTATATTTGATATCACAGAGTGGAATTATCCATAAATTAAGATTACTACTTGATTGATGAAAAAATTGATATATCAAAACGTATGTGAAGTGCGTCATAAAGCTAAGTATGGTAAACACATATTTTACTCCTGTGTTGAAGCGTGATTTATTACACTTTAAAAGAATCAATTTTTATCACAATGGATCGTTTCAGTGCAACAGAATTATTGATAAAAAGAAATAAATTGAAATAAACGTCTCTCACTGTGGCTGCTATTATTTTTCACCTGAGTATAACTTTGGACGCACAGAAATAAAAGTTTATGATGTTAACATTCAGAAAAATCTAAAAACCACTCAATCTGCAGCTGTTAATTTACCAGAATCGGTTTTTGGTGATGTCATTGAACGTTGCTTATTTAATGAAAAGTTCCTTCTATTTAACTTCTTTTACGGTTCTGAGTTCCCACTGTTAGACTTGTAATTAAGTCAAAATTGCCACTTGTGCAATCTCGGCACTTGAATATGTGCAAAGCACCTTAATTTGAGTTATGAAACGGCCTTTGTGCCAAAGCTACTGAAAAACAAGGAACGTAAGGAAGACATAGTCTGTATTGGGTTGAGTACTGAAAGTATTAACTTATTACTGCATACCAAAATTAGCATCAATTAACAGGCCTAGAAAAACTACTACAGGAACGTTCGGAGTACTACAATTCACGAAAGCTCTTCATTCACAAGGCCATTTGTTTTTTCTCTCTTTGACAAGTCACAAAGAACTTCGGCATATAGCTTTGCCAATTACAATAATAAAGTTTATTACATTAAAGTACCTTTGGATATTGCTGTGTTTGTATGATTACGTAATTAATTCCTACTAAATATTGACGAAATTTAAGCGTTTAACTCTAAATCAGAGTATATACTCCTTGATTCTGAGTTAAAAGCGTGCAAGAGAATGTTTTCTTGTACCGCACTGTCCGAATTCGTACAGAGTAGTTGGATGTATTATATTGCGAATTGCGTTACATTTATTCTTATATGATCGATAAATATTCTACCAATACCTTCTTCTGTAGACTTACGAAATAAAATATCGTAATCCTGGAAGTTTGTGGTTCCAACTGCTTAATTTCAAATCTATGCCTTTCCTTCCGTAATCCACCAAACGCAAGATGAGCAGTTCAGAAAAAGCTTGCCATCTATGGCAATGACGTACACTATGTTATGCCTAAACCAGCAGAGTAACAAATAATGCCAATGTGCATGACGAAACTTTAAAAATAATGAACGCTCAAAAAACCATTCTGCTTCAGGGCCGCCAGCGGTTTTTTTTTTTTTTTTTTTTTTCCCAATTTCATTTTAGCTGACAAATTAATAAAATTTTTACTACGACCATTGTTTCTGACACCAACGATAACAGTCCACTTTTAAAATTGTTTAACGTCTTCTTTTAATTATACCCGGTGTGGGTTTTAAACAATACCACGAAACTGTAAACGTAATCAAGATTGACTGCAATAACACTTCACCTGATTTAACCTATTTCAGTCACTGATCGTGGGAAATTAAACTTTGGAAATCTTCAGTTTTAATTGTTTCAATTATAATAAAAAACGAAAGAATTTAAATCCTTCGTAAGTCAATAGTCACATTAAAAAATCACGGCTTATATCTTACGTTAAGTGGAAGATGAGGTAAATGTTCTAGTTTCTGGTAATTGTCACAATGAAAACAGATATGGATTACCTCAACGCCATTCTATATGAAAGCATACTTGAAATATGCTGATTTTCCACAAGCCTGATGGATTACGCATCCCAGTTATATCCGAGTATAGGCACTGCGGATATCGTTTGTTATTGTCAGTCTGTATTTGTCTTTTTATTTCCTACAGGCTTCTTCCATTTTTCTTATCAATAGTTCTTTTCTTGTCTCACATGATAGTCTGGAGAATAATTAGACAGAATTTTCTTTGTATTTTACTGCTTATTGCCTTGGTCATTCCACGATCTAAAGAAGTTCAGAAGAAAGCTATCAGATTGTGTTTCTAGCGTAATTGAGAAAGCTGTTGGAATTTTTTTTAAAAATCGGTGTCTATCGTATACTTCTATAAGGTTATCCCGTCTTACTGCATACGCCTTAGAAATGATTTAGTTTTAATATGCTGGCTTTAATGTCGTTCTCTCCGATTTTTATTATTTACCATTCGATTTCAGTAAAACCTTTCTTCTGGCAGCGTGAAAATGAATTTTGAAGATTAACATATGAGTGGTGGCATTAAAATCCATGTGTGGCCACAGTTGAAGGTTTCCAGCATTGCATTGCGTTGATCTATAACATATAGAATATTTCTGTTTGACAACTGCTTACATATTCCTAATTACACTGTTAAGTATATCAGTAGCCTTTTAGAGCAAGATTGTTTGAATGCGAATATACATCCCACTACGTGAGCTACTATATTAATTTTCTCTGAGCATTAGCGGCTCAATAAGAGTGATTAATTAACGTTTCGTAAAGATACACAAATTCATTATTTTTTTATAATTGTTTAGATGTTTTTAGTATGAATAGAAGAGGGAATGTTTATTACCATGAGGAAACTTTGTACAAAGCAATATTAAGTACCATCCATGAATTAAAGAAATGTATCATTCTGCAGTAAAAGTATTTTACGTTCATCCACTGTAGCCTACGTAAAGCAATTAGCAGACGAAATAGTTAAGAAATTTGAAAAAGTAAGAAATTGCTTTGCTTTTTATTCATTTCTTTAAAGCACTTCGATTGCTGCAGCAGTTCGGTGAGTGAGAAGCAGATACCATTCATTCAGCAGAATTTTTCAAATGTAAGTATTATAATAAGAAGTTCCAATTTTGTCTTGTTGCAAAAATGCGTTGAAAGTATTCAAAAGCTTAATCAATTGGAATACAATTGTTCTAGTTGCTGTCACGATTGAAATTTGTGTTTAAAATATGTTCCTCAGTTTATTTTCTGAATCAACATAATATGGCTCTACAAGTTGTAAATGTGACTCCAGAGAGATCGTGTTTACACTTGAATGCATTTGCTTTCTGAATGACATGAATTATACATTTTTTCCGTCCCCTCCAGTTATACGTGCCGCACACCGAAATTCTGTTTTATTATTATGAAGCAAAGTACGTCTTTTCCACTTGTTTCATTGGACTTTAAGGTAGTTGATTCCAAAGCGACGGGTAGCACGTTAAAAGAGCTATGCCGATCGTGCCTGGCATCCAATAGGGCTCTGGCTTTATTCCAGGTATAGCTAAACAGATTAAGATTGCCAGAGGTGTCTCGGAATATTTCCTTTAAATGTCCCCTTTCTGAACTCCAGTCGTCGCTCGGCTTCAATAACCTAGACGTCGACCACATGTATCATTCCCTCACCCTCAAAATGCATGTGTTCGGTAGACGTGAAACTTATTTGTTTCATTAAATGAATACATAGACCTAGGATTGCGTCAAGAAATTTGAATCACTGCCCACAATTAACAGGGAGGTTTAGGAAATGAAACATTCAATGGAATACGATTTAGCTTTATAAAAGAAATTCAGAATGCAAGAGTATAAAAAATGAAATGTGTAAATCGAACGGTGAAACGTGTGGTGTCATAGCTCAGTGGAGCAGGTGCTTCCCCCTGAAAACGCAGGGTTCTGGGTTCAACGCCAGATGGAGCCAGAAACATTTAAGCGTTCTTCTTATTTACATTACCTATTGTAAGTACTTTGTTTCATATCAGTTAACGTCCGGTCAACTTTTGAGTATAGAAATTCACAAAACTGAATTTAATATGTATATGTATTTTGGAAACCAGGCTGCTATGATCCTATCCGTAATATATATATATATATGCAGAAAAGTACTGAAAAAATTAAACTATCTTCGCTTTTTTGATAAGCACTGTTTCATTACAAATTCTCCTGGATGGCTGTAAAAATAATAATAATAATAATTCACTTAGTATCCGAAGAAATGCAGGTTCAAGAAATATTCCCAAATTGGAGACATTTGGTCTTAAATACTCTGTCGATTGACCTCTATGGTTAAGGCGTTTGACTCGCAAGGTCCCCGGTTTGAATCTCTTTCTGGGTGTGAGTTTTCAGAGACCATCAACCCGCCTTTCACTCTGACACAACATGCTGTGTAATTTGAAGTAGGCCAGAACACTTCCGTCGTTCGGTTTTAACGTTAAACTGTAGGCCCCTGTTGGCAGTAGGATTACTGGTTTAGTTTAAGGAGGTTGCGATAGGGGTGGAATGTGCAGCCAATAGAAACCCTGTCACCGAGCGTGGTGGTGTAACGGATAGCGTTCTGGCCTCGCATTCGGGAGGACGGCGGTTCGAATCCCCGTCCGGGCATCCAGATTTGGGTTTTCCATGGTTTCCCCAAATCACTCCAGGTGAATGCCGGGATGCTTCCTTCAAAAGGCCATGGCCGAATTCCTTCCCATTCCTTGCCCCCATCCTTTCTCGTCTCTAAAGACCACGTTGTTAAAAAGGGACGTTAAACTGTTAAAAAAAAAAAAAAAAAAAAAGAAACCCTGTCACCAGGTCGTTACGACCACACGACCTTTACTACACTGCATATAATAGGCGTGAGGTAACTAGTTTTAATATATTACATCTTTGATCTGTTGACCATGTCACCACACTTATAGCACATACGGTGTTACTAGTTTACGTGATCATTTCTCTACTAAACAAAAAAAAAGAATTTTCACAGCTCCATCTGGATAAAAGGTGGGATACTAATATAAATATTAATATATATTAAATGTGAAATGTATAGGACAGAGCAATAAGGTCCACCGGAGATGTCCCAGGCCTTTTTCCGAGCTGCTAGTCGGATGCGCGTTACTTCCTCCAACCTTCATTCTGCCAGTATCGTTTCATGCATCCTCAATAATTCACCCTTCATTAAGGTGTTTATCGGGCTCGGCAACACAGAAGGGCTGAAATAACACAGCCGATACTGGCTGCAGAGTGAGCGAGCGAACGGGCTAAAGGGCGACAGTTTACCAGCCAGCGGGTCGGCTAATTGGTTCCAGCGTCCCCTGCTTGATAGGCAAACAGGTGGACACGGGACAGAAAAGCTGCACTACCTGGGCACACCTGCGTTGCGTCCACAGCCTCACTCGCCCGCTATCGAAAGTAAGCAGACGTGTTTACTTCCACTAATTATTACACGGGCCTCGTACCCGTTCTTCCGCTAGTGCATCAGTGGGTATGTATGTTGAATTCGGTGCTATAAGTGCCTAAAAGACGGCAAGGTAACACCTACCGTGTTATACGTAAATCTACTGTGCAAAATCAATATTCCAGTTAAGCAGGAACATTAGTTGGCTGTTATACGAAATCAGCGATTTAATGCTTTAAGTATTTTTGTAGGAATTGCCAAGTGTAGCGAGAGGGTTGGACCCGTCAGTTTGATCTTGCATTTTAACTGCCTCCGAATTGGACACAGATGAAATCTTGGAAACTTCGAGAAAACTTCCTACTATAATTAAATTTCAGTATCCATCCAGGAGACTTCTGCAAACATCTTCTATTTGAGTTCTTAAGAACTACATGTTCCCACTGAGAACAACACAAAATCAAAATTGACCATGTTTTGTGTATAGGGAGCGTCCATAAACTACGTAACTTGTTTACGTTGGGAGGGGTTGGCTGGAATGCTACGCTGGGCTACGGGGGGAAGGAGGGCAGGTTCAGAGCCAGGCCCTGTAGATGTTCATTCATATTATTTGTCACATTTAAAATGAGGTTCAGAACACACAACGGCATGTGAATACTTATTTCCGTCATTTACTTATCTCCATATGTAATTTATGATTTTCTGACAAGAGAAAACAGTACAAAATACCTTCTGGATTGAATAGCGAAAAAGCTACTTGCTGCTTGGGGGGGGGGGGGGGAGGTAGAGGCAAAGGCTTCGAGGAGTGGAGAGAAGGTTCACAGGAGGCCAGAATGGATCTACGTAGTTTATGGACGCTCCCAATTAGATGTGTACAGTTGCCACCCTAAAGTATCTTCACATAATTCCCATTAGATAAATTTAGGTGTTCACAAATAAAAATGTTAATTGGTTTGTCATTACGACTAATAATATCTGGGACACCCTGGTATTCTCAAAATCGAGAAGATTTAGATTCGTCACTCTTATGATATCGACGTCTTCAGGATGTAAAGCCACCGCAGAACAGTAACTGCCATTTTCATCTACATATATACTCTGCAATTCACAAAATTGTGGGTGGCAGAGGGTTTAATTTAAACGTTGTCCCTATTGGTAAGATGTCTATCATAGATTAACTGATTCCATTCAGATATCAAAATTTTACATGCATGTAGCATTTTTCACATTTACAGTTTTCAAAATGCCTCAAATAATTGTAATTGGGATTTGCAATTTGTTCATTCTTGAACCGCAAATGATGTTTTGAATGCCTATCAACTAATGCTAAGCATATATAGAGCTTCAAAGACAACTAATTTTACTACTGACTAATTCAGTGATTAATATTAGCATTATGAAACTGGTTTAATGCGAGTCAAGCAGGTAACTAATATTTCAATTAAAAAAATAAATTTCTATCTTTTCGAGATCTTATAAAGATTTTTTTGCTATATTCATATTGATTCATTTATAGTCTTAGTCCAGTCAGTTTAATTTAGAAAATCTGTCACGCAAATAAAAGGCTACCTTTCTTGTGAAAATTTTAATTATTAATAAATGAGTGTTCCTAAATACGTGGTTTGCGCTATCATATGTTCCTATATATATAACAGATTAGTTAGTTTCATTAAAGAATTAAGACGATTTAAACTACTTGTTTTGAGCTATCAGGTAACTCCTTCATTTACGTCCTCCAAATATATTCAATATGAGATTTGAAATATTTTTAAATATGTTACGATTTTTAGTATCAACTTTATGGGGACACACTTTATTAGAATGCAAAATCATAAGGAATTCGTGCGTACGCAGTCCTTTAGCTTTGTATACTTCTTTCCGTCTCTTTCTGTTTTGGTTGTAGTGCTTACATATATAACAAGTACAACGGACGTCTATAATGAGTGAAGAAGTAGACAAGTTAATGAAAATAATCGAACTTATTCCCAAGCAACTTAAGCCGCCATGTAGATCCTATTCACAGATCTATCATTCTGATATCAGAAAATTACTGTGAGATCTTCACAATAATTCTTGATCAGAGTCCACAGAATTTTGCTAATCTAGAACTACTGTCCATGTTCAAATCGACAGATTTAGGATAGCATGTTACTAAGTGACCGAAACATTTATGAATTACTTTGTCTCCAAATCTTCAGGTAACGACATCATTTTTTTGGCGTTTTTCTGAATAATTTCCTTTCTCTCTTAATTTTTATAATCTCCGTACTGATTTTTGACCACACATTCATGTTCAAAGTTTGAACATAGTAGTTAAGATGACTGAGGGAAACCAGCTCGGTGAGATATGTCCTTGGCATTTCTTCTCAACGCTTGAGCCCAGCGGTGGAGGCATGATCGATTTCAGTTTGATCATTCTGACTTCGATTTATGGAAGTACTCCCGAAGAACGCTCAACTGGTTACTTGAAAAGGCCATGGACAAATTTCTTTCATTTTTTTTTTTTAAATCAAGTCTTCTCCAGTTTTAATTGCATCGATATCAACGGTATTAAGTTTCGAAACTGCTTCTGTAAGTAATTTACTTATATTGTTTTAACGCTGTGGTCGTGATTACCAGGCATTTTCAGTTTTTTTTTTTTTTTTTTTTTTTTTTTTTTTTTTTTTTTTTTTTTTTTTTTAAAAAAAAAACATGTACTGCTGATTTAATTACTATCTTGGTAGCAACTAGCATCCTCTGCTACAGTACGAGTAACATAAATCTCGATTCTGGCAGTTGATGGACGTCCAGAACGAGATTTGTCATCAATCGACATGTCGCCATTTTTAAACCGAGTAAACCACTCGTACACTCGAGTTTTTCTCATAGCGTCATCTTAGTAAGCTGTTTTCAACATTAAAACAGTTTCAGCAG
This sequence comes from Vandiemenella viatica, assembly GCA_031002005.1. Lineage (NCBI taxonomy): Eukaryota > Metazoa > Arthropoda > Insecta > Orthoptera > Morabidae > Vandiemenella > Vandiemenella viatica. The sequence goes on along the minus strand of JARYHS010012519.1, from coordinate 102,413,199 downwards.
CATTTTTACTGAGTAGAAAACAAAATTTCACAGCTGCGCATTGTTCACTTAAACTTGCCATCATCAAAAACGAAACAATAACAAAACAGCGCCAGCAAAAACAATCACTGCAGATTAACGGAACAAGCCATGGGGACAACACAGGTGGCACTGAACTAACAATGAGTTGCGCTATAAACGCCTTGCATCAGAAACGCGTACTACACAAACTCCGCCCACGGCAATGCTATTCCGATTATTTCAGGGTACCCCCAAGTATGTACGAGGTTGCACAAAGATAAATTTCAGCCTTATGACTGGTCACACTGCTATGTCTGTCTGTGTTTAATCTCTCTTGATTCGCCGGTGTATGGACGGTGAGCAGGGCAAGACGTGGAGCCTATCAGCCAGCTTGGCTCACCGTTGTTATTGCGGCTGTCACTCTCAACAGCACGGCCGATGCCACTCAATAATTCAGCTGAGGGCAGCCGTGGCCTACTCGGAGCGCCCTGATTAGTCGGAACGTGGCTTCGGGGCAGGCCGGACGGCCAGGTGAGGCCGGCGCGGCGCCCAGGCATCAGGAAGCTAATTGGTTCCGGCGCTGAGCAAACAGACCCTGCGGCCCGACATGCTGACCGCACAGTATCGGCTGTCGCTGCCACTCCAGAACAACTACTCCATCGCTCTCGTAAAGACGGGAATCTGTAATGCAGTGGCAATCACGGTTCCGTAAATTTCGCTATAAACACGACCCACTGCCCGAGAACATGAAATTTACTTCAAGCGAACATAACTGTACTAAAGGGGAGAAAACCAAATGGTTGCAGCTGAAATATTTATATTTAAGTCTTCCATATCAGTTAAAACACAGAAAATGTTTCTACTAATTTTTATTTTTTCTTATTTCTAGGAACGTGTAAAACAGGGATGGACAACCCGCGGCCCGCCGATTTGGATCATTGTATTCATAAACTTTAACTTTCAAAGGTGATATCAGACATTACAACACTCAGCACCACTCATTCGACTTCAACGCATTAAAATAACTATTATTTAAATACTTCATTAATTATCTACGTTTCATTATTAATTTTTTTCCTCCATAAAAATAATTAAGTATGTTTGTCTAAGAAAGCAGAACGTTCGACCCGATTGAATGTTCTATTTCTAAAGTTTGGCCGGGTACTGAAAAGGTTGACCACCAATGGTTTAAAACTTTTCTCTCAGTTCCGGGATGACTTCTAGTTACAGATCTCTTGTTCTTACGGATACTGTAACTTTTTCATATGGCTTTACGCCTCGTCAACGTCAAGATCATTAGAGGCGAGAAAGTACTAGTGGCAAGGAACCGGAAGCAATTCAGCCATGGCCTATTCGAAGGAACTATCCCTGCATTCGCTTGGAGTGATTTGGGGAAACCATGGATGTCCCAAATCTGGATGGCTGGACGGGGATTCGAACCCACGTTGTCCAGAATGCGAGGCCAGAACGTTAACCGTTCACCCACCAGTCACCGTAACTCACATAGTAATCAAACTGATAATGTTTCGCAGGTAAATGTACTCTTAAGGGCACAAGGTTTTACAATAGTTTTGTTTTAATTTACTTCATTTTTTTTTTTATTCTTAGCACTTTATACCCAGTCGACGAAGAGGTCTACGAAATCGGGAAAGGACTCAGACTAAAGACTGGGGTACCACCTCGTCTACAGTCTTACGAAAGACCCATCCCGACATTAACCTCGAGTGATCTCGAAAAACTATGGAAAACCGCAAAATCTGATTCGTTTGGCAGGGAATCAAATCCGCGCCCCTCCTAATACGACATCTGAGCATTAACCACTCACCTACAAGGCACGGTACCCCAGTTAATTTAAACTTCCTTTACTTAAGAGGATAGCTAAAACGTGGCAGCAATCTGACAAAGACAAATAAGTTAGTAGTAATCAATGTAACTGTGACTCATCCATTCACATACTGTCACAAGCTCAAAATACGGTCATAATTCGTGTTTATTTTTAATACTTCTTCGTAAGTTCTTCTTCTAAACTATTACTCCAACATATCACAATTCTGACAAAAACAAGCACATCTTCACAGTAATCGGTACTTAATAGAAAAAAACATCTATATCAGTTCCTGGAAACCGGACAATAACGTTGCCGGTGGAAGCATATGACTTTTTGCTCGATTAATCTGTAGAATAATTCTTCTTATGTTTTCAACCCGTACTAAACTTTTCCACTGGAAGTTTATTGGCATATTTTCAATGAACTTAACGGAGATTCTGATTAGTGACGTAAAATTATTCGGTGAGGTTTTAGTCATATTTAAGTGCATAGTATAAAAACGAATATTGAGCAGTAAAATTAAGAAACTTATGAAGGCTCAGGTCAAGGAAGTATCTGCGGTTCCTGTGCTTTTCCGCATTATTCGGGTAGTTAGATCTCAGTATTTTTATTAAAATCTTTGGCACAAGATTACGTGGTCAGCACTTTTTTATTTACAACGATCAACATCAGATTCAAAGAACATCAGGAATGTTAAGGTGCGTTCCCACGGGGCTTGCCTCGGTGCATGGTTGTGGACGCCTTTTACATTTGCTGCATATGGTAGCAGGGACGGCGCGTCTCGACCCACCGCCAGGCGGTAAAAGATGAAAGGCGCGTACTGCCACAACACGCGGCTTCATGTTTCACTTTACTTCTCGGTAAGCCATTGTGGATTTTGTATTTAGTGTGAATCAATATAGTTGTGCTCGGGGGGACGGGGGGGAGGGGGGAGGTGACGAAGGCTCACACCGGAGTTAGAGACAAATTTTGTTAAGTATAGAGCGTTTATCCTAAAGGTGGAATGTTTGTGTTGCCATCTGTTTGTGAAACGTGAAACTTGTGGCCTGTATGTTAAGTGTAGTTTTTGTTTGTGAAATGTGTAGTTAATGAGGCGAAGATGGGAACCATCCGAGCATTGTCATAGACGATTACGGAAAAACCAACTAGATACCTCAATCTTGACGATCGGTACGCTGGAACCTGTTTCGAGCCTAGAGACGTTTTACCTCCACGATACAAATTGCTTGCTCCCTAACACGCGAAGCCACACTGGCGAATGTTATGTTTCACTTGAATTTTAATAATTTTTTTCTAATAAACCTACATTATACCTTTAATGTTGTCATTGGTTTTTATTAATTGAATCACATACGAAATAGTTAGGATTGGCTTTGGAAACTTCCAACTATGTTCTAAAAGGGGATGATAATGTTTAATATAATTGCAGACGAAACATGGTACCTCTTCCTGAAGATAACCAATGGTCCCACTTTCTCTCTCGCCAAAAACAATAAGCAAACTAATTGACTCCAGAACCCGTCCTTCTACTGAATAGCCTCCACATTCTCTCTGAGGAGAGCATATGGGCATATTTACACAGAGGAAATCTGAATGACAGACACATTTCTTAAATTGCCTTTCTTAATATTTAATTAAAATTGCAATGGAGCACATGCTCCGGTAGCAATTTCCCTACACATCCAACTTCTCCTTTTCCTGCAACCACCTTCATTTACCCTCTACAAATTCACATCCTACCCTAAAATTTACTAAAACCGTAACTCCACCACTCTGTATTTCAGATAGCTAATTCATCTTTCTATGACCGATAGCATATAGTTAGTTTGCCCCTGATATATAGAAAACGGAGAAGTGTAGTTTCAAATAGTCACAAAAATACTATATTATCATTATGTACTATAGGTTGTGAACATGCTAACGTTTAGGATTTGAAGCGTTTATTTTTTTTATTTTTTATTCTTGCTTTTTCTTAATGATCAAGAAATAGAAACTTGTAATTACTTCCGTAGAAGTAGTCAGATATCGGATTTTATTAGAAACTACAATGGGATGTACTGGTGGAAAGAAGACACAATTTTGTGAGAAGAATCATATAGTGCGCTGGAGGCAATAAAAGAATTTATGGGAAAATTACGTTTAACTGTAGGAAAATTGATTGAGTCATTGTCATAACTGATTATGTTTAATATCAATTATTTAGCTTATTGAAATTAGTGCACTAAACATACAAATGCATAATTCCACTTAGAAATGTGATATTAAAAGCATGAAGAGTTATTTGCTTCGTCGAACCCAAAGAATTGTTATGAAGCGCGTCCTAAGAAAGTACGTCGACAGTATGGTTATGTTACATTTAGCATTAGACTGGAACAAACGGTTACTACAATAACAGTACCGAATGTAATTACGTAAGCTAAAACAAAAACAAACTTACTGAAATTACAGACCGAACTAATTTACTACTGCTCTTAAACACGAAAACCACTCCATTGTAATCGGTGATTTATTATTTGCATTGACTCATTTTCCACTATTTAATGAAGCGAGTAAAATCTGATGCTTTTTCCGCGATTATGTTAGCTGTGGTTCGTGTCTCGGAAGTGAGTTAGTTATATACTGTGTAAAAAGTATTATTTTCCTTTATGATTTGCACAGGAGACCTTCCAAGCTAACAGCTAGATAACGTTGGTAAATCGTCTTATAACTGTAATCTCTCTAGTCAAACAGAATCCAAGGATTAATAACGTAACATTATGGCTGATTCCCATAAATAGGCATAATAGTTAATAAAATATTAATTAATCGCCTCTAATGATCTCGATGTCAACGAGATATCAATCCAGAAGGAAAAATTAACGATTGACATATGACAGTAGTGATAAATAATATATCGGGATATCTTTATATTTTGACTAGCTGATACCCGCGACTTCGCACGTCAAAATTCGATATAGAAAGCTGTTAGTAACTTAAGATTTGTACCAAACAACACCGAGTTAGCATAATATGACAGGAAAGTCATAATTATATCACTGTACCATCGAACATGACTCATGAAGAGAATCAATTTCAACATATTTAGAAACGAAGGTTGTAAGAATACACAGCATCTTAGTTTTTAAATAATTAATAATTAATGTTTTTTATATTATTTTAATGGGAAGCGTATTGATAGTGGTATTTTCGATTCATTATTTTGTATTTGATTAATGTTATGTGTGATTATGTGTGTATGGTGTTAAAAGTGTTTTATATATTGTTATTTTTATCGTGTTATTAATATTGTGTCAAAGAAATCCATGCGCCGTTACCGAATGAACAATGTACATGAAAATCTCTGGAATAACCAGTGCAGGAAGAAGATCTTTGACGTGAGGAACAGATGAGAAGCAGATATCGTGTGTACACGAAAAAGTTTTATGAAACTGAGAATTGTATTTGTTAATGTAAAGCAACAATAAAGTAATGAAAGATGATATAAATAATTTAATTTTACAAGGTGCGGGGATATGGGGGAGGGGGCAGGGTTTAACATAGGGCAGCTATAATTTAGCTTGGTCATTTCTTCGTTCTTCAGCATGAGCAGCAGATTCTTGGTTTCTAACAACTTTAGATGCTCGTGCTCTTCTAGAGCTACACCTTGGGCCAGGTTTACGCTCACAAGACATGGCAGAAAAGATGACAAAATAAACTGGTGCCAGAAGCATTTAGGCAAACACAAAGTAAAATTACAGTAAGAGCAAATCGACATCTATACTAAATAATAATTTTTGTCTCTAAACAAAATTTACTAACAAATCATAAGCTAAAAGACTGCGCGAGAAGCACAGCTTGAGCAACTGACAGACTAAAATACACATCCGTCTGTATGTCACCATTCGATATGTTCTCAAAACGTCATGACTAAAACTGCTATTCATACAGAAAAAATTGTCCTGTGGTTTCCTACAGAAACAAAGCATTTCCTTGTCAAACTCCATCAATATCGATACAGCCATTTAGTCGACAAAACGTAACAAAAAGACAGATACTTACTTTCGCATTTATAATATTACTAGCTCATACCCACTATTACCTACGCGTGGACTTAGAATTTCATTGCCAGAATTGAATATAGAGAGCTGTTAGTAACTAAGGATTGGTCCCAAACAACACCGAGTCGGTATAATATGACAGGAAAGCTATCACTATATCTTCTTCTGTCGAACCTGTTCATAAAGAGAATCAGTTTGAAACATGTATACAAACAGAAAAACAAACGAAGGTGTGTGTGGGGGGGGGGGGAGGGGGAAGGGGGAGGATGGAAGGGTTAATTGAGGTAAGCTTTATTTCAGCTTGGTCTTTTCATCTTCAGCATGAGCATCCGGTTCTTAGATATTCTAATAACTTTAGCTGTTCGGTGTCTGCTAGAGCTACCAGTTAGGCCAGGTTTACGCCCGCAAGGATTGTAAAAAAAAAAAAAAAATATTAAAAAAAGATAAACTGGTACCAGAAACATTTACGCAGATACAAAGTAATGGTACAGTTCAGAGCAAATCGACATCTATACCAAAATACGTTTTGTCTCTAAACAAAATTTATCAACTAATTATTCACCAACAGACTGCGCGAGAAGCACAGCTTGAGCAACTGACGTAACATTACAGAGCAAAACACACATCCGTCCCTCTTTCACCATTCGATAAGTTCCAAAACGTCGTGACTAGGGATGCTCGATATACATCGATGTATCGAAAACATCGATGTTTACTATTCGATGCATCGAATCAATCCGATGCATCGTTTACTTTCGATGTTTAACGATGCATCGATGTTTTTCATTCGATACATCGAAAGAACACATGCGTCTCTTCGACGCGATAGAATCAGTTTTAAAGCAAAACAAAAACATAAAATTGTATTACTATACGTTATTTTTGTCACCTAAAATATCAAATTACATTTTTTTACTTGAATAAGAAAAAAAAATACATATGCAACACGATTAGTTTTAAGGCAAAACAAAAACTGGAAAATTGTATCGCTATACATTATTTTTGTCACCTACAAAATCACATTAAATTTTTTCTTTTAACTTGCATAAAACAAGAAAAAACTACGCGATATGATTGGTTTTTAAAGCAAAACAAAACAAAAAAAACATGAACTTGTATCGCTATACGATATTTTGTTACCTACAAAATCTCATTTTTTTTCTAACTTGGATGAAACTACATTATATGATTGGTTTTAAAGCAAAACAAAAAACAGGAAATTGTATTGCTGTATTTTATTTTGTCACCTACAAATCAAATCACATTTTTCTTTTAATTTAATTTTGATAAAACAACAAAAAATTACAGTTGACATGGAATTTCCCGACAGTGTAGGGCGGAGGTAAGGCTAAAAGTACCTAGTAGGCTTCAAAAATTTGCTTAAAGTTACTGCTCCTCATTATAAAATACCCAGCAGAGCAACTGTGACACGGTCGCTTGATGACAAGTATGACGCCTTGGCAACATTAATAAAATCAAAACTCTCAAATGTTGAACACCTCACATTAACAAGTGATATATGGTCAGACATGCAGATGCGCAGCTTTTTGGGTGTCACAGCGCATTTTGGTCTAGACACAGTGTTCGAATCAATGACATTAGGAGTTTATCAACTCAATGAAAGTAATTCATCGGAATATATAGCAGACATGCTCCTTAAGACCTGCAACGATTGGGGATTTGATACGGACAAAGTCTCTGCAGTCGTTACTGATAACGACCCGAATATGGTAAAACCTGTGGAATTAGGATTTGGAAAGAAGAAGCACATCCCTTGTTTCGCTCACACACTTAATTTAGTTGCTCAAAATACTCTCAAAATACCTTTAGAGAATATATTGTCGAAAATAAAGACCACTGTTACTTTCTTTAAAAACAGTTGTTTGGCAAGCGACGATTTGAGAAAGTCAGTAAGTGCTGAAATAAAGTTAATACAAGGCCTGCCAACACGCTGGAATAGCACATATTATATGATTCAAAGATTTTTGTAGCTTAAAAATATTGTAAGTGATATATTGATTTGCTATAAAACAGCACATCCAATGCTGACTCATTTGGAATTAAATATCGCGTCATTTCTTCTTAACATACTACGCCCACTTGAAGTAGCAACTAAAGAAATATCTGGGGATAAATATTGTACCAGCAGTAAAGTAATCCCTTTAGTGTACTGCATGCTTTCAAAACTCAAATCAGTTGAGGCTGATGAACCTTTAGTGATGGGAGTACATAAGCTCATCCTAAAAGAAATCAACAAACAGATGGGTACTATCGAACAAGTTTCATCTTTAGCTATCGCGACGTGATTGGACCCACGGTTCAAAAAACTACATTTTGAAGACCCGATGGCTTCAAATGCTATTCAAAAGATCAAAGATATGAAGAAGAGGGAGCTGGAAGAAATGCGAACAGAATCTGATTCAGATAGTTCAGATAAAACATCGGAAGATTTCAGTCTTTCGACCGATCATCACAAACTAGTTCAAAGAAAATGGAAATCAAACAAGACCGAAGAAAGTGTTTCCGGCGAGCTGTCTGTTTACTTGAGAACTCCGGTTGGCCGGCTTAGTGAAAATTCGTTAGAAGTATGGTCCGATTATAAACAACAGTTTCAAAAATTGTACAAAATAGCTTATAAATATTTAACTTTGGTAGCCAGCTCAGTGCCATCAGAAAGACTTTTTTCGAAAGCTGCACAAGTTTTAAATCAACAACGAAACAGAATTCAAGGAAAGCGGGTTAATAAAATTTTACTTATGCAAAGTTTAGAGAGAAAATATTGGGATTTATAAATTCCTATTAGATTAGAATCCCAACACTGCTTCTCTTTCAGCGTTCCTCGTTTTACTTTTATTCTACCTTTCTATTCGAATTTCTAATTTATAAATCCCAGTAATTTCAAATTGCCTTTGTAAAAGACTAATTAAAAATATAATTCAAATAAATACTTCATTTTGTTAATTTCCTAATCTTTGTCTCATTTTTAAGCTTTCCCAACCTTTATTAACCGGTATATATATATATATATATATATATATATATATATATATATATATATATCGATGTTTTTATTCGATGCATCGAAAACATCGATGTTTTTATTCGATGCATCGTGAAACATCGATGCAACGTTTCGATGCATCACATCGAAAAAAACATCGATGTATTTTCTGGATGAACAACCCTAGTCGTGACTGAAACTGTCATTCATTCCCAAAGAATGTCGTGTATCATACCTACAGATACAAAATATTTCCTTATCAAATGCAATCAATATCGGTATAGCCACTTTGACGACTAAATGTAACAAAAAGACACAGACTTACTCTCGCAAATATAATATTATTAGTGCAGATCACACACACTGACTGCGAGAAAAACAACTGCAGAGCGATCAATACAGCGTAAAAAGGTGTACACCTACAGCATTGTTAGACCGCGTACGATTTGCCAAGAATTTCATCCCGAAATTTGTGATATCTACAGTTCAATATGGAATCTGAAAAACTGACCGTGCAGGCACGGCTCATACGATCAAAAACAATTCTTAAGTATATTTTACTTCATCGGGATTTGAACCGGGAACTAAGCTACGACCCCGGGATGCTATAAGGTACAACAGAGCTTTACACATCCTAATCTTCGGTCTATGTTCGTTTAGGTAATTTTTCAAAATTACATGACAATATGTACTATTTATACAGAAAAAGGATCCTATGTCCATTCTAATGACAAATCACATCACCTTGTTAAATTTCATCACGATCAGATTAGCCCTTTAGCCCAAGAAACGTAACAAACAGACAGAGAGACAGAGTTACTTTCGCATTTATGATATTAGTTTAGAAGATTGGGATACATTTGCGTATGATGCTATATGATATTTACCACATTCTAAAACAATTATACTGTAATCACTGAACTATCTTGTTTCAAAATAAACACGCATATATGCACACAGTTCAGCGGACAATGCCCGCAGCCAATAAGACAGGATCTCCAGTCACATTCACTGCAACATAACATCGAGGCGCTCCAACCAGCCCACCGCCTACGGCCAAATTTAAGTCTTCCAGACTACAAGGAAAAGCATGCAGTGGATAGTCCAGCACAATGTGTGAATTGGGATATAAAGAGAATAAAATAAAATAGGTCAATCAGATAATTTCCATTTGATACAAGTCTTTAGGATGTGGATTTTGAAAATTTATTTAGAACAACGGTATAAAGAGTTTGCTGTCATGAGAACATGAGACTGTCTTTACGTTAGTTGGACGGGGAAGTATGAGCCGAAAATGGAGCTTCTTTGACTATAGGCTTCTTTTAACATATCTCTTGTAGCTGCGATCTGTTAAGGGCGGTGATGGACTGCGTATGTGCACCTCCTGTGAAGACCAAGGACGCGACTAAACATGAGGCAGGTAGCGGTGAGCTCTCGATTACTATGATGTGTTTTCTAATAGCTGGTACGAGTGCTGTTTCGTGTGTGCAATCATCGAAATCAGCCGATTCGCAGTTCGAACTTCCTCTGTGACGATCGACAAACCAATCACCTCTTGTGCAGAAACTCTCTCTGCTCCCATCTTTTTCCCGTCGTAGAACCCCAGTAATAGAGGGGTTTGCCATAAGATTCGTAAATCCAATTATACAGATTTAATCAACAAATTTCATTTTGACTCAGTTTTCTACAGACGTAAAAGAAGTATGAGCTTAAAACATTGTCAAAAGAAAACTGACTTCCGCTGCAGAAACCTACCTATGTGAATTTGCTGCACTTTTGTTATGCGGCTTTGGTCACGTTTTGAGAAGTTTTTGAAATATCAGATATTTCTCTCGTCATTCTGGCAGAAGGCTTGAAGCCACTGACAATGTACCAGATCCGGTATGTCTGCAACTATTTTGGTGCACCAACTAGTGAGAGCTTTTGGTTTGAAAGCAAAGTGCCGGTATGGAAATGCCTTGCATAATTCTTTGAACCATCCACACGCAAACTCCAGTTTTAAGAATACTACCCTTCAGATTATGCCGTAAAAAAGCGGATGGTGGCAGAAAAAGGGATTTCAGTTTTTTTTTAGTTAATAATTAAAGCTATTCACTCTTAGAATTTTATATGCGCTAACAAACATTTCGTTAGCTGGGCAGTAAAAGTGGGCCGTACTTTAAAGATTTTTTTGTTTAATAATTAAACTTTATCGAATAGTTTGTACATTTATATCCATATTACGTTGTTGCTATGATGAAACTTATTATATTGTCAAAATTATAAATTCCAGTCTCTGAAATGAACTTGTGAGACGATAGAAGAGTGGGATACACCAGAAAAAAATATTTGTTTTGCAAAAAAATAGACAGAAATATCTCTGATAGAGTTCACTGGATGAGTACCCTGGTTAATGACCGCCCTTTTAACTGCGGCACTGTTGAACTGAAACTGGTTCAAATGCCCGGCCACGCACAAAAGCCGGAGAGCTGTTACACAGATGAAAGCAGCGCGGCGACCACTTTTTTGGGCCCTCATGCAGTCCGGGGACAACGACTGCCCTACAAAAGAATTTTTACGTTGGTGCACCGAGCGCTTTGCCCGGCGCGTAATTATATTACTGCGGGTATTTCTTTCAGCAAAAAGAGTCTTCCCCAATTAAGTGGTGATGCGGGTGAACGCAAGCAGTGCCGGAACTGGACAAAATACACACCGCGAACAATGGACCACGCACGCACTCGCTCTACAGACGAGAGAATGATATAACTGAATATAACACTGCGGAGGGGGAGAGGGAAGGGTTAATGGAGCTGCAGTTGCGATACCGAGCGATGTAATTAGCTAAGAATTACCACAGCAACTCATCGCACAGTAGATCTGTGGCTCTGGTTTTAATTTAACTTAATTAAGAATTAAGCATCACATTTTTGCTTGTTTAATATTTTAATAATGTCACTACAACGTAAAATTTTCGGATATATTTTTAGATTTCCCTCATTAAAAGCAAGGGAGATGTAAATCAAAAATTAAATATCTTTTAAAAGCTTTATAAATCTGTAGCTGCATAATAATTAAAGGTTAATTATAACAAATTTCCTTGCTGTTGTTTCGAAAACAAAAAAAGTGGTTCATTAAATAATTAAAACTGTCACGCCCAGAGTGACTAACAAAATAGCATTATGGCTTCATCTTAAAATTTCCATAAAAGGTGGAATTTTGTACGTGAATCAAAAGTGAGATGAAAAATGATACATTTTTGCTAATTACTGTCACAGGTATTTAATGTGTCATTAGAATGAAGTCAGCTACTTCTGCTTATGACATTCACCAAATAATATTTTTTCTGTTACATAAACGCTGAGGTAACACAAAGAAGTGACTCATACTGTATGTTTGTAACAGAGCTCCTTATGGAAATAAAAAGTGAATTGTGAGGTTAGAAAAGAAACTGAAGAATTTCATATCTTATGATTTTTTTCCTTGCTTAAGGCTTTACACCTCGTCGACGTTGAGGTCGTTAGAGACGGGAAAGGACTGGGGGCGAGGAATAGTAATGAAGTCGGCCATGGCCCTTTGAAGGAAACATCCCGGCATTCGCCTGGAGTGATTTGGGGAAGTCATGGAAAACAAAATCTGGATGCCCAGATGGCGATACGATTCTAATGTCATTAAATAAAATTATATTAAAAATGTTTAAAATTAAACGTAAAGAATAAGTGTTCAAACTAACAAGTCCTGAAAATCATATACGAATAAAGTATTTTTGGGAAGAATGTTGCAGTTAATTTGGTACTTAATTTCTTAATAGAATTATAAGCTTAAATGACGAACTACAAAGTACGGCAAACGATATGGAGTATGAAGCAGATAAATAATCTTATAGCCCGTAATTGGAGATAAATAGATTAACTCAGAAAACTGAGATTGCATCGATGGTTGCTTTTGATGCATATTTCAATTCTTGCATGTCCAAATAACTATTTCTATTATTGATTGCTTCTTTCTTTTTTAGCTGTCTGATTGCTTTGGCTTATTTAGCGTTTTCAAATCTAGAGAAATGATCTGGAAAAAAATATTTAATACAGCGTTGTTTTTTACATTTTTTTTTGACTAAATTAAAATTTATGTAATTGACATGATACGTTGATTTTTCAGTATGGCAACCAGTTTTCTTTCTGGAGTAAGAAAAATATTTAAAAATACTAAGATTCTATTTTGTGTTACAGCTGAAGTTCAGTTGAACAAATACCACGAAATTTTTAGTTGTTAATTCATTGTTTCTCTCAACTGTTGGTACGCATTGTTAAGTAGCGGTGAACAAATTTCTGCGAATGATCATAACTTAGTCCATTATAATGTGTTCTCGATCAGGTAAAATTCTGCTTCCAATGTCTTGAAATGCGTCATTTATATATTAAAAAAGAAAAAATATCACAGATTTCCTAAGATAGCTCTGCAGAAATCCAACACCAGTAACAGTTCAACAGTATGATAACGATTAAGACAACAGAAGTTATTCTTCGATACTAGTTTTACTGAACTGAAATCTGATTCATTGCTGGGATTACACTTGAAACAGTAATCATTCTACTTTGATGAAAGTTAATGGTCAACGATTGATGCTTAAACTTAAAAAGAATATGGTATGATGCTGAGTATCACGTTTTGCTGGTTGTATAAACATCAGTTTCGTCTAATAATTTTACTGTTAATACTGAGAGTTGTGAGAAAACAAATTTTTAACAGAAAAAATACATAGTCTATTTATTAGAGCCAACGATTTTTCAGTACTACAATTTCTTTGGAAGGTTCAAACATTTTTTAAACGCGCAAGAATGTATGATCGTATTCTAATAGTATAAAAAATTAACGTTATTCACAAAATCGCTAACACAGTGCTTAGTGGAGAAGTGATATTACTGTATTTACACAGATAGTATTAGGAAAAAATAAATAATTTAATGCTAAATTATTACCTGTTATAATTACATGTATTATAACGAAAAATGATAATCCACGCACTAATATCTTGCCCTTACGAAACGCTTAATTCACTAAAAAAATTATTTCCTGTAATAAACGATTTGGTGATGTGAGAAAATGTGTTAGGAATGAATCTATGGTCTTAAGCAGGTAGTCATCACAGAATAATAAGCATAACATTTGTTATTGGGTAATTGTGTACGAAATTTCTAGCTCAAAACTTCATACAAATTTGTAACAAATTCTATAAAAACCTTGTACAACTTAATAAAATAAAAAATTACAGTGCTACATTTATTTTTCAAGCTACAATGTTGGCCAGAAAGATTTTGCTGCTATTTCAGTGAGATCAAAGCATTTTCTGACATATTACACACTTCAAGAAAGGTTATACTAATTTTTTAAACCTAATTACTTTTTGTTATAAAAGCATTGTACATGAAACAGGAGAACTGCTGTAATTAACTCGTGACAAGAACGCAAACAAGTGTGCGTAGACATCCTTTCCGCAGGGCGGGGTGTTTAGAAAGTACTGCGCCACTGGTAATGACTCCCGGAACACGGCGCGTGCGTAAAATAAAAGCGGCGACGTAGTCCGCTTCCTGCTCTCGCCTGCCGGAGTCTATGGACTGTAATGAATATTTAACGGTGATGGGCTTTAATCAGGACAGCAGCGGGCGCTAACGGAGCTCGTTTAGGAGGTGCGTAAATAAAACCACGCGGCAAGGCAACAACAACTTGTTCCCGAGCCTGGTCAGCTCACCGTTACTTCACATTAAGGACGGAGTAGTAGTGAGGAATAACTGGCTCTACAGTAAATTAGACCTTAGTTCATAGGGCCTCAACAGTAATCACCAGTTTCTTTGATAAATTCTAAACGAGTAATTATCTAAGATATATTTCTAACTTTTTTGACCTAATAATTCTTAGTAAATTAGCACTCAGTCTTCGTTCTCCTTCTTTGTTTCTTGTTTTGTTCCTGGGCAGATCCACTACTTTTTTTCCATGCCAATATGTCACATGTCTTAATTATTACGAAACCTGATTATTTCCCCTACTTTATCTTCTTACCGTTTCTTCAACTGTTGCATGAAATATTGTTGTCGATCGGTTTCTACTCAATTTACATCGTAACAAAATAATAATTCTTTTTATAATACTCAATAGTGTTCTTTCATTGTTTGACATTCTCATGGAATCTTTATTCGTTAACGTTTCCACTATTTCTTTTTCCACATTTCGGCAGATCTGAATTTCCAACTCCCTGATCGTCATATTGAAATACCCGATATATACCTCTCAATCGATTCTAAATCCAGTTCTATACAATACTGTCCTACTTCCGCTAAAACGTTCCGTATTCATGGCTTTGCTCACTCAACAAACCTCCGTAATCTATATTGTCGTTATTGTACTGTGTAGAAACCTGTAATTATCTATTTTTTTTTTTCGTTTTCTTATACAGTTTTGGCTTCATCGTCGTTAACTCTCATTTCTTTTGCCTATTTGCGTTACGATCCATGCATATACTTCCTTTTCAAAGTCAAATTTTGAATCAGTCTAGGTTTCATGTGTTGATTTCCTGTTCCCCAATACTCGCTCTTTCTTCAGTAACGGTTTTTCTTATTGTTAATCTTCGTGTAAATCCAAAAGTGTAAGATATTTTTAAGATAGTATAATCAGCAATTTTCAGTACTTTTACATGTGTTTTAACTTATTCGCATAACTTATTTACGGATAGAGTTTTCCACAGGAGTGACTACATGATTTATTATTACATGAATACTTAATACAGATGATAATTTTTATTTATGTGTATGTTTTGACTTACTCGAACAATTTTTTTATGATCTTGGAATAGATTATTCAAGAGCAATGACTGCGTATCAACTTAAAAAGGTGCTGACGTAACAGCAAAATACCAGTATCACGCAAATATATAGTCCCCAATTGTTATCACAATGGAAAAAGCGCTAGAGTCAAGGATTTTGTGTTAGGTAGGTATTTATTTAAACCCAGAAATTTGAAAATTGCTGCATATACATTGTTCACTCTTATTTCGAAGCAAACAATATTTACTGGGTAGAAAATAGATACAAGTGCTACATTATGAAACTTTTCCAGTTTCCAGATATTTTAGTTATCTTCCAGACAATACACATTACAACAGAATAATAAGTAAGATTTTTCTCCTCAATAAAGTTCTATAATTTTTTTTATCTATTTTATTTAGTGTCTATAACACTGGCTGTGAAATTGACATTTCATTAATTGTCCTTCGTCAAGATAAAGTAGAATGATGTTTCAGGCTGACATAAAATTTAGTGTAATTTCCATTTTGAGCGAATGGCAGTGATTAAAGGATTTTAAGTGCTATTTTACACGGAATTAAGAATTATTAGTTCGTTGTCTCATGACTGTAATTAACATTTTCAGGAACAAGATATGGAAATTCCTACATATAAACCTCATGCCATTAGTATAAATACTTAAAAGTATTCGAAAAATGTTATAATGAAAAGAATATTTTATTAAATGCACAATAATTTCATAATATGGTAAGGGAACGAGTAAACGCATCCATTTCTATGTGTAAAGAGATTTAATTATGCTGTTACTACAATTATTAAATCATCCAAAATAATCCAATGAAAAAAAAACGTAATTACATTTTTATAAACGTATTAGTACCTGTTTCTCTGAAGTTAGTCTCTAGTGTTACTTTAAATTCAGAAGAAATAAAATTACTGTAACATTTTCCATGAATCTATTAATTTTACCAACACCTTCTATTTCTGACGCAATGACAATTAGTTTGTGGATATATTATTATTAACATGTGGAAGAACTTCACTTTACTAGCAAAGCTGATTTAGATGTTGCTTTATACACCCATTCCACATTTGTCTTACAAAGCGTAGCCCGACCTGAATGCTAATTGGCTGTCTCTTGGGAGCAGAGGGAAACAGAGGGATCGAGTTGCATAAGTCAAGAAAGCAGGGAAACTCACGGAATTCAAATTCTTTTACAAGTCTACAGTAAGGGCTACATTTAACTGCCTGCAATGGGTACACTATATATATGTTATTCTACTTAACTAAACGTTTCTGAATTACGTGGTTGCTTGTTTTATGAGTAATAAGTGGACGTATCAGTAGTGAACTAGAATCATAATTATGCTTCCTGTTTCCGCGAGCAATATTGAAAGCAACAGCAGCAGCGTAATATTTAAATTTAACATTTCCGTGGAAATTAATTTGTCCGGTTCACTTGAAATCCTTTATCCTATTTATAAAACCATTTCTATTCTACTATTTCGTTAAAGCTGTATCTCATATTGAAATGACGGTTTTATTATTTTGAATAAAACTGGCTGCTGATATTTCTGTCCCCCTGCGTGTTAGGGCCATTTTTAATAAAAAAATTGCTTGCAAAAGCAATAAATTCTTGTTAAATATGTCAAAAATGTGTTTTACAGTCATGTAAATGAAAAATTCTCAGATTTGTAAAGCCATATAAATTAAAGCTGTGTGATATATTGACGTAAATAAAAATATGTGGTTTTAACGAAAAGATAAAGGAGTTTCAGTCCTAGGTTTGTTTAACTCCGTTGTTCGACTAAAGTTCATGCTAGGATCAGAACCGTTCGTAACGTACGATGCAACTGAGAATCATGATACGTATTCATACAAATTCTATGCAAGTAAAGGATTCGAAACGATGATCTTCGCCACACAAGTAGACACAGTATTTCCGTTTCACTACATCTATGTAACAACAAATTATTTCATCGCTATCAATTTTTTAACATCGTACTTCTAAGCCATTTCTTTGGCGATCATTTGTATTTTTCCGACGACTTAATTTTTATACATTTACAACATTACATTTTAATTTTTTGTTTATCATTATTTTATTTTTATACTATTTTTTTTTATCGCGAAATTCACATCCATAAAGTTCAAGGATTGTTGAAGTTTTCAGCAAATTGATCATCCTCGGAAGAATTCCTGGAGATACACTGCTGTCATTTATAAAGTTTGATTTAGAACACGCTTATTTGTATACTTTTTCTGAGTAAATGTTTGACTTGATCCTAAATTTGTCATTACTATTATTATTACAGCCTTTTTACGCCGCACATATGGTCCGATTATTCTATTTTGAAGTGATAGTTCCGCTCCCGTACGATTTTATACGGAGCTTTGTTACAGTTCTTTTCCAAAGGGGGTTTACGAAATCACTATTTTTGGGGCTTTGTTACTCGTGTTTTATGAAATGTACAGCTACGGAAGATGAAATTGAGTTATGTCTGAGTATTTGGATGGATTATTATGAAAAAAATAATAAAACCTCCGAAGAAACTCAATAAGTATGGCCGTAAGCAAGAGGAGAAATATGAACTCGTAACATCCCCGTGCCCGTTTGGATTATGCCAAGTAAAATGACGATCGTAGTACAATACGAGTATTATTTACTCGTCCTTAAGACTTGTGGTGAAACTGAATAAGCAGGACTTCTCAGATACTTAATCTAGTTATACTAATGCATATTGGCCGTTATTAACTTTATACACAATTTTCAGCCACTGGCAAAGCCCATCTAACTTTCTTCTTTCTTCCCAACACCCCTACGTCATCACCTTGGTCCAGTCCTCTCCTGTTTTGTATACAGACATATTATTTTCACTCATTGATCTCTTACCTTTACTCCGCGTCACTGGTCTTGTGTTTTTATTTGATATATCCTATATGGAATTTGTCCTTCCACCTTCTCTTTAAATATCAATAAATCGCCGTCTCTATACTCTCCAGCACGTATTCCTCCTATACTGTGTCTCTAACATTCTCATTTTTTAGCCCGTCCAATCTCGCTACTCATATTCTGCTTTGATGCAAGTATGTTTCATTTACCTGTATCTTGCTAATAGTCTATTATTTTTCTGTGTCTTCTGAAATATAGGTGGCGACAGGGACATAACTCGCAATAAAACTACTCGGAACTTCGTTGCAGAAGGCTGAAATTAATTCTCAGCCCTTTCACGGTCGCCATGTTAAACAATTATGAAATTGGAGTTTTCATATTCTTCTGCGAAGATTTAAAAATAATTTGTCACGTTGCTAGATGAATAAAACTTTTGTAAAGTATGTAACAGAATTCCTTATACCTTTATATGACAGGTAATTCCTTGAATGTAACAGAGTCGATAAACTTTTTTTCGTATTTTATTCCATCTAAGCACTCGGAACAACAAATATAAATAAGACATTTGACTTCTTGCTGATGATTTAAAGCACAATAACAAACAAAGACATAACGCCATGTTAGCACCGTTCCAAGTGAGGTTGTCCATTGGTCATAATCGTGGTCTAAGACAGCCATCCCAGAATTTTTTAGAGAACAGTAAAAGAGCATTCCGCCACTTCTGGAGCGTTGAAAATCGCTGCAACAGGAGAAATTGCAGGAAAACAAATAAAATTTTCGCAAAATTACTTATAACGAAGTAGAAATATTTTAAAATGAAACTAGAAATTATTTAATAGCATTTTTACATCACACTAATAATATCAAACTATCCTAAACATTAAAAATCTCGTTCAATCAACGTTTAAGACACTGCACTGCTTTTTAAACAAATTACAACTATTTTAAACGATTTCGACTCATCAGAACACTATACATTAAAAGGAATAATACACAAATTTAAAACTAATCAATACATATCTCTTTTAGCAACAAATGTAATCAATCTGCAAGACTGAAATTAGCAAGAAGCTGGATCTTAAGGTTCTTACAAGTAGATGTAGATTATCGCATTTATTATTATTTTTTGAACACGCTTATTCTAAATTAGGCTTTCACACTACTTAAAAATATTTGTAATTGCCTTCCTTTTTAAGCCATATCGCCTTTATAGCACCAATTTACTTCACTTCTCAAATTATTGATCTGTTTTTTAAAGTTCGTGATCTGCGTTTGAAATCTAGGCATATCTCGAAGTTTTTAACAGAATTGCTTGATTATGCAAGATATGCCAGTGCGCTCCGAGGTTCTAACTCAAGTCTCAAGTTATACTGAAGGTCCAGCCATGTCAAAGGAGGAGTGCAAACCACAGGTAAATTCGTCATGTCGTGTGCATTCATCATAATACCACAGACCTTTCTCTCCTTCTGTCTGGTTACAAGGTATAAACATACGTTCCTTCACATTAAATTTCATATCACGTTTGTCCTCATTTGGGTTTATTTTCTGTCTATCCAATAAAAATGTGCATATGATCTTACAATTTACACTGAAGTCATATTGAAGTTTTTCGTTTCAGTGGTGGGTGATACACAAAAAATGATATGGGCTGTGAAGAAAACAAGGGAATTGTATATTTCCCTGGTTTCTCGGAAGCCTCTAACGGCAGGATCGACTTTTCGAGAACGAGCCAATAGCAAAGCGGGGAAAACTTTTTAATTCCACTGTCGCCTCCAGTTTGTGCCCAGTGAGAGCTCCAAACTCTTGGTGGAGACCATTAACATAGCACGTGTAGTGGAATGCACGAGGGAGACACTTGGTTGATTACTTTTGTGCACCGGTGGGAAACAAAGTAAGCTCATTGCGTATCACATATCCAGAAATAACATGTTTGCAAAAATAAATGCATCTGTTATTCATTAGTTTTTCTTGGAACTGTTGTATTTCAGAAAAGACTCTCTCGTCGTTGTAAAATAAATGGTATTTTTCTTTCACAGAAGGCAGGTTGAGTTTTGTGTTCACTCATTTTACTGCATAATGTAAAGGAGAGTGACTCTTTTGCAGAACTTTTTTATCCTCATAAACTTCACCATAAGTAATTCACTGATAGTAAATACATGCGTTTAAAATTAGGAATGCTTCTAAATTGGAATCGTTAGATAAATAGTTAATTTCAATCACTGCTTCTTGCAGTAACGTCTGAAACTTTTACAAACCTGATGACATGCTTATAATAATCATTGGAAAAACTCTCTTCTATTTACGATGCATTATTTTTAGCAATAATCCTATTTCAAATAATATGAAGATAAAAACAACATTAAAGAGGAATTACAGGTTCTACTGTTGAAGAAAAGGTCTCATGATGCTTCAAAAATAGAAAAGGAAAAATATTAAATTTATTGATGTCTTAATTGAAGTTCTTGTCTCATTTTAAACTTGAGGATTGGATTGAATGACTTGAGTTAGGGAATACTTAAAGCATAATAAACGATATAAATATCTGATCAGAAATAACATGTAGAATACTATAGAGACATGAAACTATTCATTCAAACAAGGATCAAATATCCAGTCACCGAACATAAAAACATTAATATTGAAAAAATTGAGGTCTTCACTAAGAGCATTGGGAGCAATAGAAATATGAGTTGTATATTTTTCTGTAACAATACTATTGTTTGAAATAATTTAAAACCCGCCGTATATCGTAGAAAAACCATCTTTCATATGTTGGAGGAATTCTAGTACAGTGAACTTACTGCTAAAAATTTAGTCAAGGAATTTGTTTTGACTGGTAGGCCTATACATATTGACTATTTTCGTAGCACGTGAATCGCGTTCAATGAAAACTTTTCTAAATTTCCTCAGCTTTTCCACGTCAACTCAAAATTTTAACAGCAGGAGGGCAGGATGCAAGACACCACATACTTGTTACTTTACTAAATACACGTACCATTGTGATATGAACTCCTTCCGTTTGACAGAAACGCCATGTGGAATATACTCGTATATTGTATTTACGTGTGCATTCAATTTAGAAAACGGGAATCAAATTTGAGGTTTTTTTTATTTTATGTTCCGAAAGGGATCTCATAACAGGAGCAATTATGTTGTAATATTTGAGTAAATTAGTTTTTGATTTGGTTTTTTCGTCACTTAATATAAGTACTTGTATTTCTATTTCAACTAAAGGGCTACAGTATGTAACATACCTTGAAAAGATCTTATCTTGATAGTAAAAAACCGAGCGTGGTGGTGTAACGGATAGCGTTCTGGCCTCGCATTCGGGAGGACGGCGGTTCGAATCCCCGTCCGGGCATCCAGATTTGGGTTTTCCATGGTTTCCCCAAATCACTCCAGGCGAATGCCGGGATGCTTCCTTCAAAAGGCCATGGCCGAATTCCTTCCCATTCCTTGCCCCCATCCTTTCCCGTCTCTAAAGACCACGTTGTTAAAAAGGGACGTTAAACTGTTACAAAAAAAAAAAAGATAGTAAAAAATTACCACAAATAACTAAACACAAAACAATTTCAAGTTGCAATGTCAACAGAATTCACTACCATCAGTCAACAGCTCTGATAGCGCAACAGCTACCTTCTTCGCTACTCACAGGCCAACCAGGAACAGTTTATTTCACGTTGGTGTTAGACTCATCCCCTTCTGGTCTCCTATTACGAGAAGATCTAATATTACTTCTAATTAAAAGGTGAAATTCTGCAAAACGTCGAGTTTGATTTCTGCATGATAATCTCGAGTTAACAGGTGATAAATTCAGATTCTGCAGCTGAATGGAAGAAAAATAAATGTTTTATGATAAACCCACGTAAATCACTGTGTGACAGAATTGGCGCCTAGCGATTCTCATCAAAGTAGAGGTCCATTCTTTTCGAATTCCGGATCACCACGCAACAGGTAACAATGTTAACACATCAGCTATATCCAAGCCAAGCTTAAGGTGAAAATAACGTATGAAATCCTTAATTTCATGTTTCATAGATGTTCAGTGTTTATCGGTATGACAATTCCACAACCCTCGAATCATTATTATTATCATTATTACATTATTTTTGATTAAGCAAAAGTTTTGTAAATAATTGTATTAATAATTTGTAAATTGATTTGTATTTCGTAGGTTTTCGACAACCTGTAATTTGTGTAGTCTGTTGGAAGAGTAAGATTATTGTCTGTAGTTAGCATTAAAGAATATTTGGCTTGGCTCGCAACACCTGATCGAGAAGCATTATGTGTTCCGTGCCTAATCTGGTAATGATGTATGGCGCGAGTATGTGCTTCATTGTGTGGTGAGTGTATTAAACTGTGAAATGTATTAGGAGATTGATTGAATGTAACACGAGTGATTAAATGTTGATTCAAGGAACTGTGTTATTTCGTTCGGAACAGTGATTTTTCGTTTTCAGACATAGCAACAATACCTGTCATTTTTGGCGGTTATAAATTTATTATCTACATTTAGTTAAAATAAAATTGAACATTCAGCTAGCATGTGTTCGAGCTGAAACTGGGCCTTTCTCGTCCAAAATACGCTATTACATCAATTTTTGTGGATATGATAAAAATCTACGAAATTCGACGTAGGCTGTTTGTTGGTTATCCACAGCTAATTATTCTACACTAATTGAATGGTAAAATCCACATCAACACGAAAGATGCAGTACTTGTAACGAGGAAAGTATTTCTAGCAAGATGTAAAAACATTTAGGTCAAACTAACAGACGTTTGAATCAGAGGTTTAGTTTAACTTTGAACACGGCCTCAAACATTTTCTCTGGTTGAGCTGTACGGTGGCAAATAATTACCCGTCCACTTCGCAATGAGAGTAATGTAAAACCACTGTGTCCCGTCCCCCAGGGTTGGTGGGTGCCCACAGAATGGCCTCTCCACATACAGCTGTGGTCCGTGTGGGACAAACGATGGGCCGGTGGGTCTGGCGATGCTTTATTGATGGCAGTTGTAATGCACTCCTTTCAGCGAACGGTCCGCACTCTGCAAATCAGGTCACGCCCACCGCCGCACACCGAATTCGCATTATCAGAGAGCTGGTAAACCGCAGAAAGAAATGCCTTTGTTCCAGCCGGGCGGGGTCCAACTGGAAGGTTGAAATGTTGTTTTAGACTTGTAAAATAAAGTATGACTGCTCAGAGTAAATCTGAATCTGCTAGACTCAAATAATGTCTGATTGCTTTTGTTTGTTTATTTATTTTCCATCTTAAAAATATTTTGGGTGGATGTTTGGACTATGAAATTGTCATTATAAATTCGTATTTCGCTAAGAGTTTCCAACTTCGTAGATGGTACTGCCACATTTACCCTCTGCTTGTAATATATTTACACAAAGAGTTTTAAAAGTTCTTTCTAATTCCTAGATCAATATTTGAAACTAAAAGGTTTCATTTTTCATGAAGGCTCTTTTTGCTAGTTCTATTCTGCTTTTAACATCATTCCTGCTTCGGCCATCGGTTGTAATTGTACTTCCCAACTAACAGAATTCACTTACTTCTCCTATTGCATCCGATCATATTTTTATATTTAATCTACTAGTATTGGTATCATTTCTGCTACATTTCATTACTTTTGTCTTGCTTTCATTTATATTCAGTCCAAAATCTTCCTTCAGTATTTTGTTCATGTCATTCAGTAACTTCTCAATATCCTCAGCCCTCTCTGCTAACAAGACAATGTCATCAGCAAATCGTAGCATACTGATTTTTTCTCCCTGAAAACTTATGCCACATGGAAATTTTTCTTTGACTTTATTCATTGCTTCTTCTACATACAAGTTGAATATTAACGGGGATAGACTACAACCTTGTCTCACACCCTTTTTAACTGATGCATGGCTCTCGTGATTCTCTACTTTCATTATATCCACTTGATTCTTATATAGTTTATAGAGTATTCTCCTATCTCGATACTTTAGACCTGACTTCTTTAAAATTTTGAACATCTTGTCCCACGTAACATTATCAAATGCTTTTTCTAAATCAACGAATGGCATAAAAGTATCTTTGTTTTTCTTGATCCGCCCTTCAAGTATTAATCTTAAAGACAGAATTGCTTCCCTTGTACCACGATTTTTCCTAAACCCAAACTGATCTTCACCTACTATCTCTTCTACTACCCTTTCCATCCTTCTGTATATTATTCTGGTCAGTAATTTTGAAGCATGTGTTATGAGACTAATGGTGCGGTAATTCTCAAATTTGTCGGCTTGTGCTTTCTTTGGAAGTGTGAAGATGATATTTTTATTAAAATCTGTTGGAATTTCTCCTGTTTCATAACTGTTTGATATCAGCTTGAATAATCTTTCGATTCCTTCCTCTCCTAGGGATTTAAGCAGTTCTGGAGGGATCTCATCAGTTCCAATTGCCTTATTTGCTTTCAAGTCATTCAGAGCTTTATTAAAATCTGTCCTCAAAACAGGATCTCCTAAGTCACCAATGTCGACATCACCTTCCTTTTCCAATACACTATTGTTCAAGTCGTCCCCAACATACAGTTTCTCAATGTATTCTTTCCATCGGTTAGCTGTATCTTCTGAGCTTAAAAGAGGTTTCCCATCGGCAGCTTTCATGTTCATACCTCTTTTCTTCATTTCTCCAAAATTCTGTTTGATCTTTTTGTAAGCAACATCCACTTTACCTACGACCGTTTCCTTTTCTACTTCTTGACACTTTTCTGGTAGCCATTTTTCTTTTGCTATTTTGCATTTCCTATTTATTTGATTTCTACATTGCCTGTACTGCTCTCTTCCTGCTTCATCCTGAGCATTTTTGTGCAATCGTAAAAACTCCTTTTCAAATACCAAAGCAAGAACGTTCTGACATATGCATGCGTGTGTTTAGTTAAAACGCGCTAAAACTGAAGCACTTGATATTTAATAGTTCCGGAGCAGAAAATATAAATGTGTACTTAACCTAAAAGAATTTTGAAGTCTTATTGTCGGCACGTTCACTGTTTTCAGGGAGTGGGACATTGTTGTTAACGTATATTGATGTCTTAAATTCTGAAATGTTTTCACCCAGTGGTTTTAAAATGTAATAATTACATTTGAGAGACGATGCAAAATAAGCGATAAACTTACAAAAAGAAATGATATCCCACAAGAATAATTCTTGTAAAAATAGGCCAAGTCTCGTGTTCATGTAGTGAAAAAAAGTTATGAGATCTTCTTCTGAGCCAAGTCTACACTTTACAGTGTGTATTCACTTCACTTTGTGAAACAGAATGGTTTCTCTCGGTGTCATAGATCGTTTATTTAGGATAAAAAAAAACTGATGACTTTGCCGTTATGCAGGCCATGTTTTAGTAACCTATATAAATACCTAAGATGTGTTGCTTCATCTAACTTATAAATACTTAAAAGCCAAGATTTCTCTCGCTCTTTTTCGAATTTGACAAGTATGTATTATTCCCTCAATTGTAAAAAAAATTATGACGTGTATAATGGCCAAGTCATTAGATTTTTTTTATCCTAAATAAACGATCTATGACAGCGAGGGAAACCATTCTGTTTCACAAAGTGAAGTGAATACGGACTGTAAAGTGTAGACTGGGCTCAGAAGAAGATGTCATAACTTTTTGTCACTACATGAACACGAGACTTGGCCTATTTTTACAAGAATTGTTTTTGTGGGATATCATTTCTTTTTGTAAGTTTATCGCTTATTTTGCATCGTCTCTCAAATGTAATTATTACATTTGAAAACCACTGGATGAAAACATTTCAGAATTTAAGACATCAATATACATTACCAACAATGCCCCACTCCATGAAAACAGTGAGTAGCCAAGCAATTGCCGTTGGTTTCAATACAACCATAAACTAAATTACTAGTAAATTCTAAACTAAGCACAGGAACAAATTAAAATTTAAGATATTAGTTAAACTTGCTGATCTATGCTAGGACGCAACGCCAGGGACCCAAGAAGGAAATATGCTATATGGCGAAATTGATTGTTATGAGGCCATGTTTCTGCTCACCAACTATATTAGGTGTTCCCGTGAAAATACGTCCTGGACTAAGCCGTAAAATTATACATCCATGGCAATGGCGCATATGTATTTTCGATTAGTACTAAAAGAAAGAGAGTTAGCGTTTACGTGGAAATGAGGCCTGAACCAAGCTGTAAAATTATGCATTCATGGCAATGGTGAATATGCAGTTTCGATTCGTACGAAAATAAAGCCAGTTATCTAAGTTGTTTTGTTAGGTTACATTGGCAATCGTATTTCTCAGATGAACAATGTGTTAGAATCACTGCAACATTCAAAAAGCACACACACACACACACACACACACATCCCCGCCCTTCTTTTGTTTTTAAATATGTTGGAAATTGAATCTCTTCTTGAGACAGGATCGATGGTTTGAGCATATAGCTTCATCCAAAAACAAATCAATTAACCTGCAAATATGCACCGGAACGTTTGGGTTGCCATTGAATAAATACAGAGAAAATCAGCAATATCATTACCAATAATGCCACAATCTCTGAAAACAATTAATGTGCGTCGTAACCGAGCAATGAACGTTGCCGCTGGTTTAACTACCACCTAAAATAAATAGCAAGTAACTTCCAAACCAACAATAAGAACAAACGTAAAATTTAAGTCTTTTGTTAAACGCGCTTGCCTATATATAGTATAGAAATCCTCAGGTTTATAGCTTCATCCGGAGCAAAGTAATTTAGCCGCAGATATGTGTCAGAATTTTTCATATTTGGGATTGTAATTAAAGAAATTCAGTGTAACACTCCAATATCAGATTTTTCTTATGATTTAGGGATGAAACTATATATGTGTACCAAATTACTTGTTTTAGGATTGCTGGAAGTACAGTGGAATTTTGATGTCGGGGTGTTGTGCCGAAATAAAATTTCGAATTTCAATAACTTCCAAAGTAAGAAAAGGAAAGTAGTAAAATTAAACATATATTCGTTAAACATAGTAAGCTAACTCTACAGTAAAAATTTGAGGTTTATAATTAGGGTAGAAAGCGATTTCATGTTAGTGGTAGGTAAGGGGATAGGTATATGGAAATTTACGAGTTTTCTTATAATATATGGATGAAATGTTATCTGTGTACCAAATTTCAGCTTTCTACGGCTACAGGAAGTGCCTTAGAATTTTGATGTTCATCAGTGAGTGAGTCAGTGAGTGAGTGAGTGACAAAATCGCTGAAGTTTTCATCCGAATAATATACGAACTAAGAACAGTAACAAAATAAAATTTTGTACGTTTGCTAAGGTTGCTGATATCTATGTATAACAGAAATTTTACACATGTAGCACGAATACGACCGAAGAAATTGATGTTCAAAAATTTCTCGAATCGCTTCGAGAAAAGGGTAGGCAGTGCTGCCGTTGAAATTGACTGAATGCATCGTTCCTTGATTTCAAGCGAGTATTTAAAAAATATAAGACTGTTTGGTGGATTTAGACGGTAAAACACACATCAAATTCCTTAATTTTAAAGATTATAGGTTTCACTATCGCTGAATTGTTGGTTTCTGATGTTTGTGTCACATGTTTTTGTAAGAAGAAATGAAGCTAGGAGCCGCTCCTATCAGTCGTGACCAATGCTCAATTACGCCGGTCATGTGACCACGTCGTTGAACCATCAGCTATGCGGGAAATACTCTGTCCTCACTAAATGTACCATAGCTGTGCCCCACATAAAATGTGCACTGCCAGTGTTGGTCTCCCATATCTTGGGACAGTAAACGGTTGCATGTCTCAAAAAACTCGGAGGACAATTCAACGTAATCTTCCCCAACCCAGGTGGATGACTGAACCATTTCCTGACTTGGCGAGCTGTAGTCTTCCCCATTTCTCGAATGAAAAGGTTTCTTCTTTTCTTCCCCATCGAGGGGACCGATGTGATGGTTAGACTTCTCCGTTAACTTGGGAATAGTGCTTCTCCATAAAACCTCCCGTTAATCAAAGCAGATTCGTGGTCTGTTGTTAGAAGTGGAGCTCAAATTCTCTCGACGATAGTAAAATCTTGTTGTTCTCAGCTTGTCCGTGAGATGTAATCTTAACAATTCATCATGATCGCATAGCGATCACCTTGCCCTCTATAGGGACAGATATTTTTGCTGAAAAATGGAATCCGGCGGGAAGCGAGCAGGTTGAAATATTCTCTACTAACAAAAAGTACTTTGACATTGCTCGTATACTTTAACCTTTCTGAATAACACTTAAACTGAACAATTCCGAGGCCAATGTTAATTATCATTCCCACACTACTAAACTACTTTTTCACCAGTATTATTTTAACGGTTATACTAAATAGTAATTGCTATATTTTGTATGAGTTTTATGACGTGTTAGAAGGCACATCACGTTATAGTATACCTGTTAACATTAGGAAGACAGCACAAAAGAACCACAGACGTTTAAGCCTGCGGAGTTAAAAACATTGAACTTTGTACTTTTTCTTAGACACCAGAAACTCGCACAAATTAGTGAAAAAATCAGTTACATGTTACTGTCGCATTAATACTAAACTTCTTCCACCTTTTGACAAATTATTGAGGAAAGTGTTAACAGTTGATAGAGTGGTGAGAAACTGGTGTCATATGACAATGTAACGGTTACGACAAAATTCTTGAACAAATAATTCAGCAATACTGATATTCTGTAACATACATTAACATTAAAATAATCTACTAACACCTACGCCCAATGGATGCCTTAGAAGTCCCTTGTCAATGAATTGATAAAAATTTAAATTTTGAATGTGCAAATATATTAATTTTTGATTTTTATTTCTTAATATGGTTAAAATCTGGAAGCTATTAAATCGACAGGCTGCAAAGGCCGAATTAAATTTGCCGTTTCTTACGATAGTACGACTACACATGATAACTATTAACGTTTAATTTTCACAACATTCTTTCTAAAAATTCTGTCATGCTGTCATGGCGATGTAGTAACTAAGATGTAAATAACTCTTCCTGAAGCTGTATTTTTAGGGAATAATAAGTAATAGATGATTATTTACCCACACCACATCAAAGGTACCGCAAAACAGCTGATCTTCCTGGAAGGTTTGTTAATTTCCTCATAATAGCCAACGTCACTAATTTTTATTCTTTTGGTAGCTCTAATGATAGTGGGAACGCGTATCTATGGGATGACTATTACTGGAAAAGAGTTAAATGTATTGCAATGCATAGGCGTTGTTCACATTCATTGAATTTAAAGATAGGTCAAAAACATTTATTTAAGAATAATGAATTTTATGTGATTTGGACTAAAATTTAGTCTAGTCCTTTTATGGAATCGGTACAATTATTTCACTTTTCACAATTCATAAATTCAAACCGTCTCCTGTTTCTGTTGACTCTACTTTTTTCTGTTTATTTCGAAGTGTAAAGTTTAACTGAAAAATGAAATGATGGACTTTAGATTAACTGTAATATAATGGTTAAAATATATAATATCTTGTTTTTTTTTCAACACGGCGTGTTCTTCTTTTTTTTATAATTTCTAAATAACTATGTCAGGCTATAAACTTTAAAGCTAGGTTTAAATAACCCTACATCAAACAAGAAAACTGTGATGTTGGAATTTTCGATTGGAGCACGTCTACCTTGTTTTTAAGTTTCCTTATATTTTTATTATTATTATTATGATTATTATTTTTCAGTCATCAGTCTTTCGACTGGTTTGATGCAATCCTCCTTCCCTTCCTATCTGAAATCTGCTAATCTCTTCATGTCTACATACCCCTTGCAACCCACGTCCTCATTACCTGCTTCATATATTCTAATCTGTCTTCCTCTACTGTTTACCTTCAACTGCTCCCTCCACTAACAAATTAACCAATCCAGCATGTTTCAAAATATGACTTACAGAAAGAAGAGACAGGCTGGTAAGGTTCTTCCACAAACTTCTTTCCTCACCCATCATTTCGTTTATTTTACTTCATCATATTTGTTACTGCTTCCATCGTTTCAGTGTTGTAACTCCTAAAAGTATAAATGAGCGTGGCGTGAGTGCCTCGACAGTTCTTAGCATCCATTACAAGTATTTCCTGATTAGTTATGTTAATGAATACAAAGTTTTAATGAAAAAAACGATCAACTTCCACTATACCCCTAAATATTTCAATAAAAGTTTCCGATTGATATGATTAAGACGTTTATTTTCTAATTTGCTGTTGCAGTAGAGATCACCCACAGACAACTTGTTGCTTTTAGGAACTTTTTTTTTTCTTTACAGCTACATAAATATTACCAGGACATCATGCTAAAGTATGGAGTTTTTTTATGATATGGAATGCTCGAGAAACAGGCCAGAAAACATTAATAACTATAATTTTGTATTTGAATTTTTGAAATCAATGAAATACACATCACATAATCCTCGTATTTAAGCAAAAATTAAAAATCGAAAATCGCTGCATTATTTTTATAAATTAAACAAATTCATCATAAACGAAACAAATAGAGTAACTGGAATAAAATATATTAGTTAGCTAAACCAAAATTGATTAATTATTAACATTTAGTTTTCTTTGTTACTCATAATTAAAGATTGTGATTGTTTAAAAATTTATTGCTGGATAAAATATTTTGCAGAAGTTCTGCCTAAAAATGTGTGAGCTGAATACTCTGGATTTTTATTTCATTATAATCACATTTTTTTATAAAAGTTTAAAACCTGATTGTAACATTTGTTAAAACGATATGCGAATTACCTCAATTAAAGTGAAAAAACCAGATGTTTTATAACTCTGAGCAGTTTCATCGTGATGAAACATCAATGTTACCAGTCAGCTTGCAAACCAGAAACAAACCTAAAAAACTTTTTCCCGCTTGCTAACAGGCAATACACTAATACTGAGCGCATGAATGTGCGAATCACAGCAGTTTTAATAAATCAAGTAAAAAATAATATCCCATTATCAAGGCGATATAATTAATCTTCAAATTAAAGCAGTGTGATAATGGATTTTTTTCGTTCTTCTTACTGTCTTGATTACTGATAGTACGGAAGTCTTTATTGGGTTTGTTTCTCAAGTTTTCTATTCCATATTTCGTAGTCTGATGAAAAGCGCTGGATCAGCAAGTAACTAATGTGTTTCGTGTCTAGCTATTTCATAGAATCGTTTTGCTAATAATTAAAGCTTGTATTGCTGAATGAAGCGCTATAATATTTGGTATATGGGTATAAGAGCCACTCAAACAACACTCTTTATACATACAAAATAAACTTGCATTTTTTTTTTATGAACTACGAGAATTCCCGGTGAGCATATGACACAAATGGCGAAGCCCTGAAAAATTTGTGGTTGTCACTAGCAGTATGAAGTATACGAGACTTAGAAATAATTAATTAATTGGAATTTTGACTTATTCTTCGGGCTATAGTTTATCAGAGATTCTGTTCTTTAGCTACGACATTCATGTCATAGAAACTAGCTAACTCTCGGAAGAAATTATAGGAGTTTAAATATATTGTTTTAATTTTCTGATCTTAAGTGTTTGGTTGTATTCGATCCTTTGGATGTGACTTGAATGATACTAATTCAAAAGTCTGTCAGAATGAAAGAGTTTAGTTAAAAATGTTTCTTAATTGGCTACGATTATTGCCTTTCCGCAGAGAATCGATACATATTATGCAAAGAAAGTTAACATAAAAAACTTTAGTCACTTAGTTCAGGTAGCTAAACTTCCAAATTAATTGCAATACATATATATAAGTTTCTAATTTATCTTTTTTAGTGTAATTATGATGATATCTGAAAACTGCCCGTATTTAGAAATATCACTGCTTCTGAATAATTTTTGCGATACTCCAAGGCTATTTCATTTTTAATGGAACGGTAAATCTTGCTTGAATTTGCTTAAACTATGTGCAATTACAATGAATTAACATTATACATTGTTTTTTTGTTCCATATGTTAGACCTATATTGTAGTAAACAATATAACTTGTTTGAAATCTTCCTTGCTAAGTCGTTTAGAATTCAGTCTACTGAAGGTTTTAATGATGAAAATTAGCAATAACGATTATTCTGTTTTAATAGAATTTCTCGAAAACGTTTATCAGTTGCAGTTTTATGACTTGAGTGTAGACTGTTTATTTATTTATTACATCTAATGTCTCGAAATAGTAGGATCTGTTTTATGATTGATCTCTATCATTATTTTATTAAAATTCATTAGAAGTTCACGTTATTTTTGCCAATCAAATGCCTATGGAGATTCTAAGTTTAAAGACATTTTCAATGGTAGAACTTAGGTCGTGAACAAATAACTTGATCAACAATGAGTTTATTTATATATAATCTGATTTTCCACTTTTGTTTTAAGTCTGAATTAATTATTATTTGATAACAGAAATGTAAGTGTTGTAAACACACACTTTTTTTTGTAAGCAACAATAATTCACTAGCATTCGTATAAATACTTTAGACAATTTACATTGGCAGATTTTGATGATCGGATTCAATGATCCGTTAAAAGTACGGTATACTTAATAGCAAGGTAAACATTACTATTTCATAATGTGATCTCAAAAATACATTTGATGGATTATTTCTAGATCAAGTGATTTAATATACCACATTTTCTCACGGAAACAGAGAGAATACTATTTTTATAGTAAACAGAGATCGTATCAGTTTGTTGTATGGCAAGTATTGGCTGCCAAATGTTCGCTTTTACACAGGATTCGAACAGATCTGATAAGCGCTTCTGCCCCACAAGCTATAACCTGTCTCGTTCATGGAGGTAGAGAGAGAGCAGCTTATCTCCAAATGTATCGGTAACTTTCGCTGCCATCTGGCTACCTTTTCTCTTCTGTACGAGAGTAAGAAAGACGTACCGAAGGGTTAAAATATCCATACGACCGTTAAAGTGAGGATGACAGCAGTATTTTTCAATGTTACCTCCCGTTACAAAAGTCATTATGCACACCGACGTCATAATAAGATATGTCTGTATTATACAAAGATTTAAAAATTTGTAATTTGTGATATAAATAATGAGAAAAATTATTTATGGAAGCAGTAAAATTTGAGCAATAGTAACGTGAAATAACTATGGCTATAGATTTAACGTTTACTCTGAGTGTGTTAAGTACTTACAATTAATTAGATGACACTAGACTTAAACACCAAAATTAAATCAGTAAGTTATGAAAACATTAAGAATAACACAACAGAATATTTATGTAGCGTTTACGATTAACTTTAATATATGGAAGCATCTTTATACTAAAAAATCATTAAAGCGTAAATGTGTGGACCAGCATATTTTTGAAGAGATTTCTTTTTTCAAGTTGATTACTAGCACCATACGTTTTCATGCAGTTCATCATCCAATGCAAGAAATCGGTGACGTGGTCTAGAATAAAGTATTTGACTTACAGGGACTGAAGCTTAGTCACCATGTTTATATCCATGGAAAATTGCAGTGTGCAGTGTGCTGTGTCTATATATATCTTTGTTATGATTTCACATAAAAATCACAGAAAAAATTGAAAATTGGGATCTAACTTGTAACGTTCTGGCTTTATTAAATAATTTGAAAATGTAATTTATATTATAATTGTAACTGAATTTTACCGTGAAACGAAGAACTTGCGTGAATAGTTTACATGAGAAATTATCAACGTTTTTATTTAAATTAATGACATGAAATATTGTACAAGCTTTATAAAAAAAATAAATCAAGATAAGTGAGCGTTTCTTCTGTGGGCATCAGGGTATTTTGTAAAATACCCAAGATTCAACAAGTAACATTCAACAGTCTGAATGTTTACTTATAATTGACATGCATTCTTAGCCCAACCGCTCACAGCCTGTCAATATCGCACACGTGTGAAAAAAAAAATTCCATATTTATGAATAAACCTGAAGTTTATGAATGTAACTAGCGTTCATTACAAACTTAAAATTTCAGATATGTCTTCAGACTGCATGATCGCTCACCGGAACAAGAAATGATATGTTCCTAACCTCGCTGTTAATACTATTTAGATAATGGACATTACGTGAAATATGCCAGAGATTCTTAATAAAATTCAGAGTTCACACAATCCATCAAAGATTAGCATTTCAATAATCGTAAACATTGGTAAAAAAAATATACAAGCTTGATTATTTTTCCTTTTGTGGTTTGTGGTATATGAAAAATAGTATTATTAAAATTGGCCTGATTAAATATTGGTTTTTCGTGAAAACTGACTTTCTATTTTGTTCTTTGGGTTCGTTAAATATTGTCGTCAAATTTTTTATCTTCGAATTGTGTATACAAAGATTGTTACAGCTTTTAATTCCGACAGCAGTTTGCAGAGAATACATCTAAGTCTGGCCAAACCGTTCACCTCAAAAATACACATTTGACAAAGAGTAAATTACAAAACACGTTAGCGAAAATTTAAAAAAATTCGCGGACAGATGACGGGCACCATAACATGAAATTGTGATATTTTTTTCTTTGCGTCTGCGAAAGGTGACGCTTGAGCGGATATTTAGCAAATAATTCTGTTCTGGACTGAATTTCGTCACATCCACAGCTTCCGCAAATATTAATGCTTGAAAATCCAAACATCTACTATACCGTACCACGTCGGCAAAGTTACCTGGCAAAAGGCAGTACTTACAACAACAGAGATTGTGGGGTGGATCGGGTGAGCGTAAATATTAGAATCTGTCCGTCGAGAGTGAAATTTTTGTTCTGTGAATCATTTTGCTTGTGTATTATGTGATTTTTGATGCGAAAATTGAAAAACGAACCATTTTTCCAGTTATATGGTCTTTCAAATATGCTAAAAGACCGACACAGGAGGAGCGTTATGCCAAGAACGTGGGTTAAACGTGGGCTTGTCGAATATGTAAACATGATAAGTATATTGGGCATTGAAATAGCTCACTTAAACTAACTAGTATCCGGCAAGTCAGAAGATTTAATTTATTTCTTTTATATGCTCCAGCTTCCATCACGATGAGGACATAAACAGAAAATTCCTCGTATTTCAACTTGTGTTGAATGATGAAGGTTTTCTCCGAAAGAAAAATAACTCAAAGCTACAAAATAACAGGGAGAGACACATTTATTTTCCCAGTTTATTATTTAAAATTTTGAAATGATTGATATTTATACTTAATTCTTTCTGCAGGAAATTTTTAATTTTTTATTTAAAAATGATTATAAATTTTATTCATTGTATATTCATAATTTCACAAGTTTTGCAGATTGGAAACTAAAACTCATTTTGGTATCCATTATAATGAAATTCTTTAGTTGTTGCAACACATTATTACGAAAACTGGATTTGATGTGGTAGTCAGCAAACTGAATTAATTTTAACAGATCTTTATTTCACCTCTTTAAATGGTTTCGTACTGAAATATGTTAATGAATGCAGACTGCAATCAACTTCGTCATTTCTGTGTTACGTACAGAAGATTTTGGTTTCGTTCTAAAATATGTAATCAGTGTAGACTGCGATCAAATACGTCATTCCCATGTTGTACACAGAAGATTTTATTTCAGTCCTGAAGTATCTAAATGTGGTTATTCTCAAAATTTCAAAACCTGTTTTCATATCTCTGTCTACAAGAGGAATATCAATTTCAAAGCCGCATTGCTAGTTTACTGAGATCTGCTAATGGGCGCCTTTTTAATTAGTTTAGTTTAGGAAGTCACTCCAAACTTTGGAGATTAAAAATTAATAGATAGGGAAGTGGTAAAGAGACGCAGTTCCTGCTTTCACAAAATTCACATCACGTTAAATACGTTACCGGAGAGATATAAACTCGTTCGTATTCACTACTCGGATGTAGGGATGTAACGCAGCCGCATCCTTAGGTATGGAACTTCCGCATGAAATCCTCCCAACGCTTCCGCAACTTTTGACGCGGAAATATAACGGAACTTTTGTTTGGAGTGCAATATATATGTATCTTAGTCTTTTCTTCTTATATGAGAACCCGCCGATCGTCGCTTAGCAAGAACAGAATGGTTGTTTCTTTTCTTAAGGTTCTGTAATAAAAGTAACATCGATCTGAACGGCGATATTACCTAAGCACTAACATACAAGTTTGAATTGCAGGAAAGTAAAGCAGCTTCATGGTCAAACTTGTAGGGGTTCAAGCAGTACTTTCTACTCGTACTTTCTAGGGGCATCCCATTGTTACTATCGCACAGTTGTAGGGTAGGGTTTCTGCAAGTCCAACCACATCCAACAGGTTCTACACGTAGTAGGCCTACTGCAACCCCTTTCGCGCCCCAACAAGAGCCCTACATCGGAAAATCGGGTCATCTTATGTCCTATAAACTGGACTGTGAATGGATCGCTAGAGCGGTGGAAAGGCGGATGGCGTGCACGGAGATATGCGGTGATGTTGCCATGTGCTGGACGCTTGAATTATTCGAGCTGCGAACTCCGCAACGTTCATATGACAAAAGATTGTTTTGTTGACGCGTGCGTAGTTATGTAAATAATTTAATTCACGATTCTTGTTGTTGACAGATGAGGCAAAAAATAAATCAAAATTGCAGTATGAAAGGAAATATACTTATTTTGATTTTAAGTTTATTTCTGCTAGAATATTGAAATCTAAATAATTTTAAATTTATCTTCCACATCAGAATCAGGTTCCGTAAAACATCCGCAGATGTCAAGCACTAAACACTCGCATTCGCAAAGATGCCTCCCTTATAAACCTACTCGGATGAATGATGTGGTCTGAATAAATAGATCATATTTTACAAGAATAAACGTAAAAAGAAGTACAATTATGAGAAAACCAATCTAAATATTTTAA
Source organism: Vandiemenella viatica (assembly GCA_031002005.1). Classification (NCBI taxonomy): domain Eukaryota; kingdom Metazoa; phylum Arthropoda; class Insecta; order Orthoptera; family Morabidae; genus Vandiemenella; species Vandiemenella viatica. Next base: position 102,375,817 of record JARYHS010012519.1, on the reverse strand, counting down.
ACTTCAATTTCAGCAGCATCATTAATCCGGGTATATCTTAATGCTCTTGATTCTTCTTACTGTAGTTGCATGAGGTGACAATACCAGTGTTTTCGTAAATTATAGTAATTGCAGCAACAGAATTAAATTATCCTTCAAGAGCATGTTACTATCGCACACTGAGGGTTCTACACACAAATTGTGTTTTTAATCGAGTTTACTGAAAAGTACTATTCTATAAATTGATTTTATATAGAGTTATTTATACGAATTCACTGAAAAATATTTTATAACTACTTACAAATGATGCCACGAAAATAGTTATCAACAGAATTCATTACTCATTTTGGAAATTCACCTTATTGTAGCACATTCAGTTATATATATAATAGGCCAGACAAATTTCGGAATAAAATTAAATGAAGAACTATTCAGGTCATTCGGATACAGATAATAATTGCAGTGTTATTGGACATCATACATGCGTTTTAATCTGGAAGTTTTTCAGTGTGGTTTTTATGAATAAATATCTGCATTAGACTAAATTAAATACTATATCGTAAAATAAGTAATTTTTCAATGTTCTACTAATTATTACCTTTATTTTGTGTAACAGAACCAGCATCTTAATTGTGATGAGTGAAGGGTATTCATTCTTTAACCAAGATGGAAAAATGTATTAGAGGTTGTTTTATAGATACGGATAAACGTATTTTGGGTCCAAAATACAAAAATGACAAAATGGAACGCATTTACTGTTGAACGTAGATTCCGCAGAGATTTTGAGAAATAACATACTGCAAGATTTTCTTTTTTCCCCCTTTTATTCCAATGTCTTTATTATACTGTTATTGATTACTTAAATACAAAACACTATAAATCGTAAAAGTTACTCAAACTATAATGATTTATTGCCTTTAAACCGAGACATACTCACACTATATTATCTTCATTTAGTTTATCCTTTATTCAAACTGACATTGCGAGTTTCTGTGTTATTAGTAGCAGTTTTCTTTAGTCTGCAGAAAAATAAATTTTCAATATTTAATAACAAATTTTAAAATCTGTTCTAAAATACTTTTCCTACAGCTAAAAGTTTGATGTCAAGATAATAAATAATGTGTGAATGTAATAGATTGCAACAGATTTTCATTAACTACGAATTTCGGAATCTCACATTGTCTCATTTTTAACTGTGATCGTGGATATAAAACCAATTCAATTATTATTGGTGCAATGAGCTCTACAAAAATAACTGTTATACGGTTAGGAAAGTGCAGAAAAAAAAACTTCACAGTGTGGTTATCTAAACATTTAAAAATGTGGATTTAACAGTTAAGCTCAGAACTCTCGAACCATTTTTATTTAATATTTACTGCTACAAAACAATCCAAAAAGTGCAATTTTTGTAAAACCCATTGATTACAATTTAAACCCGAAAAGAATGCGTGACTGACATGTATTATTGACGTGATTAATTACGTAAAAGTTGGTATTGATTAAATTGGATCCCCGCTTTCACTTATTTCTGCTGCACGGGAAAAGAAAAGTGGATCAAGTGGTGTAAGTCATTATTCTCCGTGTTTTCATCCACATGTAGTCTCGATAGCACACTACCATGATTGTGTTTTACTTTTAACACTGACAATCCGGCCTTTTATGAACAAATGATTATTCCTTGTAAACACTAGTCTCTCAGTGTGAACACTGAAAGTTATATTAAATCAATGTCATGAAGGCAAACGTTTTCGTTTTTTCTCAGACTTGGCGCCTCGTTGAAGTCGACGTCATTATAGGTGGAAGATGAGAGGGACAAGGTGCAGGAAGGTATTTGGCCGTGACCTTTTGAAGGAACTATCCCGAAATTTGCCTGGAGTGACTTTGAGAAACGATGAAAAAACTAATCTGAATGGCTCGACAGGGGATTGAACGCGCGTGCTTCCGAATACCATGACCGTGCGTTAAAACTTACCTAATGGGCTCGCTAAGCGTTTTCCCATTACCGTCAGTAAGCGTATTATTTTTTTCTTTACTTAATATCTATATTTAAATAATACTATTAAGCTGTAATGAAGTACTCTTCGTTATAGCGAAATAATTTGTAAAAAAGTAGAAATATGATGTTGCAGTCATCGAAATATGTTTCATCTCAAATCGATAACATCAAGACTCGAGTAAGTATCCTTCTGCGTAAACCAGTTAATTCAAATAACGGATACGTATAAATATTATGTCAGGATGACACGAATTCTTCACGAGTTTTCTGGCAGATAATTTCTTTTTTCAACAACGTTTCGGTAGCAACCTCCGCTGCCTTAATCAGGTGAGCTGTCATAACGAAGCTACCGGAATGTGAATGCCTCGCTAGCGAGTCCTGGCTCCTATGGAAGCGAATGAAACGAATTCGTTCCCGCAGAAGCCCTGCAAGTAATATGTAAAATCCTTTTAGCCCCACTGCTGTTTATGTGATAGGTTACATATCAGCACTTTGGGTCTTCTACTGCGCTGTAGGGACAGCGGCGTGTTGCCTTGTTTTGTCAGAATAGCCCTTCACATAAACAGCAGTATTGCCAAAAGGATTTTACATCGTACTGGCATGGCGCTTCTGCGGAAGCGGATTCGCTTCATTCACTATGATAGGAACCAGGACTCGCTCGCGAGGCATTCACAGTTCGGCAGTTTAGTTATGAAATCTCACCTGATAAAGGCAGCGGAGGCTGCTGCCAAAACGTTGTTGAAAACAGAAATTATCTGGCAGAAAACCCGTGAAGAATTAATGAATCCATAGGCCGGTAAAACACTTAATTATCACATTATACCAGGACGTCTGCCAACGTCAAGTACAAAAGTAACATTGCTTGGTTGCAATATTACATGTTGACAATCATGAGTACAATGTTGTTTGTTTATCTCGCAGCAAATGTATTGTAATAATTAAGATAAACATTTATCCATATACAAAAACAAACAAATTCACGCGGGTGAAAAAAAGAAATAACGATTCAATAAACTTTGATGTGTTCCATGTGATCAAAACAATTAGAATGTCTCGCGAACAAGCCCTAAAAAAATCTGAGTTATTTACACTTTCAGAAACGCCAAGGACGTAACGGTGACCACAGGAACATTTAGATGGTCTGTTTTTTTGTGTTTTTTTTTTTTTTTTTTTTACTTTTTGCTTTACGCCTCGTCGACGGCTAAAGTAATTAGAGGCGGGATGGGAATGGGGACAAGAATCGGGAAGGAATTCGGCCATGACCTTTTTGAAGGAAGACTCCCAAATCTGGATGCCCGGACGGGGATTCGAACCCGCGTCCTCCCGAATGCGAGGCCAGAACGTTAACCGTTCACCCACCACGCTCGGTGATAGCCTGTTACCTGAAAGGCCTGTCGGTCATCAGAATTCAGGAGTCTCAAGGGGATTATCTGGAAAACACTTTTACTGCTAAGCCTTTAAAAGCCCATGGTTGTCTTGAACGAAATACAAAAGACACAAACACAATTTATTGGCACATCCTGACAGCATGGGTATTTTGCAGATGTTCTGAAAGTTACAGTAACGTGTGACAAAATAAGATGGGTGATAGCAGCAACGAATTAGATGCGTGTAATAGCTGTGTGCGTCGAAGTGAAAATGGAGTAACATAAGACGACGTCGCTGATGGAAAGTGTTCTAGATCCTGCTTATCGGTCCCCGAGTTTGGTTGTAGGAGAGAAGTAATTGAACTGCCCAAGTCGAGAAGGGTCGACGCCGGGAAAAACATTCGATCTTTGTTTTCGACTTCAATCTGTTGGCCGGTGTTTGCAGCTCGCCAACGTTTGGTGAAAAGCTTCCTTCTAGCGATAGCTGTTCAACACAACTTCATATCACGCCTTCACTTACGGTACGACGGGTGATGCTGTTCACTCCATCTGTCGCAGCCAACATCAGCGCATAGTCGAGATCACACAGTGGCAATCTGCCGTTGTGCTAGGCTACTGCTCACCACTCTTATCTATGATAGGTACAGGAAATTAGTTTGTCACAACAGTTTGTCACCAGAACACAGTTTTAAAATGCCCAGAACGACAGTGAAATATCTCATACCCCCACTGAGCTAGACCATTATGAACTGTTAAGATCTTTTGCTGTAAATAATGTGCAATCCCAGTGCCGCTGACCCTAGTTGTAGGATCGTGTTATATTAGTGATTGGGTATGCCAAGATGACTGACACATGGGTTCTTGGGAGTTTTCTCTTAGATGCCCTATGACTTGCGCAGACTTTCTTCATATATCTTCAGCTCTTGGATTTTTGCTTTTCGTACCTTATCCTCTTCTTCTCTTGTACTGCCAAATAAAGATGAGCATCGAGGGTAACTTGTATCTAGGAGAGGGTGCGGACAGCTATGAGTTACTTGAAATGAACAATGTTACTGGAAACCTCATTTAATCTGTACTGAACCGTAAATCATCTACAGTCGATGTTGTACAAGATATGGAGGTATTCCGTAACCCGTGATACTGATCCTAGGGATGAAACTTAGCCCTACAGTTCACAACTAACAGATAATGGTAAGGTTGGTGCAGCGACTATCTATTCCGAGGCCTAGGTGTTAACTTGTTGCTTGTCCGTGAAGAAGTGAGACTGATCAATGTATTCTGGCTTGCTGGTAAAGTATTGGCTTGCGTGCTCAGCACTGCATGTGTAGCTTGCAACCTGAACTGTCGATCGGCAGAAAGTCGAACAACACGACATGCTTACTCGACGTCTGGCTGCAGTGAAACTTAACAAACTTACACGAGTTCAATATTAAAATATTATAAATGACGTCCCGACACACCAGTCACGTATGTAATTTGATCATATGGAGGAATAAACTTGATTTAATTTAATTTGTGGAAAGAAATAATGATGTCAATATTTGTTTGTAAATTCATAAGTTTTTTGATTTCGTAGAGTGATAAAGTTAACCACCCCTTTCTTATTCAAATATTTTTTATGTAAAAAGCGAATTATATTTAACTATCACCCAACAAATGAGGAATAGCTGATATTAATAACAAAATTCTTTATCAACCCACCAAGTTATATTTCATTGACGCCCAAAACGTGTGGCTAAGATGAAATTATTTGTATGGTTACTAATTAATCCATCCCTATTATAAACCAAATATGGAGAGACATTTCAGCTTCAACAAACTTTATTGCGTTGGTGATTTGGGAGAAAGATAAGAAAGAATATTAACATTAATCAAAAAATTTCCTTGATAATTTGGAAGGTTTAGGGATTGTGCTCCTCTGAATAAGAAACATAAGAAGATAATTTTTAGAAGGTTTGTGGCTACTAAAAAATACAGTCGGAACTTAAACTACAAATTCTAGGGAAAGAGTTCATTTTTAGTGTCATATGGTATTCAAATGAAAATTTTGCTCTTTATATGTAGTGTTATATTGGTGCACATTTTCTGAAAAATTCCTTGTTATCCACACACATGGAAAGTATAATGCCACGTATACCTTCTTACACCTCTAACAGGGAAGAGGCTGGGATTGAAGCCAGAAAGAGCATCGTGATACCGTTCACCTGCGATTGGCCAGAGGTGTTCGTAAACGGTGGCTCTTTTATTGTCCCGCTGGGAATCCAGCCGGCGATGTGGCCGCAGGGCTGAAAGCTGACTTCATTTGGGATCTGACACGTCCAAGTAATCACGCAGATCCGATCAGAAAGTAGGTTTGACGAGAACAGCGAAGTTCCTTCTCTACTTGGGTTTGGGAAGGTTCCATATATGGAAAAAAGAGAGGACGTTGAAGATTCCAGATGACGGATAATATTAAACAGGAGCTACACTAGAAAGAAAAAAAAATCCATATGGTACATTTGAGTGGAAAAGATTTATAGAAGACATGCACTGTTAATACCTTCCTTATCACAGAACACATAATATTGTTCTTCCATTATCTATTTTGTAGTGTTGCATGTTTGATCGGATCAGTTAAACTTCCTCGCGAACCATTCACAAAATTACCTGAGCCAACGGCTGGTAGCAAGAACAAGACTTTTACCAGAGGAGCTGGGAGGTCGGGTCAGTCTACCTAAAGCCGCGTTCCCACGACGCATTGTAACGACGGCGGGACGGGACGGGACGGGACGAATACTCAGCAACACGCCATGGGAACAGGGCGACAAGACGCAGCTACCCACTCTGTGTCGGTAAACATCACAGTCGTGCGTAGTGGAGCGCTGTTGCCATCGGTTTGCAGCAGCGGTGCGCACCCCTTCTGTTGCTGTAAAGTGCTCTGTGCCAAACGACACCAGGCAAAGTGGTGGGGAGGTGGCGGCGAGGTAAGCTAGGGCTAACCTGCGGCGCGCGCTCGTCCCTACACTTCGGCTAATGAGGTCCCGTCCCGTCCCGCCTTCGTTACAAGACGTCATGCGAACACGGCTTAAGTGGTATGTCAGAGAACAACAAAGCTACTAGCCACGGGGGAATAGGCAGGGAACTGGTGCATCCCGGTTGAAATTCTGAAGGAAATAGCAGTTTAATACAAGAGAGTAAAAACGATTTATTACGAATCACCAGTGACTCGGGTATATTTGCAAAACTTGGTAAAGTCACACTAACGTACCATAGGATGGTCCGGGCTGCAGCATATCGTTTGCTTGGAAATGCTGAGTGAGCGCAAGAGAATGTAATTATCAAATAAGACGAACTCAAGTATGTATATCGTGCTAAAGCTATCGATTCCTCACCACATTTGCAAGATGAAGTGAACTGGAACGCAACGTGAGTTGCTGAAGAGGAGACGACGCCAAGAGAAGAATCGAACTTAGGTTTTGACTGTACAGTTGGCTTGTGGCTCGCCAACATCTGATGCGGCCAACGCCCCGCTGCTTGTAGCTGTTCACCCTGTTATCCATCAGACACCAAACTCGGTTCCGGGCGGTCGCAGTACGTCAGTTGCACATTACCTGTCACAGCTTCAGCGTCGCAGAGCTGAGAACACGCAAAGGAAACCAATCGTTGCATCACGACACTTCTCACCGCTCCCACCTATGAATGATAAAAGAACTTTGTTTCTGACAGAGTTTTACCAAACCCAGTTTTTGAATCGCCTAGTAAATGCCTGTAAAGTGTCTCTTATCCTGCACTGAGCTATAATATTTATATCTGTCTGTAACGAGAAATTTTAATCACGTAGTTTCTTTGCAATGGTCATTTGATCTTATTAGGAAATAAAGTTCATTCGCCTTTATTTTTTTGAAAGTAAATAAAGGTATTAATATCTGTTTGTCAGTTTCTAGTACGATAGCATTAAATTCCTTTCCGTATACATTATTTCTTCTTCTACTTTTTCGTTTTGGCCACTATGAACCACGTGATTCTTAACACTGGCCAGATTTCTTCTTAGCACACTATTTCTTCATCCCTGCACTGTGGATCTCATCTTTTTTCCTGGATATATTTCACCACAGATCCGGGGCGCAGTGGTTGTCTGATAGTTACTGAAGAGAATCGGATGCTTGAATCAACATTCTGTATTTATCCCTATTGTAAATCACGTTGCGATAAATTTACAGTTGTTTGAGATCATTCCTGGTCGGCCTCGTTCACCTTGCCTTAGTCGCTTTTCCTCCAGAGATGGTGTTCGAGTTTTGGAAGTCTCTGATTGTCTTTCCGAACTTTGTGACCACAGAAGATTAATCTCCTCTTCTCATAGCTGTTGTAATGCTCTCTAGTTGCTGGTGTATGCTTAGTATGCCTGAGTATTTTTCTCAAAATCTTTTATCCTTTAAGTTCCAGTTTTCTGAGTTGTCCCTTTCTAATCATTGTCAGGCACTCGGACTCTAAGGATACAGTACTGATGGATGAACTACAATATTGTAGTGCTTAAATTTGAATTTAAGGGAGACTAATTTAGATCTATACATGGTTTACAAATTTGGTATGTTCTTATCAGGCTGGCGCACTTTATAAATCATCATTTTATGCGCAAAAAACCATTAAGGTGTATTCAATTGAACCCACTGGAGTCCAAAGAAAATTGACAGTGAAATGGAAAAAGTTTATGAGAGAGAAGGATCCTTCAATAAGACTACATTTACGCACAATTCTAAAATAGGGAAACGAAAGTTCCTATCACCACTACAGAAGTTAATTTCTTTTCACATATGATGAAACTGTGGAGGAACTCGTACTGAAACGAGCCTTTGGTGTAAGTGGTGTAGGTGGTATGATTCAATTTGGAATATGGTAATTCACTGTCTAGAAAAGCCATACTCAAAGTGTGTTCCACGGAGTTCGTGCAAGGCTTCCACGCAGATAATGTCAATCAAAAGAACGAACTACTTCACATTACCATCACATAAAAACAGTTTCATAAATTTACGATGAAATCAACACAATCGAAAGTATCTACCAATTACCTATTTTGTATAAACTTAAAAACATAACCGGGCTTTTACTTATTTAGGGCTCCGTAAAATATTTAGTTGTTAAAAAGGGTTGCCTTATCGAAAAAATTTGAGGACCATTGGTCAAGTGTTGGCAGCATGGGTGCTTATTATTTTTTAAAACAGGATCTGAGAGGGTGCATTCGTTGAGGTCTGACGCCACCATGAGCTAGACTAGTGGTACTCAATCTGGTCATACCGCCCGCTAGTGAGCGCTTTCATGGTGGGCGGTACGGGTATTGCCCGTTACTGAAGCAGTTTCGGTTTATTTAATTTAATTGACTTTTTTTTAAAAAAAAAAGATATTCAATAATGTCAGTTTATTTCTTTAAGGAACTAATAAAACCCTTATAAGTTGCCAAAGTATTCTCTTATTTATTGACGAACTTGAACTACTTAATTGTAAGGTATTGAAAATTGGATTTCATCAGTTTCCTGAATTATTATAATTAAATCCAGATAATATTGAAATATTCAGTAGACACGTCAACGAACTTAAGTGGTAAAAGAAAAAAAAACGAAGATATTTTGAAACTGGATGAAAAATCCTTTTACCGCAAATATTCATGAGGTCGATGATACATCTTGCCAAGAAGAACTGTTAGAAATTGACCAAATGCTGAAGAAAGTAGAAATAAATTTGATAATGGTGGATACGAAAACCTGTGCCAAAATAAAAAAAATTGCAGCCGTATATCTAAACATGTTGTATGTTGTGTATGAATATTGTATTCTTTACAATCTAACCTTTACAACTTATTTTTACATTTAGAGATTAAATACACTAATATTCATTATATTTCCGGTGTCAGATCGGCTCAATGGGAGTTTTATTTTGTTCTCTATACCCGTCACAGGTTTTTTGATACCACCGCTAAAATCAAACTACTATTAAAAATCATATCAAGTATCCTTTAAGTATTAATTCCATCACTTTATTACAATTTCAATAAGAAGACAAAGAACGTCCACTTATCTTTTCATCTTCCGTTTACAAACGACAATCAATTACCAAATACAACTTTTACAATTCTTAATTACATAATCTTCTTCTGCACTCGGGCTTATAGTTTCCATGTTAACTACAACGAGGATTTTGTAACTAGCTTCTCCATTAAGCTTTCTCACATTTGTTTTCTTCAACTTTTTTTTCTTACCAGATATCTTGTAAGGGAAAAGCGTTTACCGGGGTTAGATAAACAGTTAATCACCTTAACTCCAACCGTGTTATTTCTGTGCCATTTGGTTTATCGATTGTTCTAAAATTCTTGCGGCCGCCACCTAGCATGATTAAACCCCAAACTAAGAAAGGTAGGGTTCACATATTAATAAAAGACACTGCTAGTAAGTTAAAATTCAAAGTTTCACTATATTATCCGATGGCTATCGGAAAATCTTCACCAAGTTCGTAGACTGCAAGTAATGAAAAGCGACCAGACCAGACCATACCCCGTTGTAAAAATTTAGAAGTCACATTGATATAAACCTAAACTGTTCTGCTGTATTACAAAATTCTATGATGGCATCGCCATACCGCCTTTCCTGCTTTCAAGCTTGAGTGCTACAAAACCCTTCAACCTCTCCGCTCCAAGCAGACACCAAGTAGTGCCCATTGACCGTATATATAGATAGACTCATTGTTTTCTAGACAAATTACTCAGCATTAAAAGGTCAGCTGGTGTAAAAACTATGTATTCATGTGCCGATCTTACAAAATAGTTCTTCATTTTTTGCTCACACTACACCTATCGTTCTGAAATTTTACCAGTAGCTAGGATTTGAGGTAAATGTAAATTTTAATCCTTATGAAATTTTCTGTATCTTTAAGCGTGTAGCTGTAAAAAAGAAAGCTGACTTCCTATATCTTTTCCAATATCTGACTTCTCGAATTTAAAATGTGTAATTACGTGTTAAATTAATCATACCGGCTTTTAGCTTTTAACGTCTTTAAACTTTTTAGTATAATTTCCTGGCTACAAAATTTATAATCTTTTACTGTTTATTATCCTGCATATCTCTCGAAGTGAAGAAAATATTGACTTTATCGAAATGAAAAACAAAAAGTTGCTGGTTTATTTCTTGACCACTCAAAAGCTTTTGACTGTGTTGATAACCACCACTTACTTGGAAAATAAGAAAATTATGGAATTAGGGGATTGGTAAATAAATTACTATCTTCCTACCTCAAAAACAGACAACAGTTTACTGAAATTCATTTTAAAAATGGCGAATCTATAATAAAGATAAAATCTAAAATTGCTATAGTTAGAAGTGGAGTTCCTCAGAGATCTCTATTGGGTCTTATATTATTCGCCCTTTATATAAATGACATTTCTACTCCAACTAACTGTAGAATTATAACATATGTAGATGATACTACAGCAGTATGTTGGGATAATGATGATTTATCGTTAGAAGAAACTACTGCTAATGCCACTAATGAATTAACAAATTATTTTGATAAAAATGAGCTAATTTGCAACAAAAATAAAACAAATTTAATAAAATTTGAACTTAGAAATCATAATATAGATAATAAGTTTAATCTTATTACAGATGAAGGAAACATCTATGAAATAAGTGAGCATAAGTTCCTGGGAATATACGTGGATAAGTTTCTAAATTGGAAAGCTCATGTTGATCTAATGAATCAGCTGTCTAAGGTTGTGGATAGAAGTGTATTAAAAATTGCATACTATGGAATAATCTTCCCTCATCGGGATCTTGTTGCCATTTCTACATGAATAGATTGTTAGTGCTCCAGAAAAGATGTATCAGGATAATATTTAAGTTGGATAGGAATACACCCTGTAAAGAAATATTTAGACAAGAAAATATTCTTACTATATTTTCACTATATATATGTAGGTTTTGTTACTGATTAGATGCAATCCAAAATATAATAACACTAATAGTGAAATTCATAATTATGACACTCGAATCAAAAATGATTTTCATATCAAAAGATATAACTCAGAGGCAGCAGATAGAAGTGCGTTTGAAATGGGAGCAAGACAATATAATAAGCTACCTACACATTGAAAGGCATTGACTGGAAATGAATTTAAAACTGAAGTAAAACATTATCTATGTAATAAGGCTTTATATAATCTTAATGAGTTGTGAACTGTATGTAATAGCATTTCTGTATTGAATTATTGTAACTTAATGTTAATTTACTTACTCAAAGTTCCTGTCTTTGCTATGGAATTCATTTTATATTGGAATTCATTATACTATAAGGTATTCTTGTTATGTAAGATGCATTGGTCCTTGCTAGAAACTTGTGAACACAAGTATATTGGCAATAAACAATAAACAAACAATAAACATTATATCGAAACCAAATATTGCATACGCAGATGTTATGTTATGTCTGTCATCCTACAGCTGTTTAGATGGATTTAGAACTTGAATTTACTGTTTAAAATTGATTTATTGCCTAAATTAACTGTTTAGTTAGATTTATTTCCCATATTACGTCCAAAAATTGTCTCTAAGGCTGCGGTTTCGTGAGGTTCACCTGAGCCCTCTATACTGTAAACAAACTTCGTTATGCAATTTACGAAATACTAAGTTCGCTTACAATCTTCTGTACCTTTGATTTGATGTTCTGTGATCTTAGAATCCAAAAGTTAGTATCTAAAATCTTAACTACTTAATAAAAAATAATTTTATAATATTAAAACTCACAAATATTAAGGTTGTGTTGATATTCAGTTTATTGATACCTTTCCCCATCTCATATCTCGTGTATTAATCAGTGTTTAGTGAAGTTAATCATATTACCACGACCAAAAAAAGAAACCGGCTGAATATCTCGGAAAGAGGAGACGTTCATTATTTCCTTTCAAAAAAATTTTGAGCTAGATATTCAGTATAGATTTAAATGCAATGTGTCGTTATATAAACTTTTATTCTGATAAACGTAGTGAAAGTCTGACGTGAAGTATTTGATAAGTAATCATTGTTATTTGCTTTAACTTGCTTTTACTTTGCTTTATTCTGCTTTATAAGTTTTGTAGAGTAAAGTTGTTTTCCTACTTTATAAATCAACATTACTGTGATACCGGTGGGTGGTTAGAAAATTTTACCACTAACAGCGATACAAAAGAGGGTGGTAGGTAAAAAGGTTGACTACCCCTCAGCTCGAGGAAGAGTATGTAGTGATAACGGATTTATATGTTATTCTATGTTTCCCAAGAATACTGATACAGATTTCTTGAAGTTACTTTTAGTTCGGTTGTTGTTTGTGTTGGTTGCTAATAGAGATAGCTAGGTCGTGAGTATGAACTAAATCAATGCATATTCCACTTTGCAACCTCAGAAGGAAATCCAATATAGATATTATATGTGTGTTTAGTTTCGGCTGGTGTTAGCGGAAGATGTAAAATAATTTAGGAACTGAATTTATTATAAGAACAAAGAACTGTTTATGCATCTTTCTATGGTTTGATGTTATCTATAAAAAAAATTTAAAAGAAGAAAGGCGGCCGTATTTAGAAGAGGAGAAAAACTATTTCCCGTACATAAAGCAGAGGCATCAGACAAAAAGATGCACAACGAAAGCTAACACATGGCGACCGTGACAGTTTCGCTTTCTAGCCTGGCATTTCACTGGCCTAATGTGGCGTCCGTTAATTACGTGAGGTGTTTCCAGGAATTATGGACCTCCCCCCCCTGTGGTGAGATTCGGTGGCACCCTCCCCCTTTTATAATGGCGTGAGATCTTGACGGGAAACACATCCCCTACTGACCTTCCTCGTAGCTTTTAAGACCTTTTTTTCTGCTGTTTTTTAGCTCTCATGCTTCTCCCCCTTTTTCATCTCACGTAATTAATGGACGACCCCTAAGCATTTACTTAAACTATCGGCTACTGTAGCTTCACTCTATCCAAGAGCGTCTAGAATTAACGTACGAAGACTGGAAAATTTTATGCTCGTACAACAGACAAATTGAAAGTTACAATATTGCTATCCCCATGGCAACATTGTACTTCAAAACAGTAGTCCTGATGAAAGTATCTGTAGAGCCCTCAGATACCGGCAGTGGTAAATGAGTTTGCCGGCGTCGTCCTACATACGGCGGGCGACTGTTCGCATTGACCTTCGCGCTAACTACTAACAGCGTAGCGCCGAGTGCTCATTACGGCCGCCCGCCGCTGCCCCGCATGGCCGATAATTAGGCAAGTTTCTTTGAATGGCGCTCATCTGCAGTTGCGGACCCCGTGATTAGCGACTCCCCCAGCCACTGTGCACTGTGCGGCCTGCTGGAACCACTGCCCCGCCGCGCGCCCGCCTCCATTGTTTCGCTGGCGCTGGGCTTATTTTTCTGTTCTGATGAGCCCATTCACCGAATCCACGGCGACTAAAACAACAACAGCTGCACCAGGGGAAAATGTTTTGTAGACGAATTGTGGGGCGTTATGCTAATTCATGGGGCAGAAATCATTTTTTTTCCTATCTCTCTCTCTTTCATTTCGAATTTAATTTTTCTTGTTAAAGTCACTAGTTGTTTAGTACTAATTACACTCACAATTGATCGTAGAAACGTACATTTATGAAGCGACAATAGCAGAAGATAATGGAGCATTCAGAATCAGACTTGTTTCATACGCCAATCGTATTGTGCAAATGTAAATTTCATTTGCAGAGAGAAAACTGTTGGCGGGGGTAAGTCCATTGTAACAAACGTGAAGTCATTTCATATCAGGGCAGGATTAACATAGATACAGAATATGCCTACAAGCCTCGTCCTGTTTAGGAGTTCCATGATTTCACATCAGAATACTGAATGAAATTGTATCCGATATTCAGATATATAGGAACGGCTATAATCCTTTGAACACTGATTATATCTGGCAGAGCGTAAGATCACATGATTTCTTCCTCCTCCCCCAAAGAACAAGAAAACTGAGTGTTTAAATTTTGATAATTTCCTTATTTTTTGTTCTTTTGAAAATATAATTTAGTAAAATTTTATTATTAGAATGAATAACGTTTTATCGAGCGTGGTGGTGTGGGCTGTAACGCTCTGGCCTCGTATTCGGGAGGATGAGGGTTCGAATCCTCATCCGGGCATCCAGATTTGGGTTTTCTATGGTTTCCCCAAATCACTACAGACGAATGCCGGGATGGTTCCTTCAAAAGCCGTGGCCAAATTCCTTCTCGTTCGTTTCCCCCGTCCTTCCCGCCTCTAATGATCACGACGTCGACGTGGCTTAAAGCCATAAGCAATAAAAAGCTGTTTTTTATTTAGCCATTAAGATTTGTTTGCAATAATTTCATCAGTGTATTGTTATCATTTTCTGATAAAACAGAAAGATATTAGGAGACATTAGATGGGAACGAGAAGAAAAATCAAGATTTTACAGTTAGTAGCTGAAATAATCTGTCATTTGTGTTTGACTGCCAAGAAATTTGCGACTGAAATAAAATTTTCTTCATAATCCAAAATTTCAGTTTCCCCTTCCTCAAATTTACTCGGTTTGTAAATAATTCATAGTCCAATGCCAATTATTTTATCTAGTCATCAGAAACACGTGTACCATAATAGATAAGTTGTAAAAAGTGTAATTATTTATAACTCTAACTAAATGTATGACTCATTACAAGTTATTATCCTCTCAAATTTACTATCTTAGTTGTGCATGTACATGCTAACTGCTTTTATAACTGTCAATAAATTAAAAGTTGTGGTATCACTGAAACAATCTTACAAAACATTCCGAACTAATGGTTTCCAAAAGAAATCCCCATTACTTGCTTTTATATTTGTGGGCACTAAGTTGGGTTCGACAGTATACAAATTATCCAAATGGATCCAAACGTGTTTGAAAGAGCAGTGAACTACATAACGTATAAAGCAATAATTGTTTTCGTTTTTTAAGTGTTTAACTACTATCATTTCCGGAGTCAGAGTTATGATTCGTTTAAAACTTGTATAAATGTTTACTTAGTGGTCTTATAGAACTTCATTTCGATCCTTTTTTTTTACGTTATTCTAACTATATGTCTACTGAGTTTTGGCAAAACAAAAGCGGAAATAATTGTCAGATAGCCATCAGAATTGTAATATTTATAGTTAAATCATCAGAACATCAGTTTGATTTTCTGTAAATTTTTTCTCCTTCTCGTTCGCTTGTTCTTATTTTTTCATTTCATCAGACTAAGCCTCGTCTAGCGCGTGGGTGGAAACTTTCAGTCCATCCATATTTCCACGATTTTTCTAAATCATTACAGATAAATGCTTCCACAGTACTCTGATATGGACCATGGCCATTTCCTCTATCTGAGATGCTTGAGCATACTTCATTCTTCCCAGCTATTTTCGAGCATTAATGTTTCCAACACAGCCAGTGGCATTCTCTGTGAAAAGCTGTACATAGAATTGAAAGTCTCTCTTCACAGATATTTTACTAGAATTGTTTTCAGTAACTACCAGTTGGTGTTTGGTTCATCCTTGTAAAGACTCAAACACTAAATTTCAGTAGAGTAATTTCTCACGTTTTCTGCAGTTTCTGTTGCCCAAATCTCACTATAAAACAAGCCTCGTTACTTATTTCGTACGTTATCTGAACACCGCGCTACAAGAGAAGTGATTCAGCTGTTAAGATTAATACTTGAAGGGCGTATCAAGAAAAAAAAAAAAAAAAACTTTATGGCATTTGTTGATTCAGAAAAAGCTTTTAATAATGTTAGGTGGGACAAGAGGTTAAATTTTTTAAAGAAGTCTGGCGTAAAATACCGATATAGAAGAATACTTTACAATCTTTATAAGAATCAAGTAGGTATAATAAAAGTAGAGAATCATGAGAGACACGCATCAGTTAAAAACGGTGTGAGATAAGGTTGTAGTCTATCCCAATTAATATTTAACTCGTATGTAGAAGGAATAAAACAATTGAAACAATGGTTTGAATGCGGCAAAAGTTATCAAGGAGAAAAAAATCAGTATGCTACGTTTTGCTGATGACGCGGTCTTGATAGCAAAATAGATTGGGGGCATTGAGAAATTACTGATTATCATGAACAAAATACTGCAGGAAAATTTTAAAATAATTATAAACCAAATCAAGATAAAAGTGATAAAATGTAACAGAAATGATACCGATAATAGTATATTAAAAAAAAAAAACTTCGTCGGATACAATAGGAGAAGTACTTGGCAAGCAAAATTACAACCGATGGCGGAAGGAGGAATGATGTTAAAAGCAGAATAGCACTGGCGAAAAAAGCCTTCATGAAAAAGATAAATTTTTTAGCTCCAAGTATTGGTCTAGGACTCAAAGAACTTTTTAAAACTCTGTGTGTAACACAGCACTTTATAGCAGC
The DNA here is from genome assembly GCA_031002005.1 of Vandiemenella viatica. Taxonomy (NCBI): domain Eukaryota; kingdom Metazoa; phylum Arthropoda; class Insecta; order Orthoptera; family Morabidae; genus Vandiemenella; species Vandiemenella viatica. The sequence goes on along the minus strand of JARYHS010012519.1, from coordinate 102,359,070 downwards.
GAAGCGTGGCCTCTAGGAATATCAGGAAGAAAGAAAATTGAAACATTTGAAATGTGGTGTTATAGAAGGATGCTGAAAATTAAGTGGACCGATAAAATACGAAAGGAACGAGTTTTGGAAATGACGGCGAAGAAAGAAATTTGTGGAGAGTCTTACAGAAAGAAAAGACAGGATGGTCGGTCACATTTTGAGACAGACAGGATTGGTTAAATTGTTAGTGGAGGGAACAGTCGAAAGTAAGAACTTCAGTGGAAGAAAGAGTTTGCAATATATGAAGCAGATAATTGAGGACGTGGTTTATAAGGGGTATGTTGAGCGCAAGATAGGATGGGATGGATTGCGTCAAACCAGTCGAGAGATTGATGACAGCAAATAAAAAGTATAGTCTTATAAAAAATATTAGCACGTATAAGCTTAAAATTTAAATAAACTCTAACTTGCATGTGGAGTGGAAAAATTATCCTATAGATCACAAGGTTACATATTATCGTAGCCTAAGAAAGATTTCATTGCTCTCATAATCGTAAATGACGTGTCTACTAGATAACAAAATTGAACGAGGATAGACTCTGGTGATACTAGGTCACGGTTACAGTTCCTCCTCGCATCCTCTTTGTCCCATCGATTCGAATCTACACCCTCTTCAGCAGCACCGGTCCCCAGCGCTCGCCGAATTGCACATTTCTATGCTACTCCCATCGACCTCACTGAAACTTTGCAAATGCGCGCCATCAGCCACTCTCCTCGTCATTCGCAAGTTCATTAATAGGACCAGCATTAATCCCGTGAGTCCTTGCCCGACCACACCAGCAATAATTATTCCCCGCAACGCTGCGACCTAATGTTCACAACGCACTTTCGCAATTGGCTATTGCCACAATCAGCAGAAAACTTGGTCCGTGTATTAATCACTGGTCTGGTGCCACAATGCAGACATGCAAAATGACACGTGCAGACAACTCGACGAAAATTGGGGGCGTAACCCCAGAAGGGGCGTCATAAATGGGGAGCAATTCCTTCTCTGAGAGTTATTGCCCAGTAACTGTTCGTTTGTTACAACTGCAGTTCCTGGTGTGTCTGTCTTTATGGCATGGTTTCAATTGCACACACAGTTATAACGCCTCATTCTGCGGATCTGAGATGCCACTACACAAATAGATTTAGACCGGGGCTGACTAATAACTCATGCCTGTCATTCGTGAGGACGTGCATTCGATCCCCAGTAGGATCATTCAGATTGGATTTCCGAAACTCACTCCTAACTAGTTTTGGAATGTGCCCACGAATAAATTTCTTACTTTTCCTTGCCTTCATTACTCTCTGGTTTTAATTATCTCTACGTGAACAAGAATTGAAGATTTAACAGTCATTAACAGTGAAACGATTGTAGAATTATAACTGCTCGTATACCTTAACGAATATGACAGATGGCAATGAAATCCCAGATTTAACAAGATACAAAAATACGAATCAGTCCGGGAATTTTTCGAGTCATAAGAACGTCTGTACATGTATCGTTCATGTACTGCAACTCCCTGTCTTTGTCTGCTGTCATCATCGTGTATCGTGTCTCTTCTTTTAAATCCTAAATCCTTTATTTCTTGTTTTGTTCATTAACCAATATACGGATCGCAATAATTCCTTAAATTTTCAAATAGATTCAACTTTTCCTTTTTCTCTAACTCAATTTTTTGTTAAATGAACTACAACCGTGCCGAAATTTTTAAAATCTATATCCGCAATATTATTTAGTGTCAAAGTGCACCCAAGGCATTCAAATTCCATACCTTGCTCTACACATGTATCTGTTATTAAAATCTTTGTTCTCACCAAATGTTTATGAGCAAATGCTTATTTTTTAGTTTCTAAGTTGGTATTTCTAAATTTTAAGATCTTTCCACTTAGTATAGATTGTGAATTCTCCTTTGTATATCATCTTCTGCCTCAGTAAGTGTTGCTTGACCATTTGCAAATAAACAACTCATAGGTTATTTTTATGAGATACATTTTTTTGTTTACGGATTTACGCCTCGTCGACGTTGAAGTGATTAGAGGTGGGAAAGGACTGGGGACAAGTAAAGAGAAAGAATTCGGCCATGGGCTTTTCAGAGGAATCATTCCGGCATTCACCTGGATTGATTTGGAGAAACCAGGGAAAACAGAAATCTGGTGTCCGGATAGCGATTCAAACTTGTGACCTACCGAATGCGAGGTCAGAATATTACAGTTCACCCACAGCGCTAAGCATATACTTTTCTAATACTCATACTTCTCATAGACAATTTATCCTGGTAAAGGTTAAACAATTCATTTGATAAAAGATACCCATGTTTTATACCTTGGTTGACGATTATTTTTCTGCTGTTATTTCCTGTTTCTATTGTGATGTACCTCATTAAGACATTTTATAGCATTTAGTACCTGATTTGGGATCTGATTTCACTGCATAATTTCGCGTGATTTATAACTATTAACTATGTCTAACGCTTTGTCGTAGCCTATATAAGCTATGAATTTAGATTTATTAAATTCTTTTTCTTCTTCTTCTTTTTCCTCCGGTTTTATGCCTCGCCAACGGCGAGGTCACTATAGGCAGGAAACAACAGGGGCAAGAAATGGGAAGGAATTTGGCCGTGGCCTTTTATAAGAACTATCCCGGTATTCGCCTGGAGTAATTTTGGGAAAACATGATAACCCAAATTTGGATGGCCGTAGTTCGAACACGCGTCCTCCCCAATGCGTTACCACTAACACATCTCGCTAATATAACTCATGATCCACGCCTCCTATCTCACGAGGAAGACATTAATATCTGTTCCGAAATTTACACCTTTTTATTTTTATTCTGGCATAAATTGGAAAACTCTAAACATTTTATGACTGATTTCTCAGTTTGAACCATATGTTCCTACTTAAAGCCGAGATATTATCGTCACGATATTTTATCTATCGTCAGAGTAGAAAATTAGAATCCATTTCGTGAATTGAGCTTATCAATTTTAACCCATTAACTATTGAACAGATTACATGGGCCTACGCTCCATAAAGCTAAGAGACCTACTTAAAATTTGAAGTATTTAAAATAATGCTGCTTTGGCTGCAGAGGGAGGTGGCCATTGGAATCGGATCAATACATTTACAAATCAAGACATATCAGAACTAAATCCTCCTATCTGTTCTTTCTATAACCGGTGAGTCTTTAAAGCCATCAGATTGCCTTAATGAAGCAACAGTTGAGCTATCGACTAACTGAGGTGACAATAGTAATAACAAACGAGAAAAATAATGAGTAAATATAGATAATATTTAAGTTGCGAAGAAAATTGAAAACCATACAGCGAATACTGAAAAATAAAAACTATATATAAAAAATCTCGTGTCACGATGTTCGTCCGGGATGAACTCCGAAACTACATAACCGATTTAGATGAAATTTGGCTTAATGTGTGTAATTTAGTCCAACTTAAAAGATAGGATAGTTTTTATCTGGATTATAGACCTCAATATTTATTATTTGCGAAATAAATGTTCATTAAATGTTTGTCATAGGACAATGGTTTGTAATTATTTGTAAGCCACCAAGGTAAGCGGTCTGCTGGCTAAGTGGTTAGGGCGTCTGACTGGAGATGGAAAGGTCCGGTTCGAGTCCCTGTCTCGGCGGGATTTTTATAGACACTTAACCCGGCATTAACCCCGCGCAGCATGCTGTATGAGGTGAAATACGCCAGGACGGTACTGTGGTTCGGATTCGACGTTAAAATGTAGGTCCCCTGTACCAGGCAGGATGGGCGGGCTAGGTAAAGGCCCAGCCGTAGAAACCATGTCACCAGGTCATTACGACCACACGTAATTATTATTATTATAGTTCCATAAGTTTCTAACAGATGGCGATGTGTTAACTTATCTATACAACACTTGGTTAGCTAGGTTGGGTAATCATCCAGTAGATCACGTTCTGTTTCAATTTATTTATGCTACAGTTTATTCCTAACAGATGGCGGTGTGTTAATTTATCGAACCATCCAGTAGATGGCGTTGTATTTCGATTTATTTATGCTACGTCTATTCCACGCCATATGTGTGAGTTTCTTCAATTTTAATTGTGCTGTGTATTGTGTTATAATTATACTGTATTGTTGTTCATCGTTTGTGTGTCTTTATACCTAACGACAAAGTAATTACACACATGAATATAACATTGAAGAAAACGTTACGATAAATTCGAATCGTGTAAGCATTTCTCGCTAGCTTATCATTTTTCTTCTTCTTTTTGTTATGGTCAGCTAGAGACCACGTGTCAATTTCAATTCCTCTCCTGTTGTTTTTTCTTTCTTCCTCCCCAGTACTCCTTCATTATTGCACTCCTCTCTACCTTTGAATCCTGCCATATTCAAAGTCTGCTATCGAAAAAATTTCTTTCCATACAGTTCACTGGTATTATTTCGTTTCAAATCTTTCTAAACCTCTTGAAAGCCTGGTGTCATCCATGCTATAAATGTATCAAAAAATATCATTCTTCTTTTTCTGTTATTTTTTCAATGTTATTTTATATTTCCTCATTAGTTCTTAACTTCCATTTTACTGTATTTTTCAATGGACCCAAAAATTCCGGTTTCACCACTGTATTATAGTGTCTTATTTTAAGGCTTTCAGAAAGGCACTTTTTGTTGTAATTCAAATATTTTTCAGTGAAATGTCGCCAAAGAATCTAACCTCGACAATGCGTGTAGCAGAGAGGCAAGACGCACGACGAGAGAGCTCATCAATCAGCAACACAAATCGCGGCAAGTAAGGAAGTTCAAAGAATCAGGACAGCTGAGCGTCGTATGCAAGAATCTCAAGAACAGCGTGATGAACGTCTGTGACAGAATATATCGAGAACAAGAGCGGCACGAGAACAGCACATAGCTACATTTAGAGAGAGAACGAGAGAGACAGTAAATCAGCCGTGCTTTAACACGTGTATCATTTGTTCGTCTTGCGTTCCAATATGCACCAGCCATTGATTACTCTGCACATTCTAAAACTGCAATCGGTGCAATGAGCAAAATATGCCAGTATTATCAGGCGTTGAAATTCCGCAATGAAGCAGCCGGCATGTGTTGTGCATCAGGAAAAGATGTATTATTACCACTACCCAATCCGCCAGAACATTTACAATCCTTCTTGCTGGCGAATCAAACGATTCGAAATTGTTTCTGCGCAAGACACGCAAATTCAATTCTTGCTTCCAGATGACGTCTTTTGGGGCAACAAAAATTTGCGATCTTACATCTGATGGACGTCATTTTGAAACTAAATTCAAAATACAAGGCCAGGTGTACCATAAGATTGGGTCGTTGATACCGATGCCAAACGATGACCCGAAGTTTCTCCAAATCTATTGGAAATTGTGAGGAACGCTTGAAAACTAGGTGCCAGTATAATTTCATCGAACAAGCAGAAGAGAGAGCAATTGTGGTATTGTTGGAAAATTGTTTGGAAAATAATAATCAACTTATTCAATTGTGTCGCCACAATTAAAAAATGACAACTATCAAATTGTCATCAAAGCTGACAAATTACCATCAGGAGAACACGCTGGCAGATTCAACGCGCCAACCGTAGATGAAGTTGCAGTTTTTATGGTTGGTGACTCAGTTGATTAAAGTCACACGTCAAGATAGAACTGTTAGTATAATTTCGGATCTACACCGTTCGTATGACGCACTCCAGTATCCACTGATATTCTGGCAAGGGCAGAATGAATATCACATCAACATCAAACAGCGTGATCCAGTTGCTGGTAAATTTAATATTCAACTATTTAATTAGTTATTTTATTAGTACAGTAGACCCGCGGTATTCCGACCAGGGGCCGGATTATAGCGGGCCCACTATATTGATTTCTTATTCTTTTTTTACTACTTAAGTTATTATTTTTCAGGTAATAAAACGAATAAAAAGTTACTTCAATGAAGTACTACGCCCCCCGATTGATGGTTAGACGTAATTAGGATAACTATATCCTTCGATATCGTCAACTGTGCCATCATTACGTCGTGGATATGTACGCCAAGGTTGAAAACAAGCATTTGCGATTTATTCGATACAACCAGGCTAAATTACAATCGGAGGAATACATCCTCTTACTAGATTCTGTTATCGGCAATATTTATGAAAATTTAAACGCCAATGATATCGGTAATGCATTTATTTTACCTTCAAGTTACATCGGCAGTCCACGGAACATGCAGGAATATATACAAGATGCGATGACTTACGTACGACATTATGGTCGTCCAGATTTGTTTATTACATTTACATATAATCCCAATCGTGAGGAAATACAAACTTTGCTATTACCAGGCCATCAATCAATGCATCGTCATGATGTCACGGCACGTGTGTTCAAACAAAAATTAAAATCATTAATTGATTTAATCTTAAACATTCGGTTTTCGGTAACACACGTTGCTATCTGTATTTGATTGAGTGGCAAAAGCGAGGTTTGCCTCATTCTCACATTTTGATTTGGCTTGAAGTTAAAATCCGTACTTGAGCCAGCAAAAACGACAAATCACAAACTGAATTTTTCACATTGTGTCAAAAATCTGATGTGTTCCGCCAATTCCCAAAAACATTATTATGTTCCAAGCTATTTTTCATGGGACAAATTAGGTAAAAAATGGTAGCAACGTAAACAAGGGAGAACCACATCCTTCGATCGCAGGCATATTCAAAGCCAAGACATTAGGACGACTTTACACAGTGCATCCAAAACAACGTGAATGTTTCTTTCAGCGTTTGGTATTGATGAATGTTCCCGAACCAGCTTCTTTCGAATTTTTACAAACAATTAATGGTCGAGTGTTCAATACATGTCGAGTGTTCAATACATGTCAAGATGCATGTCGCGAGTTGCAGCTGCTGGTAGACGACAATCATTGGGACCTGACACTTGCTGATGCAGCGTTGACAGCCACGTCGAATAGTATTCGTCAAACTGTTTGCAATTATTTTGACAACATGTTATCCAACACAATCTTCGAGTCTGTGGGAAAAATACAAATACAGTATAACTTAAGATATACTACACCGAGTTAAACAAAAAAAACAAAAACAATGTCCAAATCTAGATTTCACACCAGAGACGTATAATGATTAATGAAGCATTAGTGTTAATCGAAGATTTATGTATTTTAATTTCAGATTTACCACTTAATCATTATGGTATGCCATCACCTGATCGACTGACAATTATTGTGAATAATGAGCCAATACTGACAGCAGAACAAAAAAATACTTATAATCGGATTATGCTGACTGTTGATGCTGAACAAGGCGGGTTTTTTTATTATTATTGGACGCGCCAGGTGGAACCGGTAAGACATTTTTAATATCGCTGATCCTTGCGAAGGTACGGTCGAAACAGAAAATTGCATTGGCAATCGCATCGTCAGGCATTGCTGCCACTTTGTTAGATGATAGGCGAACCGCACTTTCAGCATTTAAGCTGCCACTAGACATTCATAACAAACCAAACGCAATGTGTAAACATTAAAAAGAAAAGTGGAATGGCTGCAGTCATGCAAAAGAGTTCAATTATAATTTGGGATGAGTGTACTATGGCTCATAAACATTCACTCGATGCATTTCATAGAACTGTGAAAGATTTGAAAGGTAACGATAAACTTTTCGGTGGTACTGTCCTACTACTGTCTGGTGGCTTCCGACAGACATTACCAGTGATTCCTCGCTCTACTTTTGCCGATGGGATTAACACATGTTTAAAACAATCGTTTTTATTGCGGAATGTCGAAACACTTTGATTGACCATGAACATGTGAGTACAGTTGCAAAATGATCCATCGGCACAAGTATTTTGTAAGCAATTGCTGGATATTGGAAAAGGTGAAATAGAACTGCATCGAAATACACAATACATCAAATTGCCAGACAAATTCTGGACTGTTGTTCACTCAAAAATGAACTAACTCAGCGTATGTTCCTGGATATACCAAATAATTACTTAGGTCATAATTGAATCAAGAATCGTGCTATTTTGGCAGCAAAAAATGTTGATGTCAACGAAATTAATTTCCAGATACAACAGTTGTTGCCAGGTGATCTGATGTCATTTAAATCAATAGATACTATTGTGGATGAAAATGAAGTAATAAATTTTCAAAAGTTTTTAAACTCTTTGGATATAACAGGAATGCTGACACACAATCTCCGGTTAAAGATTGGTTCACCGATTATTCTTCGTCGTAATTTGAATCCACCTAGATTATGCAACGGTACACGTTTGGTGATCAAAAGGATCACCGGAAATGTTCTTGAAGCAACTATTTTGACAGGAATGTTTAAAGGAGAAATCGTCCTGTTACCACGTATTCCAATGATACAATCAGAATATCCAATACCATTTAAAAGGCTTCAATTTAAGATTCGTCTGGCTTTCGCTATGAAAATAATAAGTCACAAGGCCAAACAATGTCCGTTTGCGGCTTGGATTTGTAAAATACGTGTTTCTCCCATGGGCAACTATATGTCACCTGCTCACGTGCAGGGAAACCATTAAATCTATTTGTTTTTTTTTTTTTTTTTTTTTTTTATTGTATTTACGTCTCTCAACAACTAGGTCTTTAGAGACGGGAAAGGATGGGGGGCAAGGATGGGGGCAAGGAATGGGAAGGAATTCGGCCATGGCCTTTTGAAGGAAGCATCCCGGCATTTGCCTGGAGTGATTTGGGAAACCATGGAAAACCCAAATCTGGATGCCCGGACGGGGATCGAACCGCCGTCCTCCCGAATGCGAGGCGAGAACGCTATCCGTTACACCGCCACGCTCGGTAAATCTATTTGTATTAGCAAAACACAGGCTATCTAAAAATATAGTGCACCAATTAGCGCTTAGATAAATAAAAATTATAAATTTTAATAATTTAAGATAATGAAAATAATTGTTAAAAATGTTTAGTAATCAACTTCATAGGCCTCATTTAAAAAACTGAAATTTCAGTTTATATAAATAAATAAAAAATAAGTTATTTATTTATTTTATAAATATCAATTTTCATATAATTTCAATTAATTAATTTGTAATAATATGTAAATTAATTTTTTTATGATCGTTTGTCCTTAATTTCAACTCTCCGTAACTCTTTACCAATTACATTTGAATTTCCAAATCGACAACAATGTTTTTGTCTTTATTAGTGAATATTAATTTGACTACTTTAGGAAGTATAGAATAACATTAATCCAACATACTATAATTACTAAGTCACAGCAACGCGTGACCGGGTCAGCTAGTAAAACTATATTTTGTTGACGATAATATAGTTATTTGGTTTCAGAATCCATTATTCACCTTAATATTTTTTTATTCATAAAATTTTACACAAGTAAACTAATGATTTTACTTATTCTTGATATCACTTATTAATCAATATTATCAATTATATCTTGTAGAGTAAAAACTTCCTGAAAGCAACAGGAACCTAATTATATGCATGTGTGTTCGTTTCAGCACTACCTTAAACCTTCGATTGGCTTGAATTGACTGAATTTGTATTGGGTGTGTACACTGTACACGTCCGTGTTACAACTAGTGTCGTTAGCCCTAGAGGAGACAGTTTAACGTGGAATCCGAGCCACCGAAGTATTCCGACATACTTCAAATACCGCAGCAATCAGTTCCAGAAGTGGAGGTCGGGTTATGAGCTTGACAGCGATTCGAATCAGGGATCTATCGATTCCAAGTGAGACGCCATAGCCACTACGCCATCAGGCCTCTCCTGAAATGTATATTCAAATATTATTTTTTTACGTTTCAAGAAAAGTATATAAATAAAGATTAATTTAATTTAATTGCAATGGAGCACACTCTCCGGTGGCAATTTCTCTACACACCCAACCTCCCCCTATCCTGCACCCACCTACATTTGCCCTCTGCAAATTTAACTTCAAATTCTTTTAACGTTTTCGGTAAGTTATTCATTATTTCCCTTGGTAACTCATTTCAATCCCTGACACCCTTACCTAAAAAATAAAATCTTCCCACATCCTTGTGCCTGAAATCGAGTGCTAGCTTGTGGTCATGGTCATCTTTTCCCTTCCATGCACTACTTTTCATACCTACACCAATATCTTTTCATGCCTCATCGCCAGTATACGCCTTGTACACTCCCATGGCCCTCCTCACCCTCCTGTCTTGCAATGAATCCCATTCCAGGTCCTTTATCATATGTGTCACTGATTCCATTCTGCGATAATTTCCAGAAACAAATCTAGCAGACTCTTTTTGCACCCTCTCCAACTCCTGTATTTGATACGGAAAGTGTGGTCCCATACTACACTACCATATTCAAGCAATGGTCTGTTTTGTAACCCAATTCCTTTACTTCTTTCGTGCATTCCCTCGTCACTCTCTCCAACAAGTGCAGAATTTTGAAACCTGTTCTTACCACCTGTCCAACGTGTCCTGCCCAGTTAAGCTTTTATCAAATGTAATGCAAAGATATTTACATTTCAAATCATCAGCAAGCAATTCTTTCCCCACCTTATATTCATGATTAACGTTTTTTTTTTATTTATGTATCTAATATGTTGACTCTTCTTTGCATTTATCTTCATCCCATGTTTACCAACCCAACTAGATATCCTGTACAGATCACCCTGCAACTGTTTACAATCCTCTATCGTTTTTATCCTTTTATATAACATTTCGTGTTTATCAATACATGGTTACACTGGTTAACAGTACCTGGTACAGGAAGATGAAATTTTTGGTAAATCTAGCAGGGGTGATCAGAAACTAAGATTACGAGGCTGACATTTCTGAGGTTTTGTCGAATATAGAGAAATTTGTAACGTGCGGTAATGCTAAGACTTACGGTTGGAAACTGTGTATAAATTAAACAATTCTAAAAAAAAAAAAAAAAAAAAAAAAAAAAAAAAAAAAAATTAGATTTATGTGTTGAATTTTCAAACTATGGTTACTAATGCAAAATTACTATTTATTAGCTTGTGTTATCGAAATTTTAGATTGAAAAATTTGCAAAAGAGAAAACTCACACACACAAAAAAACAAAGCTGAGAGCGGGATTCAAAATGGTGACCTTCCATTTCCTAGTCACGCGCGTTAACCACGAACCGCTGACCAAAGCAATACGTCATACTTAGAGCTACAGACAGACTGTACACTGTAGCACGTCGGACCCATCCAAAAATCGCCCAACGCACCTAAAAAAGTCTTTACTTCAAATACCTAACTTATACTACAACCCGAAGATTGGTCGAACCTTCCCTAAAGAGATATTCCAAGCTATTCTGTCAGAGGCAGGAATGTCAATTCCTTTCCTCAGAGGTCATCAGTTTAACGTGGAATCAAAACCATGTAACGTCCCAGCGTAGGTCATATAATCAATTATAACTCCTAAAAACTCCTGCTCACCACCGGATTTGAAACCGCAACCGGGGCAGAATATTTTGGAAGTATACGCTTTAACCACTGAGCTACCAGACCACTTTGTTTCGAAGTATAAGTGTGCTAACTACTATTAAAATCGGATAAAAAGTGTGGGTTTGTATAAAGATCTTTTGAAAAAAATGGGGGTGTGTTGGGGAAGAAAGTGTGTTTTTTTTTCTCAGAAACCTTCGCACACACGCACACAAATAAATCACCAACATTTCATTGCAATCGGATGAATGGTATAGGAACGCATAGAAGATAAGCAAAGCAACCAACAAACAAACAAACATTCATTTTTATAAATTAGGTACAATTTAAATCCTTGTCCTACACCCAGATTGATTTGTTCTGTGAGCGTGTGATTAGTGTCAAACCCGGCTGTATTCAGCCATTCATCACAACAGATGCTGTTACAATGCGGCACTGTGTTCTGTTGGCCGAGTTGGTGCCAGTGTCTGCAGATAAGGGCCTGGCTGCGGTGGGGCATAATGCTATCGCACCTCTCCGCCGTCTTGTGTAATGCGAGTGGCTATTCAGACCCACTGAGGCTCAGTGGCCAAGATGCGGCCGCATAAATTCAGCCCCACCACTCGCCTGCTGTTGCTTCTCCTAACGACAATCTCACTTAAACTATATTACCGTCGCTTTGTATATTAGAACTAAACAAATCATCACATAACTCTGGCTTTAACGATAGTACATTAGCTTTCTTTCTTTAAAATTAAGAATGGTACCTGGAATCGTAAAATAGTTTTATTACTGCAAACCGTCTTGTATAGCAGAATCTATAACTCAAGTGTTATTTAATCAGACAATGTATTGCATTTCACATAATTTGTCATTCTTCATGAATAATAGTTACTACAAATTCCACAACATATACCTGACGATGAACATATCGACTTCTAAAAAGTGACTTATTGTAAAAACAAATAGTTTGTTTCAGTAGTTTCCAATAAAAACAAGCGCCTATTTTTTTAGGGGGAAAAGGAGATGGGGGCAAGGATTACAGCCATGACCTTTTGAAATAACCATCCCGGCATTCGCATTGGGCGATTTCGGAAAAAAACATACAAAACCGTAATCTGAATGGCTGATGGGGAATTTGAACCCATGACCTCCTAAATGAGAGGCCTCGTCATTATCGTTCATCCAATAGACTCTGTGTTTTTTGGCTACATTGATATTTACAATTACTATTATACCTTTCTTTTGGAATGCACATTCTTTAAGTTAGAATTTCACAGTTTACTAACGATGTTGTCAATTGAGCGAGGAGGTTGTTGTGAGGAACCACCACGTACGTACACACCTATCGTAGGATTTTGAAGGTCAATTACTAAAATCTCGTAATTTCGGGAAAACACGGGACAGTGAAACCTACATGAACGCACTGGGAATAGAACTCGCTTACTCCTGAATGACGGTACTAGATGTGCGTCTCTCTTGTTACACCGTCGTGCCCGCCAGTAAAAAAAAAAAAAAACAAACAAATAAATAAAAACAAACAAAAAACTCAAAGTCTTCAAACGTGCATTTTTAAACTGCGTGGAGATTTATAGTCTACTTTAAATAAACAAGATTACGTATTACTTACTATGAAGCTTCGAGCGTACGGTATATCGGATCAGCTTTGTGAGTGGATAAAGGATTTTCTAAATGGTCGGTCGCAGTATGTTGTCGTTGAAGGAGAAAGTTCTTCTAATCTAGATGTTACATCGGGTGTACCTCAAGGAAGTGTAATAGGACCACTTCTTTTCTTAATTTTTATAAACGATCTCGGAGACAAAGTAAAAAGCCTTTTTAGATTGTTTGCTGATGATACGGTTATTTATAGGGAAGTAAGAAATTTGGCCGATTGCTTAGAAATTCAGCGCGATCTGGATGTTATTTTGACTTGGTGCGCTGAGTGGCAACTTACTCTAAATTGTAAAAAGTGCAAGACAATGAGCATAACTAACAAAAAGAATCCAATTGTTCAGAAATACGAGCTAAACAATACAGTTATTAATATGGTCGATTCTATGAAATATTTGGGAGTAACAGTATAAAGGAACATGAAATGGGACATACACATTAATTCGTTAGTAGGTAGAGCTAATTCAAGGCTGCGATTCATAGGTCGAATATTGAAAAATTGTAATGAACAAACAAAAGGAGATGGCGTACAAATCTCTTGTGCGTCCACATTTGGATTATTGTTGTGCCATTTGGGACCCGTTTTGTAAGGGATTGATTGAAAGTATAGAGAAAGTACAGAGAAGAGCCGCTCGATTCGTGACCACTTGCTACAGTCCTTATGAAAGCGTGACAGAACTGATTAGTAGATTAGGTTGGGAGTCTCTGGTAGGTAGACGACACACGTTTCGTTTAAACTTATTGGAAAACATGCTTACTCCCACTTTCACTTTTGAGTGTAGTGAAATACTTCTTCCACCAACCTATTTGAGTCAGAAGGACAGGAAAGATAAAATTAGAGAAATAAGGTGCCGGACTGATTCTTATATGAATTCTTTTTTCCCTCGTACCATTAGGGATTGGAATGCACAGCAAAGAGATTAGCTTTGGTGCTGAGCACCCTCTGCCACCAACAATTTTGTGAATTGCAGAGTATATATGTAGATGTACGAGTAGATGTAGATGATAAATATTAAGCAGTTAATGGAAAATAAGTACTGGTAATTTCACGCATATCCCATATTTATTGTTATAAACAGCGTACTTTAAATAAGAGTCCTAACGCCCAGCTATTCTTGGAATTGATTCACCGAAATCATCCCTTCGCAAATAGACCATTGGTTTATAAACATGGTTAATATACAGCGTGTGCTAATAAACATAGGTATGAACTTTAAGACTAGTTGCAGGCTATGATGTCATATTGATTAATAAATGAGGGAGACATCACCATTCGTCGGTAGGCGGCGTTATTCATGAGAACGCATAGGGGTGATAATCCGGTTGCCTGACCCCCACGATTACCATATTTAAGCAACTTGGATATATATATGCATAAATTCTTCTTGATTCTGGTATTGTTGCAAGATTTCAGGTGTTTTCAAAGGTGTCCACCAATGTATGGCCTGGTGGTGTAGCGAATTAATCGAAATAAATGTTGGAAACTTTTTGAATTTCCGTTAACTACCATTTTCCTATTACGTTCTGCTCATGATTTCCGATGCAGTTCTGGAACATTTTAATGTTTCCAACTTCTATTAAATTTTTTCGCATATTTATGAGACACCATCTATAGAGACATTCTTCGATAAATGTACTATATATCAGTGTAAACAGTTTCAAACTTCCTCCAATGTTTCTTGGGATTAGGATAATCATATGGAAAGATGGAAAAATCCTGCGGAATTGTTTTCATATGACGAAAAAATTACATAAATATTAGTTTAAAATGGATAAATGCTTCTAGTTGCCTCGATAAGGGGAAAATGATATTGTTACTACATCAGGCCTTTGAAATGTTCTGAAGCGGCTTTCCTTTTATTTTCTTCGGACAGTTTTCTTGTACTGTAAAGTGTACTCACACTGGTTTTTTCTCTATTTGCTTCTAGTGCTAAAGGTTTAATCAATATATTTAGGATTTTTAAAATAATATTTAACCTCACTTTAAGAGAATTATTTAAGTTTAATTTATTGATCTAGGACTCAGGAAGAACTTTTTTAAACTCTATGTGTGGAGCACACCACCTTATGGCAGCGAAGTATGGACTTTAGGAATACCAGACAGAAGTAAAATTGAAGCATTTGAAATGTGGTGCTATAGAAGGATCCTGAAAATTAACTCGACGGATAAAGTACGAAATCAACGAGTTTTGAAAAAGATGGGGGAGGAAAGAAATTTGTGGAGACATTCAGGATTGGTTAATTCTTTAAAGAAAAAAGGAGGACAGAGATTACAATACATGAAGCAGATAATTGAGGACATGGGTTGTAAGGGGTATGTAGAGATGAAAAATCTAACGCAACATATGTAAACATGGAGGATTGCATCAAACCAGTCAAAAGACTGATGACAACAACAACAAAAAATACTTTTTAGTGAATTAATATCTGTATTTTTTACTTTAGACAAGATATTTAAAAAAAAAAAAAAAAAAAAAAAAAAAAAAAAAAAAACGAAGAACAAAAAGAACTCCGCCAGTTAACACAATTTACATTCATTTAACAAAAATCTTTTAACTTAATTAATTTCCATAGTCAAACTCTTCTTCCAAATTATAGCCTGTCAAGCGCCACCGTAATTGAAAACCAATATACGTGATCACGATACAGTTACTGGGCGTAACGACTACATAGGATTTCATGTGCAGCCCAGCCTAATAGCTCTGTCATCTGGACATTATCTTTTTTTTCTG
The DNA here is from genome assembly GCA_031002005.1 of Vandiemenella viatica. Classification (NCBI taxonomy): domain Eukaryota; kingdom Metazoa; phylum Arthropoda; class Insecta; order Orthoptera; family Morabidae; genus Vandiemenella; species Vandiemenella viatica. The sequence continues at coordinate 102,343,239 of JARYHS010012519.1, read as the reverse complement.
TTTTCTGTCTACATGGCCTCTTCGTAGAGAATCCTGACAAGCATGAGATTTCTTTCAGCTAGTCGGTACCGTCTAGAAGACAAAAAACTTCCTCAGAAAACCATTAGCGGCGAACTGCACTCGTTACTAGCGGCGATGTAAAAATTCCGTTCACTCCTTCCCTTTCAATCATTATAACGTTTGCTCTCACAATAAAAATTACTGAATCTGATGTTCTTGCAACGCACCTATTATTCTTCACTAATAATAATTGTGTGTGGTCTTAATGACCTGGAGACAGGATTTCAATTGACTGCGTATTCCGCCCCTGCTGTAGCCACCTTAAACTAACCCTGCAATCCTAGCGGGTATTCTTTACTAAGAAACTTGCATCAGTTCATGGAATGGTAACATTCGCGCTTCGAGCAAAAACCGAACTATGGTACGCTTACAGTTTTTCATAATATCAATTTTTTAAATTTATTGGTATTTTTACTCAAAGTGATCGGATTTTCAGCTGAATATTCATAACAATATTTAGGTTTTTTGTGTATACATGTGATACATTAAAGAAACAACTGATTATTGTTTTATGATACATTTCACATTCTACAACGTACATTTACGTCACCTAAAATACGTAAATAAATACTAAAATGTATTGTATAACATGTGCAGTCTGTTCACAGTCAATTATATTTCGGGATTGGCTGTCCGTGCCTACAAGCATTCTCTTAAATTGTAATAACATCTTTCATAAAATTTTAGCATCAAACTGAACGTTCTATTTATATGATTTATGGCACTTCGTTGAAGACGAAACCTTTATTTAGAAAATAAATATCAAAGATCAACAGTGGGCATCTTTATTTAAAAATAATTGTGCCTTAGGAGAACGTTTTCGTTTATTTCATTCAGTTTATTCACTTGTTCTAGTTTTCTTTCATTGTTACATAAACATATGTAAAAATGAGAGCACGTTCTTGTATTAAAAAAAATATGTATAGCACGTATTATCATTTTATTTTTTAAAAGTTGGTAATGCAAGAGGCACAGTAATAACGATTAAATTTTGAAATAAATTGGAGCTTATTACATGTATTAAGCAAGTAAATCTTTTGGGAGTGTTTTAAAAAATTAACAAGAAAATAAAAAGAGTATACTCCTTTGCATAATCGTAGCAACATCAATGGATTGGGCACACTCTCTGGTGATATTAAAAGTGTAGTATAGAGACAGGTTGCTGGTTAACGTGTAAACTCCCATCAGATCATTTCCTGACCTTCGAACCGCCATTAATTTCCTGTCCCGGGTTAATGTTTGACTTTCCAGAGTAAAGTCAACTTAATTAGGAAGGCACAGGATGTGGATACTGGCCTGCAGGTTAATCGGGAAATCCTCTGCAATCTTTAGCTTTCGTTTGAATTAAAGAACCAATTAATGAACTTGTTTTAGATTCAGGTCTCTTTTTTTAATAGTATCTCGTCATGTATAGCTGATTTTTTTTAGGTTGCCCAAAAACAATTATTTATCAATATGAATAAGTTACAGTACAGTTAATTAATCAAATGTTTCAAATTTACTGATCATCAATAACAAAAGCTATGTCTTTGCAACGACATATTAAATTTGCATTTTGTGTCTTGCCCCTTTCAATGCTGTCCTGCGAAATTCGCCAACTCACCGAAGCCACGTTTTCTACAACGCAGAATGTTTTGTGAGAAAATATTATTCATATACTTAAATCAGTTTATATTTCATTTTTGGAGAAAGTATTACATGTGTACTGTTGTTTAGTCTAACAACAGTGGGAGATTATTTTGGCGGAGGCACAATATGCACCGAGCATTGTGGTCGACCGGCAGCGATCCGCATCTTATTATGGAGGACGCAGGTTCGAATCCTTGTTCGACAATCCAGATTTATTATTTTTTTTTATAGTTTTCCGAAATCACTACAGGTAAACCTCGGTAATGCTCCTTCGAAAGGCAATGTTAAAATTTTTTCCCTTCCTTGTTGCCCGACGATTCATGCCTCTAAAGACATCAACCTCGACGGAATGTGAAGCTATAAAAAAGGAAAAACAGGTGAAATGAGAGACAGTGTTAAAGTTAAGCAGCTTCCTTGGGTTCTATGTAGCCCTATTACTGTGGCTCCACATTTTGTCATATATCCATGTCTCCTTCTGTCTCAGGCCGATAACTTTTGAATGTAATAATATACGTATTACAAATTGTCATATGGTACCTGATCCAAACCGATTAGCGTATTTGAAATTGAATTCCACGAATTTTCCAAACAAGTTAAGAGGTTCAAAATTTTTTTTTTTTTTTACCTATCCGAGGAGGGTCCATCCAGTAGAAGACTAACACAGTTTATCAGTGGAAAGTAGATGTGAGCAGACATCAAAGTTGTCACCCATAGATTAATTTTGAGAACTAACTTTGTTACTAGGTATACCTCAAAGAGATTATTTATTTTGAGCCGTCCCAACATGGTCAGTCATATCCAGTATGTAAACTACGTTTGCTAAGATTATTTATCTATTCTCTAATAAAATGCGTTAAGCCTGGAAACTGGACGTGAACGCGATACTTCGGCAATCTTCGGCAAGTCTGATGATGCCCGAAGTGTTAGTTATACTGGCCGCTGCTTAGCTAACCAGGAAATTTTAAATAATTACCTGCAATTATTTTATTTGCACTTATAGTATTGAAAGTGTAGATTTTAAATAAATAATTACATTTGATTTTATTTGCGATTATGTTGTTAAAAGTGTAACTGCGATGCCAGCTAAAGGGAAACTGTCAGATGTGGAAGTAACTTCACAAAAATACGAAGGATACAGATCAAAAATTATAATATGATTCAGAGATTGAAAAAATTACAGTGTGACGTTAATTTTAATTTACATGTTTGCT
>JARYHS010012519.1:102140824-102339339 GCA_031002005.1 Vandiemenella viatica | reverse complement strand
CAACACTGCCGTTGAGCGCGAAGGGATCGTGAAAACACGTCTTCGGCATTCACATTTATTTATTTATTTATTTATCAATCTTGTTCCATGGATCCCTGCTGAGGAAATACCTCTGGGATGTGAAACATGTCATTGTTGATACATATACACATAATATGAGTCATATCATAGTAAATATATATATATACATATTTTACAAATACAAGAAATAATAATAAACATACATTTTTGCAACTGAGTTTTGCAAACGTCATAATGAGTACAATTAATTATTTTCTTCAAATTCTTGAATGGAGTAGAAGGAGTTGCCAATAAGATAATCTCTAAGTTTTTGTTTGAATACATCTTTATTATCTGAAAGCTGTTTTATACGATTAGGTAGTTTATTAAACAGATGTATCCCAGAATAATTAACTCCTCTTTGTACTAATGACAGAGATGTTTGTGTTTTATGCAAGTTATTTCTGTTTCTTGTATTGAAACTGTGTACCTGTGAATTAGGTGTAAACAGGTTAAAATTTTCTATGACAAAGCTCATGAGAGAATATATATACTGAGAATACATTGTAAGAATATTGAGTTTCTTAAAGAGTTGTCTGCAAGAAGTTCTTGGTTTTACCCTACACAGAAACCTAATAGCTCTTTTCTGTGCTATGAAAACTTTTTTACTTTGTGAAGAGTTTCCCCAAAAAATTATGCCATATGACATTACTGAATGAAAATATGAGTAGTACACCTGTTTCATTAATTCTAGATCTGCTGTTAGAGAAAGTGTTCGTATTGCAAAGGTGGCACTACTTAACTTTGCCAGTAGTGTAGTGATATGATCATGCCAACAGAGTTTCTGATCTATTTTAATACCAAGAAATTTTATACTCTCTGTTTCTAAGATTGTGTTGTTTTTATAGTTTATACATATATCTGGCTGTGCATAGTTTTTTGTTTTAAACCTAATATAATGTGTTTTTTCAAAATTTAATTTTAATGAATTTGCCTTAAACCAATTTGCTACTACTCTAAGTACTTCATTTACATTAAATTCTATAGTACTGTTTGGTGTTTTACGCACAGTCAGGTTAGTGTCATCTGCAAATAAAACACTCTTAACTTTGTCGGATAAATTTCCAGGAAGGTCATTGATGTATAACAGAAAGAGGAGGGGACCTAAGACAGAGCCTTGTGGAATTCCATGTTTTATTTTCTCCCAGTCTGATGAAGCATCTTTACTTATTTTAGAATCAAAAATTGAAACTTTTTGCATTCGGCTTTCAATGTATGATTTAAACCATTTACCTGCGGTCCCAAAAATACCATAGTATTCCATTTTTTTCAAAAGTAATTCATGATTTACACAGTCAAATGCTTTTGCAAGATCACAAAATATTCCTACAGGATTCATTTTATTATTCAGTTCCTCAAATGTGTTATTTAAAAATGAATATATAGCCATTTCTATGGATGATCCTTTTTTGAACCCAAATTGTGAATTAGTTAGGATATTATAGTGTGTAACATGTTTTATTACTCTTCTATACATGACTTTTTCAAAAACCTTTGAGAATGTTGAAAGTAATGAAATGGGACGATAGTTGTCTACACATGTTACTTCTCCTTTTTTAAATAATGGTTTTACAACAGCATATTTTAGTCTATCGGGAAAAACACCTTGTATTAAGGATTCATTACAAATGTGAGCAAGTACATGACTGATACAGTCTGAACATCTTTTCAGTAATTTACTTGAAATATTGTCATAGCTGGAAGAATTTTTAGGTTTTAATTGTTTAATGAGTTTATTTATTTCTGAGACTGTTACTGGTGGCAATTTCATCTCCACAAAGCTATTTGGGAAAGCAGTCTCAAGAAGCCTTAGAGCACTATGTGGGGATTGCTTTTCTATGCCTAATTTATCTACTACTGACGTAAAATGTTTGTTAAATATTTCACAAACTTCCCCTACTTCGCTATACACATATCCATTTTGTTCTATTTTTATGTCTTTAGAGTGATTTACAGTTTTTCCTGTTTCAGTCTTTATTATATTCCATATTGTTCTCATTTTACTGTCTGAATTTTCTATTTTCGCCGATATGTACCTGTTCTTGGCCTTCCTTATTACATTTCTTAGTATTTTAGAATAAAGTTTATAGTGAACTTTCAGCGCATAGCTATCCGATTCTCTCATTTTTAAATAAAGGTCCCTCTTTGTTTTACTAGAGATTCTAATACCCTTCAATAATATCATCTTACTGCAAAATAAATATTACTGTCATTAACAGATTCCGATAATCATTTTCAATAATACATTAAAAACAATGCTAATTTTGCTAACGTAATCCACTGACGCACTTTTCTTGGAAGCCCAATAATCTATATATTAAAACGCTAAGCGAAAATTTGGGACCCCATTTTAAGAATATTGCGAGCACGGAGAAGTGTGAGATTTAACATAGTTAAAGTTTAGATGGAGAAGAAGTGCAGGAAGCTAAAATCTATATATAATATGTGTTACAAATACATTAAAATAAATTAAATAAAATATTCGAATTCCTACATAGTTCACTCAAATTCCGCCAAAGCACTCTACCTGTTTCTCAGTTCTGGCGCTGATTGAACTGACGGGTGATAGATGGCTCAGCTAGCGGCCAGAATATTGAACAAACGGAGGAATTTAAAGAAATGCAGAAAGCTAAAATCTATATGTTGCGCACGGAGAAGTGTGAGATTTAGCATAGTTAAAGTTTATATGGAGAAGAAGTTCAGAAAGCTAAAATCTGTATATAATATGTGTTACAGATACATCAAATTAAATTAAATAAAAAAATCGATGTTTGCAATCAATTGTTTTTTTAGTGGTAAGCGAATCTGCCGATGTCTGTGAACTTGGTCAGCAGTAAAGAAAAAAAAATAATAAACACAATTAATACATGTTACAGTTAGATTATTAAAATAAAAAAAATTAATTTGTGAACGTGTGTATGGGTGAAATAGGATCGGAGCCAACGTACTGACGTGTATTCCCAGCATTGAGACACTCTGTGGTCTTTGGTGAAACGAAAGACTCGCATAAAGTAGATTAATCTTTTAAGTTATGAAAGGAATACATCGAAAAATAATGTAGCAATTCTGCCAGATTTGATTATTTAAAAGGTTAAACTTTGGTTAAGTGTCTTTTGATTTTTTAATTTCAGTAATTTCATTTGAGAGAGAGAGACAAGAAATAAGGAATACTTATTTGCGTGAAATTCAAAATGATAATAGACCAAATTTAAATAGCGAACACACAAAATTACGAAATTATTTTGATAGATACATTTAAATGCGCACTGAATGTCATTCCACGAAATTTTTACAGTTTCGGATTTTACAATGGAGGTTTCCAAATGCAAAACATTTCAATTCAGAAGTCACTTCAGTTGAAAGGACTGCATTTACTTCATCTTTCATAAAGCTAAAGCAGTTTTCCGGCCTTAAGTCGAAATGAATATTTTAAATTCAAATGAACAATAGATAAATACATTTCATCGTGTGCTATAGTTAGTTCAAAAGTTCAAATTTAGGATACAGTCACGCGTGGAGTGTATCGTTTTAATTTTATAGGTATTGCAGAGAATTAAGCCAAACAACACATGCTAAAACCATGGAGGAAGGAAATATATGGAGACGACGCAAGAGACCTTCACCACGCATTGAAGTGAAGCAGGGCGGAGGAGGAGTGGGGGGGCATGGCCGGAGTGGAGGGGGCATGGCCGTTTCCATACAGACGCGGGGAATATGTACAAAAACCTCAAGGGGACTCTAGGATAAAGGTGACGCCGATATCTGGTGATGGGATTATTATGTAACTCGATATGACAAATAAAAAATGAAGAATAAATTTTTTTGATATTCTGCTTAGTTTTCGTGATATTCTGTCCCAAATGTGAAATGGTTTTGGTTGAAATTCAGAAAAAAAAATTTGGTTAAAGTCAAATTTGATGATGGATTCTTATTTAAAAAGACGAGACAAATGAAAAATAAAGAATAAAAATTTTCGATATCTCACCTAGTTCTAGAGATATACTGTATCAAAAGTGAGGTTTCTTGAGTTGAAATGGAGAAGAAAAATTTCGCAAAAGTCAAATTTAATGATCGATTCTTATGTAACACGACGAGACAAATCGAAAATAAAGAATAATTTTTTTCGATATCTTGCTTAGTTTTCGGGATATACTGGGAACATCGCAATGTTTGGAACCGCAATACCGCTGCTGCCGCCATGCGGGAGAGTTTAGAGCCTGCTTCACCGATTTAACGTCACTTCTCCTCCATATATTTCCTTCCTCCATGGCTAAAACGTATTGGTACATGCTCGCAGCCAACGACTTCAGTGTATACAGTATATAATATATCTATGCTCGCACCAAACGCAATAGAGCAAATTCAAATAATTATTATTACTCTTTCATGAAAGAAACTAAACAAATTAATGAATTACGGTCGAATTTCGAGCGATGGGCGATCACTAGTAATTATATAATCTTTAATTAAATTGCACGCTCCGGTGGCAATTTCCCTACTCACCCATCTACCCCATTTACTGCACCCACCTACATTTGCACTGTGCAAATTTTAACTTTAAATTCTTTCAACGTTTTTGGTAAATTATTCATCATTTCTCTTGGTAACTTATTCCAATCCCTGACACCCTTACAAAAAAGAAAAGAGAATCTTCCTACACCCCTGTTACTGAAATCGAGTGCCAGCTTGTGGTCATGGTCATCTTTTCCCTTCCATGCATTACTTTAAATTCTTACTTCAATATCTTTCCATGCCTCATCACCAATATACGACCTGTACACTCCCATGACCCTCTCTACCCCCCTCCTGTCTTCCAATGTATCCCATTCTAGCTCTTTTATCGTATCTGTTAATGGTTGCATTCTGCGGTAATTTCCAGAAACAAATCTACCAGCCCTTTTTTGCACCCCCTCCATCTCCTGTATTTGATTCGCAAAATGTGTGTCCCAAATTACACTACCATATTCAAGCAATGGTCTGACCAAAGTTTTGTAAGCCAATTCCTTTACTTCTCTTGTTTAGCCCCTCACCACTCTCTACAACAAGTGCAAAATTTGAAACTTTTTTTCTACTACCTGACCAATGTATCCAGCCCATTTAGTCTCGTTTTAAAATGTAATTCCAAAGAGTTTACATATCAAGTCTCCAACAAATAATTCTTTCCCCGCATTATAATCGTAATCAACCTTTAGTTTTTTTTTTCCCATCGTGGATCTATGATCAGTATCACTTTGATCATCTATTTCCCTTCACCAGCTGCCACTATCCTAAAAAAAAAAAAACAAAAAAAAAAAGGTCCTGAGCCCATTTTCTCTGGAAATGGCTTCCTTATTGTTTTTGCTAACAACTAAGAAAGTGTCTCCTTGTCTTTTCTACAAGAATCCTTCAGAGAATATATTCCAGTGTGTACAAATTGTTTCATACATCTCATTAGAGCAGGGAGTGTTGAACTGAGAAGAACGGGAAGTAATTAGACTATGGTCAGTCGAAGGAACCGTCTTGATAATCAGCAGTAGTGATTTCAAAAACACATGGAAGTCGAAGCATGGAGTGTTGAACCAAAGTTTCCAGAATGTGGTGCCATGACGTCAACCACTCACGTAGGAGGTTCAGACGATATGAACAGAATTTATCTCCCGTCTTTAAAATATTTTCATCATTTAACAACGGTTATGCATGAAAAATTTCTTCCGCAAAGTGTCCTATAATTTCTTCCCAAAGTGAACTTGGTTTCTCGTTTTAACTTTTTCCTTTGGTAGGCCTGCATCGTTACTCTCCTGGAAGTAGTTGTACTTGAATTAAGAAATAGTATTGTACATCGGTTGTCACAACCTAAAATAAGTTAGTACCAGTTAACACTCTTCTACTACCAATTCAAACATAAAAAAACAGTTGTTAATGTAGAATTACAGTATTAATTATAATTACATTCCGCCTAAAGTATAAAAGATATATACATACCACAGTAATATTTATGTGTACAGTAATATTTATGTGTACTGTTATGGATGTAATTTTCTTCTCGCAGGTGGGAGATACTTAGCATATTATAAATAATTTTATATTGCAATGAATTGTTCGCATCATTGATCTAAAACATATGCGCATCGTTGTTGATATTGTTGTGAGAATTTATTGTTTATTCGTTATTGTTGTGACACATTCGTAGTTGTCAGACTGTTATCTAGAACAATTAGTGAATTACGTATTGTGAGACGTCACGGAAAAAGACTAGGTTTTCCGTAGTGTGTTTTACACATCTGAGGCAAAAGTTGCCTCCTGCCGGCCAACGGATTTCGCTTACCGGCGGACACCCCCTGCCCACGGACTCTGCCTGACCTCGGACTTCGCCTGACATCGGACTTCGCCTGCCCTCGGGCTTTACGTGCCCTCGGGCTTCGCCTGCCTACTGACTTCGCGTGCCCACGGACTTCGCGTGCCCACGGACTTCGCGTGCCCACGGACTTCGCCTGCTCACCGACTTCGCCTGCTCACCGACTTCGCCTGCTCACCGACTTCGCCTGCTCACCGACTTCGCCTGCTCACCGACTTCGCCTGCCAACTGGTAACGCCTGCTCCCCAACTGCTGCACATCCACCGGACACACCAATGTACGGTAACGCTATGGACCTTTCAGACACCAACCCAACCATCCTTCCACCCACTGTCACTACTAGCCCCCACTTCTACACCATGGCTACATCTTCAGTTATTACTACAACCACCATCAGCACCACCACCACCACCTCCTCATCAATCATCTGCCCCGCTGCATCTGAAGGCATTCATCAAAATCTTCCACAGATAGTTCAGAAACCACCACGTGGCACCAGCTATCTTCAAACTGCCAGAAATAATGCAAAACCCTACGAACAGTTCAAAAGTGGCTCATTACCATCGCCACAAACCTCCTTATCCAATAGTGCAACAACCGCATACGAAGTTATGGACACTTCATCATCACCTCCATCCACGTCACAGACTATTCATACATACCTACTAAAAGGGACCTTCCCTGAATATATGAACAGTAAAACCCTAAGCAAATTTATCAAACGACATATACCCAACATTTCTATCCATCAACTTATCCCCACTAAAACGGTATGATCATCAAGAGTAATGAACCAGACTTCCCCAAATTAATTAAAACAAAATTGGACTATCTTCATTTGGCGACAACGCCAACTTAACAACTGTCACCTCATCCCCACCAAAACAACCAACCCCACCTAGAAGACCACCTACACTCACAGCCGTCATCCGAGGAGTAGAGCCAACAATAACTGAAGAAGAGGTAGTCGCCGAACTCAACTCGAACGACGAATTACATGTTCGAAAAGCTCTCCGAATCAAGAACAGCTTAGGACCCACTTACATGATCAGAGTACTAACTGAAGACGCATCAACAATTGATCAACTGCTTAGAAATGGAGCCATAATCTACCATCAAAAACATAGAGTGGAACCATCAAAAACCCCTTCCCCCCAACCCACACTGTGTGCACGTTGTCTACAATACAATGACCACCTAACGGCAAACTGCAAGAACACCCCTATCTGTCCACACTGCAAAGAGAACCACTTCTTAAAAGCTTGCCCAAACCTTCAGAAACTCCCACCTGCAATACTTGTGACCAAAACCATCCTACCTATTCCATTAAATGCAAATCAAAGCCAGCGCCTACCAAGCAGAACTCACAGTACCCCTCCGACCCATTGATCCTCCCACACCACCCACCAACTCCATCCGTCCTCCACCGACCATAGAAGATATCCTAAGATTCATGACAATCACATTACAAAACCTAAATCCCTTCTCCCGTGAACACACCCTGGCGCAAATTTCAATTGCAGCAAAAGCAGTATTGGAATACAAATAAACGCCACCTACTCTCACAATAACGCCCACTTCCAGTTTCTGCCCCTAGAAACCCTCGTCTAAACCCACCAACTCCACAACTAGAAACTATTCCTAATATGCCACTTTCCCACAATATACTTTTCAATAATATCCGATCACTCCCAACGAACAAAAACCTCCTCCTGCATACCCTCGCTACACACGACATCCATTGCTTTATGCTCAATGAAACCTTCCTCCAACCCCACCATCACATCCGTATGTCACCCTACCAGCTCACCCGACCGACAACCAGCGCCTGTAGCACGCGGGGGAGTGGCCATTGGCTATAAGCATCATATCCCCATCAAAATACACCCACCACTCAACCATCCATCTGAACATATCATTGCCACAGTCTTTCTCAAATCCCTCACAGTCACCCTTGTCACCATATACATTCGACCCGGTGTTCCCCTCCCTTTAAATTTTATATCATATATAGATAAACATTACAGCTCATACATCATCATGGCAGATATCAATATCCATAGCCGCACCCAGCAAGAACTTCATCAATTTCATAACATCCTAACCGCCATGAGAGGTGACATCATTAAAATCCCATTACCCACACGTCCCGAATCAAACACAACCCCTGACGTAGTTATAGCTTCTCCCAATATACTAACCCGCTCCACCCTTCATGTCCTCGATCCAATCGGCAGTGATCACCTCCCCATTATGCTTTCCATCCAGTACAATGCCCCCCACACCCCACACCCACCCAACCCCACACCCCATAAATATATTCAAAACTACAATAAAACCAACTGGAAAGACTACAGGAAATACATAGACGACCAGATAGCGACAGATAACCCAAATATCATAGACGCAGACAGCCTACTTAGAACCGCCGAATACCTCCAACGTACAATCACAGACGCTACTGCCGCTCATATCCCCTTGACTCCTATCACCCCTCACAAACCATCACTATCCAGACGAGCCCTTCAACTTCTTCATATCTCACGTCGCCTCTTCCGCACCTACCTAAGAACCCATGACCGTCAGCTACTCACCCTCCACCGACAACTCCAGCGAACAGTCCGCAACTGTATCGCCGCTCAGAAAAGACGCACATGGAGGGACACCTGCAACCAACTAAGCCAAAAATATTCGCAAAACTCCTCCCAATACTGGTCCACCTTCCGCCGCTTAACTGGTCTCAAACCCGCCCCCAACTACCCCCTCCTCCACAACAACCTTCCTGTCCCCGACAACACTCAAAAAGCCAACCTCTTCGCCAACCTACTTGAAACCATCCACACTGTCCCAAACGACCCCAAATTCGACTACTCAGACTCCCATATCATCGAACAGCGTGCCAACCCTACATCACCTCCCCTCCTACCCGACTTCAACTACATTCAAACCGTCAGCCGTACTGGACTTAACACGCCTATCACAGCTAATGACATCCTATCCGTCCTCAGCACGAAGAAAAATACTGCCCCGGGCCCAGATTCAATCACTTATCGCCACATTAAAGAAGCACCCCGCTCTTTCCATCAACTTCTAGCTCATCTATATACAAACGTACTATACTCTGGCATCTATCCCCCAAAATGGAAATCTTCAAAAATCCTTATGTTCCCCAAACCTAACAAACCCACATCAGATCCGAACTCATACCGCCCCATCAGCCTCACCTCCGTCTTCAGCAAAACATTTGAAACCATACTATCACGACGTATCCACAAACATCTATCACAACACTCTCTCCTATCCCCCGCCCAGTGTGGCTTCCGTCCAAACCTATCGACCCAAGATCAACTCCTCAGACTTATGCACCTTCTGACCACCCACATCAACACCCACAGATCAGCAATACTTATACTATTAGATATTGAAAAGGCTTTTGATCGAGTATGGCACGCTGGCCTCATTTTCAAATTGCAAACCTTCGCCCTTCCTATCACCTACATTCGCACAATAGCTTCCTTCCTCACCAACCGTACCTCTTTCGTTTCCATAAACAACATTCTCTCCCGCATCTTCACCATGACCGCAGGTGTCCCCCAAGGGTCTGTCCTGTCGCCCCTCTTATACATCATGTACATAACCGATATACCCATTCCCGCACCACCTACATATATCCTTAAGTACGCCGATGACACCGCCTACCTCGCCGTTCATAAAACCCTTCAACAGTCGGAGAAAGCCCTACAGATCATACTAGACTGCTTTGTTGGTGCAACCGCTGGCGACTAATAATTCCCAATAAAACACAAGCCATTATTTTTGGAAAAACTAGTAAAAGATACAGGCTCGCTGATTTTAACATAACCATATACAATCATCCCATCCAGCTACAACCCACAGTTACATACCTAGGAATCACCCTCGACCGACATCTTACATGGACACCTCATCTTAGAACCATCAACTCCAAAGCCCAAACCCGCCTAAACCTTTTAAAATTACTTACTGGAACATCCTGGGGACTACATAGCCAGGTCATCATAAATACATACAAAGCATTTCTTCGCCCCATCCTAACTTATGGTCACCTCTCATGGCTCTCCGCCCCTGATCACTTCTACAATAGACTCCAAATAATAGAACGCCACGCCCTCCGAATCGCCTACCGAATAAGACTACCTTCTCCTACCCAACAGCTTTATACCAGAATGCGTTTTCCTCACATACTGATCCACATAGAATCCCTCCGGCTAAAATATGCTATCAATAGCCTTCTAAACAAAAATCCAATAACTCACCGCCTACTTAAAGAACCACTTCATCTCCCCTCCTGTTACAAACAGATCCCACCAACACTGCACCTCCAAAATATCCTTTTATAACCCAGCACAGAGACCGACCGCCTACCATACCTCAACAAGAGAAGAGAACAAAAATTTACCCCACTCTGTGAATGACATCAAAATCGCCTACTACTAGCCACAAATCTGCAAGAAAAGCAAACAAAATATTGTACAAAACTACAACTCTGATCATGTAACATCTAAATTCAAATCTACTGTATATTTTTGTAAAAGTGTAAACATTCCTTTACGAAAATCTATTGTAAACCATATTATCATTTGGCTGAAGAGCACGACATGTGTGCTGCCAGCCCGCTTCCCCCATTAAGGGGGTTGAATGAAATGACAATAAATATATATATATATATATTGTTATCACCGAGATGGGAGGAGGCCAATATTGGCCTCCTACCTATCATTCGGGAGGACCGGGGTTAAACTCGGTTCGGCCATCCTGTCTGAGGTTTTCCGTGGTTTCCCTCAGACAATTAGGCGAATGCTGGGATGGTTCCCTAGAAGGCCACGGCCGACCTTCCATCCCCCTTCCCTCCCCGTAGTAGTAGATTGGCTGAAAAGAGTCCCCTATGACTCTCCAGCAGCCCGCCTCCCAGCCTTCTGCTGGGAGGAATGAAATCGTAAAAAAAAAAAAAAAAAATGATGATTGTTTATGAATAAAGTATCTTGATTGATTACACAGGGTGTCCACAAATGTATCGGGGTTTTAAATGCTTTATAAGATTTTTACACATTATCCTTACAGTTATAAATGATATGCCAAATGAAAGAGCAACTCAAACAGCTTTGTTCGTTGGCACTAGTGCGCATGTGCGTGAAATGTTTCCGCTGCGATCCGCTAGAATGCGGTAGTAGCAAAGATGGCGACTAGTGAAGAGAAAGCGTTTTGTGTTTTTACAGTTTGCAAAGACTGAATCTGTAGTTACTGTGCAGCGTGCGTTCCGCATTAAGTTCGGGCGTGATCCTCCAAGTGACAATAACATCCGTAGATGGTATCATCAGTTTGAAGATACAGGCTGCCTTTGTAAACGGAAGAGCGCGGGACGACCAGAGTTAGCGAAGAGACTGTTGAGCGAGTGAGGGAGTCGTTCACTCGTCGCCCAAAGAATCTGTTCGGAAGGCTAGTCGCAAATTAGAAATTTCTAAGTCGAACTGTTTGGAAAGTTTTAAGGAAACGCTTGCAACTACGTCCTTACCGTTTACAGTTGTTACAGGCTCTAAAGCCTGCAGACCATGGTTTACGTGCCAAATTCGCTAACGAAATGTTGTTACATGACGATGAAGATTTTCTACATCATGTTGTCTTCAGTGATGAATTGACCTTTCACCTCAGTGGACATGTTAACACTCATAATGTGCGGATCTGGGGCTCAGAAAATCCTCAAGAGATCGTACAAGTGCAACGAGACTCCCCTAAAATCAATGTTTTTTTGCCGTATCACGGCGGAAAGTTTACGGACCTTTCGTTTTTTATGAACCGACTGTAACTGGTACTTCTTACCTTGATACACTAGAGCAATGGCTCTTCCCTCAGTTGGAACAATATGAACCAGAGACTTCATTTTCCAGCAAGATGGTGCGCCACCTCACTGGCATAACGAAGTACGCGGTTGGTTGAACGTAACTGTACCCGACCGCTGGATTGGCCTCAAGGGGCCCAATGACAGAGCTTGCTATGCGTGGCCTCTACGTTCACCTGACCTAAACGCCATGCGATTTCTACCTTTGGAGTTTCATCAAGGATCGTGTGTATGTGCCTCCGTTACCAGCCGACCTCCTTGAATTACGACAGAGGATTGAAGCAGCTGTTGCAACAGTTACTGAAGACACACTGCTCAACGTTTGGGAAGAACTCGGCTACAGACTTGATGTGTGCCGTGGACAAATGGTGCCCACATAGAACACTTGTAAGCTTGTATATAAAACTGTTTGAGTTGCTCTTTCATTGACATATCATTTATAACTGTAAGGATAATGTAAATAAATCTTATAAAGCATTAAAACCCCGATATTCATTTGTGGACACCCTGTAGTATGCCGTTAGCACGTAGTAGCTAAAGCATTATGAGTGAAACTAATTTTGTGTTTAAGTAGAGAGCAGATGGAAAATTTCCAAGAAGTAACCCCTGATTTGTTAAGACCATGAATCATCCAAAAAACCATCCTAACAATAATCGCAAAGAAAAAGACTAATTTCAAATAATCTCCCTAATCGATACCCCGCAGCTATCTTCGCGCCATTTAAGAGCGGAATTGATATACGTTACACAAAGCAACTCTGTTTGCCTCAAGATGTATCAGATGACGACCGGCGTAGTATGATACAGTAAGAACTAAGTTGAAGGTGGAGTGAGAAGAAGATGGAGGCTTCAGCATAAATTTATTCTGTTTCAGGCAGAATTTCAACCTAATCCCAATTGTCAAGATGGTAATAATAGTCATTAAAAGTTTTCATTGATATGGTTACTGGACCAATATTTATGTACAGTATAACATGCCTCCATTGTCACACTTCATGCCAGAAATAATTATTTGTCGTAATTTTTCAGCATATTTTCGGGGGCTGATATACATAACTGCATACAATAGTAAGTTCTGCACAGTACAGTTTAATTTATTCTCAATTCTTTTAATCGGGGGTGATATCTTTCTAACGTACCTTATTTCATACTGCCCTGTCAAGCTTATTTACATATTACCCGAAAATTAGTTAGTTTCGAAAGTATGTGTAAAGAATTTCCCATTGCCTCTTGAGGGATTATTGCAGTCACCCAAGCTAGAATGTTCGAGAATTTAATTTTAAACAGGACTTCTCAAAAAAAATTAACGATAATGGAAGTTTCTAACGAAGAAAAGTGTATGGTCCAAACGAGATTTATTTGAACGAGAAAATAATTTCATAACCATTTCTAGTTTGAGATATATTTCACTGTTCTGAAGACACCTCCTTAGGTTTCTCTGTACAACAAATCCGAACATATATCGGAACCGAGCACTGTATGAAAAGTAGAACATAACCGCGGCAAATAAGTATTTCAATTAAATAAAAATCACATCTACCTGGTAACGATGATGTTGACCATATTATCTAACATTAACTGTTATACGTCTGGAACGGTACTTTTGTTAAAGGAAGCTAATCTCACACAAATAAAAATTAAAAAATCTCAAAAATACAGCTGATATATATACTGATTAAGGCATTTAAATGTAGTCTAGTAAAATAGGAAATGATGTGGAAGGGCACGAGGGTTTTGTCGTATCAATCTAGTTTTCCGATCCTTTTTAACTCCATATAACGAAATGGAGAAGGGAGAATAATATTTGGAATTAAATCAAAAAATTAATAAATGAAAAAAGTATCACTAAAGGTAATCAAATTTTTTTAATGTTTATTGAAAACAGTATTATTAGATTCAAAACAGAGAAATCCTTAGCATATCATAACAAAAACAAATGTGTTCTCTAAGATTTAATTGAGCATAAAACTCTACTGAGCTTGCACTGCATGAGTATAATTATTATGTTAATTATGTCACGGCTTCACTGGCTTTGCCATTACGTCCTTCCGGTGAACGGTGGTTTATCGTGGTGTTGTTACCTTGTCGATAACGCTGCCGAAGTATGGCGACGATGTGAAATGTACCAGCATACAGTCAGTCACCGGTCGGCAACTCGTTTGGTTCCTCTCATCATCATCATCCGTGCCAATTACTGCTCCCATAGAGAAGTGCATGGTGGAGTTTGTTGTCCTTAAGGCATTTACTACTCTTGTATTTTCGACTGGACGTTTCTCCTCTGTCGGTAAGTCTTGTTGGTCGGCATCTGTTGTTTTTCTTCTTTAGGTGGCATGCCGCCGCCTTTCTTCCTCGGAGCTGATCAGCGGCTTAAGGCTGACTCGAGGGAGGAGGCGAACCGTCTTTTGTAGATAGGTAGTAGACGTGTTTGGTGAGGAGAGTGATGAGTTCATTGAGCCTGTCATCACGATAGTCTGCGACTTTTCGGGCACAGGAGTGGTTGTTGTGTGTGCTGCTGCATGTGCCGAGTTCATTTCTGGAAGTCCGCTATCTACCGTGATTTTTTTTTTTTTTTTTTGGGTTGGGCACTCCTCATTCTTCTTCTTGTTTCTGAGGTAATCAACAGTTTTCATGGTAGCGGTCTGGTGCCGAATGATTGCCGCTTGGTTTTTTTTTTGTTTTTTTTTTTGTTTTTTTTTAATCACTGTCTCAACGGCGTTTTGTAGCCCCGCTACTGTATGTGGCTTTATCTACTGTTTCGAATAGATTGTGTTGGATTCGCTATAGTTCGCGTTAGAGAAAAACCCGGCTTTGACCGTTATAAACAGTCTTTATGGGAAACCCTTGAATGTTCTTATTAAGAATTGCTTGTGGTAGTTGATCCTTTATATCGGTGTCATAATTTTGCTAAGTGGCACTTTGAATTTGTGCCATTCCATTGGGAGTTCTGTACCTACTGATTCTAGTCTGTCAACTTCTGGGCGGATAGTATCAAGCCTAGTGAAAAAATTATCTGCTTGTCGAAAGATTTCTGCATGGATGGTAGGCATTTTGGTGATCTCGTGAAGAAGGTCTATTGGCGTGTAGATACTCGCCTGGCTAATCATTCTTAAGCATCTGTTCTGCACTCTTTGTAAGTATAGCAGGGTAGATTTGCATGCAGTTCCCCAGACCTGGCAACCGTACATAATGAAGGGTAGGACAACAGATTTACATATTCTTATTTTTGTTTAGCGTTTCAAGTCGTTGCTCAAGAAGATTGGTGTCAGATTCATAACCACGGCTAGGGCTTTTTTTCTTCTGTCGAGGACATGTTGACGGAGGAGTAGTTTACGGTCTAACATTATCCCCAGGTACCGGTAACCTTTGCACCATTAGCTCCAGCTGTCTTTGTAGGTTCGGTCGTTTAGTAGAGAAGTACACTGCGGCACATTTAGTAGGGTTAACCTTCACCTTATTTTCCCGACTCCAGAGACTAAAGGTGTCTGGGCCTGCTTGGGCATTGGAAATATGTCTTTCGTGGTTACCTCCGTGTCGTCCGCAAATTGTGCAATATAAACGTTGGGCGGGGTTCGTATATTATTAACATCAATGCTGAACAGATGAGGCAATAAGGCAGATCCCTGCGGTAGGCCCACATTAATTTTGAAGGTAGATGATTTTTGGCGTTCGATTTGGACGAAGAACCTCCTGCCCTTGAGGTAGCTTGCTATGAAGGCAATATAGCAGTCGGGTATGTCGGTGTGATGAATTTGCTTGACTATTAGTTTGGTGTGCCACACCTCGTCATAGGCTTTTTCAATGTCGACAAATGTGGTGGCTGTAGATTTATTCCAGATAAAAACTTTACTGATTTGCTCGGTGAGCCTTACTAACTGACAGGTGGCTCCTACTCGGTTTTGGAAACCGAACTGTTCTTTCCTGATGATTTGTCCAAAATCTGAGCTTGCTTTAATTCTCTTCAGCAGAATACGTTCCAGCAGCTTTGAGGTAGCAGAGAGTAAGCTGATTGGTCTGTAATTATTTGGAATTGTTTTGTCTTTACCCCTTTTGGGCAGAGCTATAACCTTAGCCGTCTTCCATGCTGAAGGGAAGTAATGTTGTAGGAGACATGCATTGAAAATTCTGGTGAGAAGTATCAGACCTTTCCTTGGTAGTTTCTTTAGGTGAATATTGCCGCTTGGGTGGCCCTGTTCTCTTGAAACCTTGTTACTGGCCGCGTATGCAGCCCACGACGCTTCTGTGGTCTATTGGCTCCTCTCTGGCAAAGTGTTGATTGTCATCCACCCTAAAGCAGCAGTCAGTGGATCTGACAGGCAGCTTAGCAATATAATGTAATACCAATGTTGCATTAAATCAGAGGGAAAAGTACGACTCTTGGCTGAAAAACAGGGCGCACTCAACATATGAGAGCACTAACAGAAGCCTAACTGCTCAAATGCCAAAGCCCTTCTTGCAGCGTCGCCCACGATCATGAGTCATTGTTAGCGTCGCGTTAACCGTTACTGGACAAGGTTTAGAAACATATTACCTTTCATTCAATGGATGTTTATTTCTATTATGATCTCCACAGTCCGAGGTTTACTACTGGCGGCTCACTTCACGCTTCTCACGAAATTTTTTTAACTCTCCCGTTATTTCAAACTGTATCTCTGTCTCTCTGTTCTGTTCATCAGTGAAGTCTGCATATATTCCCCAGCTTGGGAGACTTTTTAATGAGTTAGCGATGTAACGTAACCCTCTAATTCCCTTTAAGGACAAAAATCCAGGCGAATAAAACGCCTAATTACTTTGACGCTATTGTGAGCTGTAGCGTCCATAACACAGTGGCTTCAGCTTTGTCATTTGTTTTGACAAACAGTAGCTAGCACGATGGTCATCGCAGCACTGTCGTTGGGAGCAATGAAGTGGTAGCCAGGCGTCTAATAGCATCCACACAGCTTGCCGAGACTTGAATAATATGCTCCTACGGCAAGATTAATGTTACTATTATTAATCTGTTCCGATAATCATTCTCAAAAATACATTAGACAAGTAGTTCTGAGATATTAATTTTCAATTGGTCCCACATTCTTCTAATGTGATCTACTGAGGTACTCTACTTGGAAACTTTCAATAATCCCACATAGAAAATATTCCTTTGTGTACAAATTGTTTCAGACATATCACTAGAGCCTGGAGATGATGGGATGGAATTAGAACATGGGATTTTGGAGAAACCATTTCAACAATCACAAGTGGTGATTTCAAAAACACGTATAAATCGAAATGTGGATCACCTCATGGAGTGTTGAACCATCGTCTTTCAGCCATACCAGAAAGTCAACCAATCACTTCCCAGGCTCGGTTAATATGAAAAGAAATTACAAGCAGTCTTTGAAAATTTCTCTCATTTATCGACGGTTATGTATCGAACGTTTCCTCGGCAAATTATACAACCATTTCTTCCGGAAGAGGAATTGATTACCCGTTTTAGTTTTTTTCTGATAATATATCGCTACACTCCTGATGTAGTCGTACTTGAATTACGGAATAACATCGCACACCGGTTACCACAACTTGATCATGATTTCCCCAAATCACTCCAAGCGAATGCCGGGATGATTCCTTCAAAAAGGCCATGGCCGAATTCCTTCCCGTTCCGTGTCCCCCATCCCATCCCACCTCTAATGACCTTAGCCTTCGACGAGGCGTAAAGCCGTAAGTTAATAAAAAATAATAATAACTTAAGAAAAGGTTAGTAGCCATTACGGAACATTAAGCAATACTACAACTTTAACCATTTGTTTCTTTTAACAGGTTTAATCTAGAATTACAGTATTCATTATATATGCACTCGAGGAAACATTAAAAAATTAAAAAAATTAATGTCATAATTGTATAGGTATTTATATTAGATGGTCATTTCCTCCTTTCCGTAAGTAAAAATTTTGTTTGGTGTATGTAAATGAATCATGTTTAGTCTATTTGTATACTACGATGAACAAAAAAAGACGGAGAAATATAGTGTCAGCTAAGTCAAGTTTTTTTCCCCCGAATCACCAAGAGGAGTGTCAAGTTTTACCGCCTAATCCGATGCATGAGTCATCATTAATAGTATCGTATAACTTTCCTCTATTAGTTCGGCAAGGATGAAAGCCAGGACTTTGGTACACAAACTGGGGATTTGGAAACTTGGGCAAGCACTTCTCCTAACCTGGCCGAATTGTAAAATTTTCTTCCTGCACCGAGTCTCTATCCAGAAAATCGCACGATTAGTGATAAACATTAATAAGGTAATGCAACGAACTTAGTTAACAGGTTGAGTATGAATCCTCAAGTGGTTTAGTATGATGTGTTATAAATTTGTTTTTTGTAAAAAATAAATAATAATAATAATAACAATAATAATAATAAAGATTATACTCCTAAGGCGGAGAATTTGTAATGCCTTTTTGGTGTACTGCCAAAAGTACAAGGAAAATGGTTCGTAAGTATCATTGTTTCTACTATATGCAATAGGAGCGTAGCCCTTCCTGAGAGGGAAGAGACGCTGGAAGTAGAATATCGAGCGCCGCTGAAAGTCTTGCGTGGGCGTTTACAGCACGGCAGCGGTTCCAAAGCGATTCCGAGGCAGGAAATCAAGGCCTGTCTCTGTGGGGAGCTTCAGTAAACAGCTGTCGTCTGCTAACGAATCCGTCGCTACATCACGGAAGCTTGTCCGTGTTTTGTGTTTACGGCAAAGTGTACGACGAATAGCGCAACTCTGACGCCTCACCGCAGGACGTTTAATGGAATAATTATCGTACGGAGGGGTTCGATCGGCTCGGGCCACTAAAACAGGGTATTTGTTTTTAATTTACACGCAAATTAGGGTGGTCTAGAGGGACACCGATGGCTTTGCATATCGGCGGCCAAGTATCGCGAGGTTAGGCCGGGATTAACGGAGGAATAACATTGCTTCAGGGTTTCCAATATCTGGCTGCATGCTCCATTCAAGGCACTGGCTTTTTACGAATGCATTCAATCATTGACAAGAGAGGAATGAATGAATTTTTTCTGTACATACTTACTGAGTATTAGGTCTGCGATGACTTATCAGCAATCTGTTTCCATCGACATTAACATTAATAACAAAATTTATGAACATGTTATTGATATCTTAAGCAAATGAAACAAACACATAGAAGGATTGTGTCAAAAAACACTGAAAGTTGATTCATTAAATATTGTTATTTACTCACACAGTTCCTAGAACTTGTTGACTGCATCGTTGATGATGTGACCTCCAAAGCCATTAAACTACCACAACAATAGATCAAAATGTGGAACTAAGTTTGCTGGATTCACTTTTAATAACTAAAACACTAAATACATTTCCACACTCTGTGGTACGGTGGCTAACGTTTCTCCTGTCTGCAAATCCAGCACGCCACTGCGTCCCAACCGATCGTGGATGGTGAGCGGTTAACTCTCTGGCCTCACATTCGCGAGGACGCCAGTTCGAATCCTCGTCCGGCCATCCAGATTTGGGTTATCCATGGTTTCTCTAAAACTCTCTAGGCGAATGCCGGGATGCTTCCTTCAAAAGGCCATTGCCGAATTCCTTCCCCGTTCCTTGTCCCCAGTCCCATCCCGCCTCTAATGACCACAACGTCGATGAGGCGGAAAAAAAATATCGCGCCCTAGCCGAAAATGTCTTCACCATGAAACCAACTTCTATTCCCTTTCGCTAACCGTCATAGGCAGATACCAGACAAAAAGTTTAGTCATACTGGCTATCTGTTTTTATGTACAATCCTTACTGGAGCAGGTGCCCCTACTCCTCTCATATTTTCTACAAGTTCATACTATTGGTTAAAACTCTTTCGGAGCTTGATTAATTTTTTCAAAAACTTTTTCAGCTGTTGGCATTATCGAGTATTCTTATTCCCTATCCCGCAACTGTCTCTTTAGTGCCCTAATGTCAACGTAACAAACTGGAATTTCCTTCTTAACCTCGTAAATTTATTTCCAGCCACGTTGATTTTCGGCTTTTGCTCGAAAGCCCAGCGCGGAGTCATATAACGAATCCATATTTTCGTGCTTCCCTCTCCCTTCATGGTTAAAAATCCTCGCTGTCCATTTGAAGGCGTATTTCTCATGCTAACTTTACAAACACCGAGTAATTCTTTTTACTGCCGTGTGCCTTCCTTTCTTAAGAATACTTTTTATTTCAACAATATCACAATTGAGTTATCTGTTCACATATATATCGACGTTGAATCTTGCCTTCGATATCACGACTATGTAATGAGTCGAAAGGACTATTATACCATTCAACCATAGCATATCTATAAACGTGAGGTTATTATTGGGAAAGCAGACTTAACGCATTGAATTATTGAAAACTATACAATCAATAACTAATTATAATAAAAATAAATGTGCATTGAAGTATCCTACAGACTACGGTTATAAATTTAAAACATAACGGCTGGCGAGAACTTAGCTCGCCTGTCACAGTATGCAAGTAGTCTCTCCGGAAATACAGTGGATATGTCCACCAAAGTCTCTGCAACTTTTCAGTAAATGCTGTCGTCAGTCTATTGACTCGTTTGATGCAATCCTCCATCCCTTCCTATCTTGTGCCAACCTCTTCATCTCTACATACCCCTTACAACCCACGTGTACAGCAGTGCACTAAAATCAGTGCGGTTGCGGCTCACAACCCATCATTACTTCTTATTTTATTTGAAATAGTAATAATAACCGAAAAATCAATGTAGTTTTTACAATTTCCAAAAACCAAAGATTAATTCTCTTTTGCATACTGCTGTAAGGTTATCTTTATAAACGATAAAAACTTGCCTATTAAAACTTGTTGTTGACAAATACAATTTAAAGCATTGAAATAATGTATATACATTTTTAAATCAGACAACTACCTATTTTTGAACATATGTTGAGTCTTGCAGATATAGCCTTGTAATAATATCCATACCTGTGCCCAAATTATTTCAAATTACATGTGAAACATCACCGGCTGGGCAATTTTTTAGTCTATCCCACTGTTTTTTTATCACAGTGCCATAGCTTAAATCATTTTCCACATACTGAAATATATTGGTCTTCTGCGGGTGTCTCGTGGAATCTCAGACGATACAGACTGAGAGAAAGCAGTCTTGTGCAAAGTGGATATCGGGGAACGGTGTAAAGAAGACCAAGGAGGGAGCAGGACCGAGCAGGCATGGGCGATCGGAGTCCCTAGAGCGAAGACGGCCTACACCGCGGATTGGAATGTAAATTAGGCTGTTGAATATATATTGGTAGGTGGTCGGCGTGTCATAGACAGGCAACAACCAGGCGGACAGGGCCTCCGGAGGGTAATATCTGCAGCCGGGGGGAACGTCGACAGCGGGGCCGGACGTTGCCAATTAAACTTGGACAGTGGCTGATGCCGCGTCATTAACCCTGGCTGCATCTGTCTGATACACGCGTCGCAGTACAGACGTACCATCCACTGATCCTCTCTCGTAGGCTGCCCTGTAGATTATTGACTTGCATCTACACAGTCCTGCATGAAAAACAAGTTTTTGGGCTTGGATACTTTGTTTAATAAATTGCCCCCATGTTGTAGGACACTAATGAGCTAACCACTCAATTAATGTTGGTTAAGAAGCTGCCAAACAGCCTCTTACGAAACACGTATCTTAGTAACATCACCACACAAAAGCGTGTTTTGAACGAGAAGGCCCAATTTCGTTTGGAATACATGCAAGCTAATGCTCAATTATCTTATTTGAACTTAGTTAATCACTTAAACAGTCAAACAAATGAGAGGTATTATTATGAATCGTAGAAATTTGTGCAACAGAGTTCCTTGAATAAATATATACACCACAATGTTACGTTATAACAGGGTCCAAAACACTCCACAACGAAACAAAAGTCTCACATTACGATACTTAAACTCGTGCCATGGAAATGCTTACAGTATGGGTGCTTAACACACAATAATTGCTGCCCGCTCAGCTGTGATGGCCAGCCAAAGACTGTTACCATACTAGCTAACGAAAATAATATTATACTATACAGATGCCATAAAAACTAAGCTTGTGGAAACCCGTTAAACACAATCAATTTACAAGTGTTAATACAATTATTCATAACACTGAGATTAATAAAAACAAAATAATATAGAAATAATAGTAACATTGATTGATGGGATCATACACTCCGCAGAATTCAATGATAAGAAAATTAGGAGATGCAGTTTAGAATAGCAGTTACAGTATATGATATAATTTCAAAGTTGAATTATATCTGTTGATATCAAAAGGATCAAGGAATTCGTTAAGCCTAGTGGAAATCATGTTGCAACCTGCACTGTGGATTTGAAGCATTTTTGATGCATCTGGAAAATTATGCTCCATACAGCCTCTGTGCAGTCGGACAATAGTACTCGTTACAATCTTAATTGCGATCTCTTGTCAACTTCTACACATTTATAGATAATTCAGCTAACAGAGAAGGGTCAAGGTCAGTCTGCCCTACTTGCGGAGGACAAATTTGCCACCGCATATCCGGAGCTGTCTGCTCGGAGTGGTAAGAAGGTAAGGTGAGAAGCGGGGCCATGGGAACAGTTTTTAACAGCCCTCAAACCTAAACTTTAAATGGAATTGTACTTAATGAAGCATTTGTAGGAAGCTAGAGTTTGATTGAATATGATTTTTGAATGTTTGTCTTGCAGTTTACTGTAAACCTGAGTAAATGGACTCGGTTTTATCATAAGAAATTATGTAAATATCATCTAATATGTTTAAGTACAGAACTATGCATGAGAAAATAAGTAAATGTTTGTATTCCAATTATTAAGGTGAGCTACGATGTTTAAAGGACGATTTACAACAGTTTAACATAATTTATGTGGATAATTTTGTGTTTAAGAATCTTTAATTTTCATTTCTGGGCATTTCGTAATGATTGTAAATGATTATGTATTGATTTTGATTGTTTTAATGTTTTTTATTGTTTAAGTATTGTTAAAATTCGAGAAATATCTGTCGGAAGCCTTTGTAATGTTCTAGAACTTTCTGTTAATCTTATACAAAGCTAGCGGCAGACACTCAGAGACAGTTTTTGAAAAACAGTTTTGAGCGAACAGTTTTACGTGTACTGTGAGCGTGTATGGTAGTACAGTCTTTGGAAGCAGTATCGAATGTAATCGATGGAGTTTGTGTATACAAGTGATCAGTTTCTTTGAAGTCGTGTTTGTCTTCTATAAATGAAAACAGTTAAAATTTGAAACCGTATCGTAGAATAATTATTTCATATGTAAATAAACCATGAGACACCTAGTAAGTGGTTAATTAAATTGCATATTAATATGTTTTGTATTCAGGTGTAGTACATAACATGGTTCGTCCTCATTAATAAAAGTTCTAGTTAGTGTGCGTTGTTGACATAATTTTAGAGTAGAGTTTTTTAATTTAATTTATGGCTCTTGCTAAACATCTCATTAATTATAATGTCTATGTTATTTCCAAGGAGAAAAATCAGTTATAGAAAGGTTACTGTCACGTATAATAAGAACAACTTTAAATACCTGTCAGCTAATGAGATTTACAAACTCTCATTATTTCAAAAACAAGGATGTTCTGAATAAACATTTATTAGATTCATTAAAACGGTAGCGTAACGAGTTATGACATACTGATGCATTAAACCCGCACTGGTTCGTATTTAAGTCTACTTTTAAACTTTGTACTGTCAGTATCACGTTTATGATATTGCGTGGTGTTGTGGTATTGTTTTAATGTGTGCGTCTGAACAGATTGTTACAGACTTTATCCTACAACCTGCTACATGCTCCGTGTGTATAGAAGTAACAGAAACATTACGGCTCTAGCCATTTTTGCCAGAAATATTTATTATTACACAACCAGTAAATTCATTACAAAATCAGATTACACAAAATGTGATAGTTATATTATACTTTTTAAGCTGAAATAATTGCTGTAGCTGAAAATAGTATTATCTTTAAATGTACCACGTTTTTTTTTAGCGTTGTTGCTTGCAATGGACTATTTCTCTGCTCAAGTGTTTCATGCGCGTTGTTACTTTAAATTCCTTCACTGTGCGGGGTACAATTTTCAGTACTCCTTCTGCGACTTATTTGAGTCACCTACCTACTTACAAACAAAATCAAGTGCTAAATTATTTTTACAGTCTTTTATTTCGTCCTACCTGTCTAATTCTTCTTCCCCTCATTACAACCGTATGCTTCAAAATTTTAACTGCCTCTTGTTTTCCAATGACTCTTAATCCTGATCCTTTCTTGTAACAACTACTGAGTGTAAGCTGCGGTAATTTACAAGGATAGATACAACTTTCCTCTTCTATACGCCTTCCAACTTATGCATTTGATACACATAAGGAGGTACCCGTATCACGCTACCATAGTCAATCAGTGGTGTTTAATATTTCGTATCCTAGTTCCCTTACCTCCTTGGTACATACATCCTTCCCTCTCTAACAGATTCTGACGTTCAAACTACTAGAATATCCAGTCAGATTGAGCCTATTCCTGTTATTATTTGATAATCCATGTATTTAATGTTTTCACTTCACTAAATGTCCATACAAAAACTCTGTTTTCCTGACTGCGTAAGCAACAATCTGTCATTATTTTGAACAATTATCTTCATTCTACGCCGACCCATCCAACTGAACATTCTGTAAATATTCCACTGCACTGTTCACAAAATTTTCTCGACATATTCCCAGAGATTATGTGTTTTGCAAAGAAACAACCTACAGAATAATTCATTAGAATTATCGACAGCAACGATGCTATTTTATTTCTATGTCACCCGAAACTGTATTTTATCTAATATTCCCTCTTGATTAAAAATTCATCTACGAAGAATGTCACATCCTGGTCTAATTCAAAGATTTTAATTTTGTTAACGTCATTTTGCAGCTCACACTTTCAAGTGCCTTGGAGCGATTTAGCTCCACACAAATAATCTGGTCTTTCTTGTTAAACTGTTTCTTGCACTTGATCCGCTAACCGAGATTCATAAGAATAACATAATCTTAAATACTTCATTTTCTCACAATGGTACTTTCCTCGTGCAGTTGGATTTTAAGTTCTCTATCAACTTACCTAGCACTCAAGTCAAATATATCTGTTCATAATTCACTGTCTCATCTATTTCCAATCTCCTATGAATCGGTATTAAGGCAAGCGTGCCAATTGTCGACACGTTAAGTATTTATTTTTCAGGTTTTGAACCTCTGAATAAACTATTTAATAACTATGCATTTCAGAGTCATTTTCTGAATCCTGAATCATTCTGTTCCAGTATACATAACAGTTGCAGGTAAATTTTAAGTGGAAATGTATTTTTTTTTAACGAAAAACATTAACTTCTATACATTTTGAAACAAATGTTCTCCAAAATTCTACATATTTTCTAAGTTTGGTTGGAACCATTTCCACAACCCTAAAATAGCATCAGGTTCAGAAAAGAACAAGAGCTACCAAAGTGAGATCGACAGTATAGGTCCCAATCCCACAAGTCATGAGCTCATGCGGTTTTTCAGAGAAGCATCTCTACACTAATCTATCCCTTCATAAAAATAAACAGCGCTTCAGATTTTTCTTTGTTTATCTGCCAGCTATACATGATATACTTAGCAAGAGAAAGATTTCCCTCTCTACCTGCGAATTAACATAAGTAACTACAGGCTCCTAAAAATCAGATCGTATGTACGGTAGATCTCACCATGTGTCAATTTTAGGATTCTATCGCCGCACCGTAGCGTATTAAAAAGCTTGTAGTTGTAAAAGACACGAAAGTTCGTTCAGTTTATGATTCATGCTCAATTCTAAGTAACGAACATAAACTCGACACACCTGTCGATTTAAGGAACACGGAAGAATATTCGACCCAGATGTTATCCATAATTGGAATATTAAACTACAGACGTATGCACTTATTATTTATGGCTATCACATTAACATATTGATCTTCAGCAGAAAGTAAAGCAAACTTACAGTGAATGACACTTAAATTTAATCAAATATTTCACTTAGATTTTCGGGATTCGCGCTGCTTTGGTAGATGTATCACCGTCAAAAGTGATACTTCACTTCTAAACACCCCTGATGAAGGCCCCAGGTTGGGCGCCGAAACGTCGGTAGTGGAATATTTGATTAATATGAACGCCTGCTAAAAGCGTAAAATATTGTATCACATTTAATTTTCTTCTCGACGTTGCGATTTTGCTGAGACGATACGCACTTCGAGCTATAGCAAAGCACACGGTCTACAAAAACTGTTCACCATCCACAAACGATACAATCGCCGAACATGTAAACCCATTCAGATTGACAGTATTGTTGGTTTTATGCATCGTCGTATATAAATTCGAACCTGATACAATTTAATGACTACTGTAGGT
This sequence comes from Vandiemenella viatica, assembly GCA_031002005.1. Taxonomy (NCBI): domain Eukaryota; kingdom Metazoa; phylum Arthropoda; class Insecta; order Orthoptera; family Morabidae; genus Vandiemenella; species Vandiemenella viatica. The sequence continues at coordinate 102,312,643 of JARYHS010012519.1, read as the reverse complement.
GTTCTGATACTAATAGGCGTGCTTACCTTACAATGGAAAATTTCCAATCCTCCCATACAATCCGTTTCTAAAATTAATCTATTTAATAAATTAAGATGTAGTTCAATACCGCGTACACACCTATATCTATCAAATCTGGAGTAATGTTATTTTAACCTACTAAAATCCAGTACAATCAGATAAGATGTGCTTTGCGCTATTTTTAACATGTAAATGTTGTCTCATGGACAGTGGGGTGACTATAACACCTGCAGATCTAAGGATTATGTTCGCAACTGTATATAAATGTTGCGTTAGTTTCTAGAAAAAAATAAACTGATGTCGGTTGTGTGAATAGGTCAAAGACAGCACGAAATAAGGTAATTCCTTGCAAAGGTCCTAAGTAGACCGAGACCTCTTCACCTTCTTCTATGCCGATTTGTTTTCTACCGACTGTGTCAGCTAAAGACGTAAGCCGTTGCGTTCAACATTTGTTCAGTTTCGATTTCATCGGTGACAACGGCAAGAAAATTGTATATTTTGAAAAGAGCACTTCTTTTATTGTTCTTAACACAATACATTGCCCCAACAACTGTGAAAATAACACTTTGTCCGAATATCTCGCATAACTATCTAACTATTCATACATTGGTGTTACCAACTTCAAACACCATCCCTTAAATCTACGGAGTACCCCGTTAAGGAAGTCCACCAACTCTTCTTATTGGCTTTTCAAGATAGCACCATAACGGTAGCGAAGATGGCTGGAGAGGCCATCGGATATGGAGTCCTCACAAAGCCCATGGTGGTTATATCCTGTTCACCCTTAACTGGCGATTCAAGGTGATGTTCCCAGACACCCCTCCATACCTCTCCACACCCTCCCATTTTCTACCATCCCAAGAAAGACCGCTTTCACTCGATAGGTGAGTGGAAACTTTGTCAGTTGGAAGTCTTTCACTTTCGCATATTGGGGATAAGGGCAGCGGAGTGGGGATAGACGAGAGTGACCTTGATCCACCTTTGTTAACTGAATGCATTATAATCCTACAAGGAGAGGAGAGACTGCATGCCTGCAGCTGGCTAGCAGTGTGAGCAGCCTTCGTTCCTGCTGCTGATGATAAAGGAGGTTGGAATATACGCTGCCAGTAAAAAAAATCAAAGAATGCTGGAATCTTACCTCAGCATCACACGTCGCACTGTGTATTATAACGCTTGATTTAATAAACTCGACGTTGGTTTAATTAATTCTAGCTTTCTTGCCTATTTTGTCCTACCATACAGCGATGCCTCATTACAACTGCCGAACATCATGGTGTGTTGCAGTTTACTGATATAATGCTCGGTGTAAAAGTTACCTTAGCACACCATTAAACAAAACAACAACAAAAACAAAACAAAAATGTCAATACAATTTATTTCATCCCCATAACTTCAGTGATCCAACGATTCTATTCTACTGCCCACTAATACACTCCGAACACACATAAAATTATTTTTTCTTTCTTTCTTAATGCTCATTATGTATTTGTTAATATTGTATCTCATAATTAAGCATTGAAGCTTTTTCACTCTGATAGTTACAATTAGCTTTTTTTTCTTTATTTTCCCCAAGACAAAGTTCGCCTGTTGAACCAGTTCTTCTAAAAGTGCGACCTGAAATTGCTGATGCTTCAACGACGATGTCTCCGTAGAGTTTCCTTATTCGCAATGATTATTGTTGTTGTGTGCAGACGCAGGTGACTGATCAACGCACCCAGCTTGCAGCTTTGGTAACAAGAGTTACTCAGCTGGAAGCTGCCACAAGTGAGTGCAGTAGATACGGTATTGTTAATCCTGTAGAAGCAAAGCGGCTCGCAGGCGCTCCAACACCTGTCATCGTACCTGTAGTCCAGGCCGAGACGTCTGAATAGCTGCGGCCGTCGCCTAGTGGTGGCTGGCGTGTGATGTCTGGACGTCGACGCCGCATGCGGGGGTCAGTCGTGCAAGCCTGATTCCCAAGAAATGACAAGCTTGTACCACTGTACAACCGGTTTAGACGCATTGTCTGGAACTGATTCCGTCATGCAATCGTCTGGCCTGTGAGTTAGCAGCCCCACAGCCCGCTAAGTATGGACAACTGCACTTTACAACATAGTGTGGAATTAGAGATGGATCCGATAGAAATTGATAGCGTAGGCATTGTAAAGCAATTAAAACTCCTGAAGTGGGGTAAAGCGCCGGGTCCCGATGATATACCGGTAAGAGTATTTTCTGAAATCGAGGAGGATATTGAATCATTTCTGTCAGATATATTCCGTCAATCTTTAGAAGAGAAAAAAGTACCTTCTAGCTGGGAAATAGCCCAGGTAATTCCCGTTTTCAAGAAAGGAGATCGGAGTGATCCTAGAAATTATCGACCCATATCTCTAACATCTGTCTGCAGAAGAATTCTGGAACATGTCATATACTCGAACATTATGAAGTTCCTAGATGAGAACGAATTACTTTCACCGTTTCAACACGTATTTCGGAAGAAGATATCGTGTGAAACACAGTTGGCCCTATTTTCCCATGACGTAATGAAAGTTATCGACGCAGGTTCGCAAATTGATTCAGTTTTCTTGGATTTTCAGAAAGCTTTTGATTTTGTGCCACACAACCGACTTTTAGGGAAGATTCGAGCTTACGGTATTTCGGCTCAGATTTGCGAGTGGATAAGTGATTTTCTAACTGGTTGATCACAGTATGTCATTGTTGACGGGGAAGCCTCTTCTAAGATAAATGTTACTTCGGGCGTTCCTCAAGGAAGTGTAATAGGACCACTTCTTTACAACGTCAAATTCTGGTTGCGATTGTTTGCCGACGATGCAGTTATCTATAGGGAAATAAGGTGCTCCGACGATTGCTTAGAAATTCAGCGCGATTTGGATGCTATTTTCGATTGGTGCTGTAAATAATAGCTTACTCTTAATTGCATAAAGTGCTAGGCAATGCGGATAAGTAACAAAAAGAATCATTTTGTTCACGAGCACAAAATAAACAATTCAGCTGTTGACACAGTTGATTCCGTGAAGTATCTGGGGGTGATAGTACAAAGCAACATGAAATGGGACATGCACATAACTTCCTTTGTAGACAAGGCTAATTCTAAATTACGATTCATAGGTGGTATTTTGAGGAATTGTAATGCTCAAACAAAGGAAATAGCGTGTAAAACACTAGTGCGTCCGCATCTGGATTACTGTTGTGGGGTTTGGGATCCGTATCGCAAGGTTCTGATTGACTCAGTTGAGAGGGTGCAGAGGAGAGCCGCTAGAATCGTGACTTGTTGTTACAGCGCTTATGAAAGCGTCACAGAATTGATACATAGATTGGGCTGGGATAGTTTGGAAGACAGACGACGTATCTTGCATTCGAATTTATTGGAGAATATGCGAAAAACTTTAAATTTCTAGTGCAATGAAATACTACTTCCGCCAACCTATTTAGGTCGCAATGATCGGAGGGATAAGATTAGAGAAATAAGATGCCGTACTGATGCTTATATGTATTCCTTCTTTCCTCGCACTATTCGTGATTGGAATGGGCGGGTTTAGGATTGGTGCTTAGCACCCTATAATATTTCCTGTTATATTTACAAATTACATATTCAGTAAAAACGTTTATTTTTCATATCTTCATACTGAATACCTTACACTAGCTCCAAATAACAATACAACGATATTTTCTTCCAGCAGAATCTCTCTTCTCTATGCCATAAAAAACTGCTTGGCAACCAATCAACCAAAGATGCTTCGTCTCCCCAACAGCCACGTCAGAGTTGCTAATAACTCTTCTCAAATAAGAACTGTATAACAGGCACAGATCGTATTTTAAATAATATAAATGTATAATCAAAGTGAAGAAACTTCGTTTCCTTACATATCCCTCCTGCCAATTTGTCACTAAAATTACTCAATTTTATGTGATATACATTGTCAAATAATTATTGTTTGTACAATCTTAGGTCACTAATATTTTTTTTAAATCAAATGCTTTCCAGATTTTAGATATTGAAGGTAATATGTATTCTGATGAGGTTTTCTGCTATTAAGGTAACTCGAAAACATAAAAAAAAAATGCTATCTGGGCATTTATACAACTGGATTTTTCATGCGTTCTCCAAGTACTAGATCACCTACTTTCTGATTATCCTGCACGCCGATCATATGTCTTTTCTGAAAGATCCTCTTCCACTTTTTGGTGAAACTATCATTTCCCTTTCATTTTCACTTTTCCCTTCGTTGCTTCATCTTTCGTGCATTCTCCGCTACCCTTCTTCCTTTCGTATTTTATAATGTTGCGGCCCTCATCATATATATCGAGACCTCTCTTCGCTTTCACTTTGCCTCTCGTTGACTCTTTTTTTTTTCATCTTCACAAACTTTTTGTTTCTTTATGAGAAAGCATTTTACATTCTATCTTTCTTCACTACTTATCTTTTCTTCACTTTCTACCTCTTCTTCAGTATCTACATAACTCTTCTTGTCTTCAGTTACATAGTTCATTTCAATTCCCAAACCATAATTTCTGTCATCATTTCTAGTGCAGCTAATAACCGCTTCATCTTTCCTTTCCGTCTCTACTTCTGTATTTCCCACGTTACTGTCCAATTTATCCATTCTTGCCACGTTAATTATCTCGTGTTCTTCCACTATATCCTTTCCATCATAGTTAATTTCATATTTCTCCTCTGTCTGCTGTAGACATACCCACCGTTTCACTGGTCCACTAGTCTCCCACATTGAATTGTTTCTTTCATCGTCATCTCGCCGATTTTCACCGTTTTCTTCTATCTCATCCTTCTCAATTTCCAAACTTAACTTGTCTTCGCAGGACATTCTTACTTGTTTAATCCAGCGATTTATTTCATCTTCTCTTCCTTCTTCCCACAATCGTAACGTTTGTTGTTGACTATTACTAATGTTTTTCATCCTCAGTTCCATCTTCTTCTGTCCTTGCAGAATCATTGCTAGCATTTTTTCCACGGAAGTAGGTACTCTCTTCCCTGTGATATTTTTTTTTCGGCGAAGCTAGCTACTGGGACGTCATGAAAAACACCAGTATTATCCTCCTCAAGTTCTAATCGATCATGATACTCATAACCTGGATCTAAACCAGTCTACATTTCCCGAAACCCTTAAATTTTTATCATTTTGATCATGCAGTTCGGTACCTCCATGATTTCTGGTTGATTTTAAAACTTCACCCTCCATTATATACATATATATATATATATAATTTAAAAAAACACACACAAATTGCAGAAATTTCGTAAGAATTATACTCAGCGAGCAACGCACTATTGAAAATGAAACGCCGTATAGAGCTTCCAAGCCATCGTGAAAAACACATATTACCTGTACATAAACGAATTTAACATTAATCACTTAAAATCTAATGCATGCACATGCAAAGATGCATAATTTACTACTCTTGTATGATCAATATTTTAAAATTTCATTAAAATGAAGACGTCAAACAATTTTGCTATGTCTATTTTAAAAAATGAGTTCTGATATTTCTCACGTTTACTTCAATAAAGTTTTTGTTTTTAAATCTGACAAAATTTCCGTCTTTATTTTAAATGAACTGCACTTTGTCACTATTTTGGTTAATTTAAATTGTCTTTCTTATCCCACCTTTAAAATTGTTCTATCATCCGAAGATTGCAAGGTTCTTTTATTACAGAATTAGATAACTAATTCTTTGTAGTAGTCACGCGGCGCCATTTTATAAGATTTCTTGTTATCTTAGTAATTATATATTCAGTAAAAACGTTTATTTTTCATATCTTCATACTGAATACCTAATACTGAACATAATCTTTTAGCAGAGAAACCTACTGTAAAATTAGTTTCACTGTAAAAGTATTTAACATAGCCTGGGGATGGGCTGATAGTATGTGTCAGTATGCCACGAGGGTCAAGCATTTAACACCTCCCTCTTGTTAGTGGATTTCCAAATTACGATCGCATGTCTGTCACCCATACGGCAGCAACAAGCATAGTGGACAAAACCCGTCGGAGCGTTGATTTTCGCTGACAGCGCTGGCAGGAACGTGATGTACTTCACGTGCCCCAGCTCCGAGAGACATTACATTGGTGCAGCGCCCGCCAAATTGGAGCCGCCTGTACCGAGTGCTAGCTGACCGGGCCCTCAGCTAATTGGCCTATTATGCTGCACGTGCCGTGCCATGATAAGAGCCCTGAGCGCGAGCAGCCAATCAGCGTGCGCCATTGAGGACCAGAACACTGGTCGGCGCGGCGCCTCTACAAAGGCCAAAGGCCTTCTTAGCTGCAACGGTCGGAGGATGTCTGGTGGAGTGAGCTGATTAGCACTGCGGTTGCAGACAGAATGAGTGCATACGAAAGCCTCTTCCGATCTTACGGAATTGCTAATACGGGCAGAGTGCTCGTATTGACTTACATTAATCCCACACGTTTGCAGACAGCAGGGTAAAGTAAAGAATGGTAAACAATTTTGTTAAATACCTTAGAGTGCATTTTAAACCACACGTGATTTTTATTTTCATTACAATTTTTTTATGTCATGAAGGCAGCATAGAATCTGTTTTATTTTATTTAACAAACATATTCACTGGAAATACCACCCTTGTAGAGAAGCAAATAGTACCATGTTCAACTACTTTTAGATACGCGAATAGATTGGTTTAAATAATTTAACTATTCAGTTTTTATCGGTTTTAAAAAAAAATGAAAATCATTTTAATATTCAAATGTACAGACACCTTAGCGTGTGAATAGTGGGATAATAAAATCGAAAAGGATGGCAATTAATTAACATTATTTATTTATTCGTATCCAAGACATCACTTTACATTGTAATCACAGAACAAACCAAAGGCATAGTGAGGTATTAGGCCTATACAAAAAAGAAATAAACAATTAAATGGATAAATTAAACATTTTTAATACCAGGATTGCTAACCATTTATATTCCACATAGGGCCAGTACATAGCAGCCTAATAATCATGTCATTCGCTGGAAACAGGTCGCTGAGTGTTTGGGGTCGGACGAGTTTAGTGCAGGTCAGCAGGGGTTGCGATACTTGCAGTTTTCTACATTTACAGAACTCGTCCTCTCGGATGTAACCCCATTTCTTCATGTTTTGTTTACATCGAGATATGCCCTTTCTCAATCTGTTCCGGGCACTCCAACTTCCACTTACCTCGTAGACAGAAGGCAAAAGTCGAATTTTTGTTTTCTTGTTTGTTTGTTTTTTTTCTGGCTTTATGTCTCGTTGACGTCAACGTCATTAGATGCAAGAAAGGACGGAGGGCAAGGAACAGGAAGGAATTCTGCAATTGAAATTCATAGGAACCTTCCAGGCATTCGCCTGAAGTGTTTTTATGGTGGAACCATTGGAAACCCAACTCTCGATGGTCGGACGGGGATTCCATACTCGGCGGAAAATGTATTGCATGCAGCTAAAGGCAACGGCACGAACCCTTTAAGGGAAAATTTTTGGTTTTCAGCCGCTATGGCCTCTGAGCATGATGCAGAATGGATACGGGGTTACCTGCGCTCAATTCTTGTTAAAGGTTCCGAAATATCCTTTAATACATTGGTAAATTTTCAAATGAAGTCCACTGGCTACCTCAGTGTAGCAAGCCTCTAATTTTCCCTACATCATATTGACTTCTAAGATAATGACATACAATTATTCATACTGGCCAACAACTGTGTGGAGAGAGTGTTGGAGGGTGCTCGAATTATCCTATAAAAAATCCTGTTAATATGATTAATGTTGTGTTTTTCATACACGGTATTCGGAGGCTAGAATTCCCATATGCTGCTTCCATTGGTGTAAACTGTTTCCCATTTTGGATGAATGGTATTTCGACGCCAGAGAGGAGAAAATAACTGGTGCTATGAGATTAGAACAGTTCAACATTTGATCAGTTTCTGGATGCCAACAGGAGATTATCCGCTTCGAGAGAGTGCTTCAAGACATTTCACACCATGTGTAGAGTTTCGATCTCTCAAGACTTCCTCCATCTACTACGTTTACAATTAAGTTCATGATCACCTTTTTGTTTTTTTACTTATGGCTTTACGCTTCGTCGACATCGAGGTTATTATAGGCAGTTTGGGACTGGGAACAAGGAACGTGGAGGAATTCGGCCGTGGCCGTTGCAAAGGAAGCATCCCAGCATTCACCTGGAGTGATTTTGGGAAACCATAGAAACCCAAATCTGGATACCCGGACGGGAACTGTGGCCCTCACTAAGTGCTTGTGTCTCGAGAACCTTAAATTTAACTTTTTGCAAAGAACTTTTTTTTCCTTTACGTCTCGTCGACGTCGACGTCAGGATCATTAGAGGCGATATGGGACTGGGGACAGGGAATTGGAAGTTATTCGGCCATGGTGTTTTGGAAGAAGCATTCCGGCATTCGCCTGAATTGTTTTGGGGCAACCATGGTGAACCACAAATCTTGAAGATTTTCTGATTGTGCTACTCGTTACGGATTCGTCCTCCAACTAACTTCCGTTTACGTTAGTCGGTGAATTCAGAAAGTTGCTCGCCAAAGTATGAAATAATTGGAGTCAAATCGTGAAATACTCTGTTAGCTGTTTCTTTGTTACCTTCGGATGAAAAATGCTATGGATGCTGGAGTAGTCAGTTTAATCAAACTAAGTCATATGCAAGTTCTTATTTATTAAGACCCTCGTATTAAAGATGTAATCTATATATCTATAAATGAGAAAATGAGAAAGTTCGGATGTGTGTTTGGATGTACGTTGGCAATCAATCACGCCTTAATAACTCAACATATTTAAATGAAATTTGGCATGAAGTCAGTTAATTGCGTGCGAAGTGCAATAGGATAGATTTTATCCCGCAAAAATGCATAGTTCTTTTAGAAATTGCCATTAATTTCAATTCTCAAACAGCAAAGAGTTTCCTCCTTCGTAGACAGCCGTGCAACGTTTACTCTTTGCTTTTTACATAAATCGTAAACACTGCTTTTCAGAAATAATAGTGAAAACCTTACATATGCAAGTTTGTGTTTAGTTTAAAAGCCATAAAACCGATGCACTAGACAAACAATAGTTCGGAAGCGGAATTATAAATATGTACTTAACCTTAAATTAAAAAAGGTAGGTACTGTTGTTAAGAGATTTTTTCATTTGCGTACATAAAATAGTATGACATCTCAAATATTGCACCATAATTTCGATCGTAATATACTAAATGTGGAAAATCAGAGCTTGGAAAAAAAACAACGTAAAATGCTATGATTATACCAGTACGAAAGTCGATTTACTAAAAGTGCAAAATGCCGGTGCTCCAAATGTCGTATTTATAAAAATGTTACGGATTCCATTCTATCTCGGTTTAATTTATTTCCTGTGTGTCTTCTTTTTTTCCACTACACATTCTCTGTAATATTACAAATTATTAACTAACCCTTTTTTGTTCAAAATTTTTCTATAAATCAGTACAAATAGTAGACTATGATTTAGGAAACAGTGCTTTTTAGTTACTGTTCAATTTCTACAAATACCTAATAAATCCGCGTCAAGTTTACGTCGCGATACACGACGATGCTAACTTAGGATAAAATAATTGTTTCAATGCGCGTGTGGTTGAGGTTTTGAATTTGTAGCGCCAATATTAGCGGAGATTGTGGCTACATTGATATTCAGCCTGGACCATAGTGAAAACTGAATTTTTTGTCACAGCCAATGGCATGAGAAATTTAGTTATCAGTTATTTAAGCAAATATCATAAGCACTATGTCACGTTGTGACGTTATGTATCGCCACGTAAACTACTCCAGTAAATCCTTCACTTAAAACGAATGTATTCAATGGCCTAACGTAGAGAATTAATGTTTCATGAAGCAATATTGCAAGTCATTTACAACGCGATACACCTCATTTACACGGAGCATATGAAAGCTGCTTATTTATTACTAATAATAACTAAATGACTTCTGCCTTATACTGTAACAAAAACATTCTGGTCCAGGAAGCATTTCAACCTAACCACTATCTCTGCTAACATTGCCGCTACAAAATCAAACGTTATGAACACACCTAAACACATTAAATGCATTGGAACTGGATTTCGAATAGTAACAGAATTTTCTATATCAAGATTCCTAATTAGTGTAGCATAAATTACTATCACAATTAATTTCATAATACGCCTTACTACATCACGAGCAGTAACAGTCACTTTATCGGGATGTACGCTTAACCAGCAATATTAACAAAAATTGTCTTAGAGTTGTAGAGAATTATGAACTGTCCGTTGTACACTGTAATTTACAAGCATTTTAGTATAAATTTTTTAATTACGTAACTGCAATAATGAATGTAGTTTCATATGTATTCAGGATTTATATTCCTGCGATCTGAAATAACAATTTACGTTACTAATGTATTAATGCCCGAGTTATAGAAGCTTTGATTTTATAGCGGTACTTTGTTGAAATGCAGCCTAGACCAAAATGAGAACTGAAACATTTTTAATAGCTTAAGCTTCTTTCACGAGCACCATTTTAGTGACGTCATGTATCGCTTTATAATGATATTGTATCAAAAGATATATAATAAGCTTGGATGATTTAGCAAAACCATGCGGCATTGCTCGAAGTAAATTTTTGAAATTTATAAATGTAATTTTCAGATACTCAGCGCAAATCAAAATATACATTTTTAGTTTCACAATTTTTTAACGAGATCTACGTCCTTGGGCCACTTAGGTACTTATTTGCTCTTTGAATGTTAGTAAATTTTTTGGATGTTTAGTCGCTTCCATCATATTTTGACGTTTTGAGTTTCCATTAATTAAAACTATATTAATTTTTATTCGCAAGTCCTGAAATTAGTAATTTTAAGAGATGCTGGGTAACCGAAATTCAAATCTTTCAATGTAATGTAAGAAAACTACGGCTGTGAAAAAAGCCAAAACCCAGGAACAAATCCTCTAGCAGAGCTGCACAGCAGTCATAAGTTGGGCGACAACACCAAAATGAACACTTGGTGTTTGGAAGATCACACCGGGAAAATCGCGAGCTCGGTGCTAAGAGCAAGCGGATTGCCAATCGATCTCAAAAGCTTTTGAAACACCGAAGCAAACAAAAAGACGGCAATAACAATACGCCACATATTTGGCATTGCAACGAGTTGCTGAAACACCTGAACAAACGCGAGCTCATTTCTAATGTTTTCCCGAGGATTCAACTAAATATTATCAATGGTTATGTGAGAGGACAATACTTGCCCCGAAAAATGATTCTGGAGCAAATATATATATATATATATTAGAGGAAATAGTCGGGGAAGTGACAACACACTCTTCCATCGATACAGTAATGTTAACTGACGATGCTGCTACCTACCCCGTCGAGTTTTCAAATTCCTTCGAGTTATCTGGGCTATCGTCCCATAAACTCGAGCTTAAGGTTGGCACTCGAGTTCTCCTGATGCGTAATCTCGACCCGCCCCTCCCCTCAAGGTATTGCAATGGCACCAGATTACACATCACAGAACTAGGAAGAAACACTGTGAAGGCGACAATTCTTACCGGTGCATCTAAAGGGGAAGCCGTTATAATTCCGCGTATCCCAATTATTCCCAGTAATATTCCCTTTGAATTCAAAACATTACAGTTCCCATTAAAAATTTCATTTTCAATGACAATTAATAAATCGCAAGGTCAAACGTTGAAATTGGTGGGAATACACTTGGATACTCACTGCTTTTCCTTTGGTCAACTACACAGACGGAAAAAAAAATCCCAACACCAAGAAAAAATTATTGTAGAGTAATGAAATTTGGACAATGCATTTGTCAAGTTAACATGTTTAATTGATTAAATTTTCAAGATCACAGGTTAATTTAAGCTCAAGAAAATGCATTTCAAATGTGAAATACTGTTAAATTAATAGCCGGTGTAACCTCCAGAATTTTGAATGCAAGCCTGCAAACGTGAATGCATTGTGTCATACAGGTTTCGAATGTCACTTTGTGGTATGGAGTTCCATGCTTGTTGTACTTGTGCTGTCAATACTGGGACGGTCAGTGCTGGCTGTGGATGATGCTGGAGTTGTCGTCCAATGATATCCCATACGTGTTCAATTGGAGACAGATCTGGTGATCTCGCAGGCCAAGGTAACATGTCGACACTCTGTAGAGCACGTTGCGAGACAACAGCGGTATGAGGGCGAGCGTTATCCTGTTGAAAAACTCCCCCTTGAATGCTGTTCATGAATGGCAGCACTACAGGTTGAATTACCAGACTGACGTACAAATTTGCAGTCAGTGTGTTTGGTATAACCACAAGAGTGCTCCTGCTGTCATAGGAAATTGCTCCCCAGACCATGACTCCAGGTGTAGGTCCAGTGTGTCTAGGCCGCAGACAGTTTGGTTGCAGGCGTTCCCCTGGCCTCCTTCTGACCAACACTCGGCCATCACTGGCACCAAGGCAGAACCTGCTTTCATCAGAAAACACAACAGATCTCCACTCCGTCCTCCAATGAGCTCTGGCTTGACACCACTGGAGTCGCAAACGGCGATGGCTTGTAGTCAGTGGAATGCACGCTACAGGGCGCCTGGCTCGGAGCTGTCCTTGAAGTAACCGATTTCTAACAGTTCGTTGTGTCACTGTGGTACCAACTGCAGCTCGAATTTCTGTAGTGCTGCCATTCATGAACAGCATTCAAGGGGGAGTTTTTCAACAGGATAACGCTCGCCCTCATACCGCTGTTGTCTCGCAACGTGCTCTACAGAGTGTCGACATGTTACCTTGGCCTGCGAGATCACCAGATCTGTCTCCAATTGAACACGTATGGGATATCATTGGACGACAACTCCAGCATCATCCACAGCCAGCACTGACCGTCCCAGTATTGACAGCACAAGTACAACAAGCATGGAACTCCATACCACAAAGTGACATTCGAAACCTGTATGACACAATGCATTCACGTTTGCAGGCTTGCATTCAAAATTCTGGAGGTTACACCGGCTATTAATTTAACAGTATTTCACATTTGAAATGCATTTTCTTGAGCTTAAATTAACCTGTGATCTTGAAAATTTAATCAATTAAACATGTTAACTTGACAAATGCATTGTCCAAATTTCATTACTCTACAATAATTTTTTCTTGGTGTTGGGATTTTTTTTTCCGTCTGTGTATATGTTGCCTGCTCGCGGGTATCGAGTGCAAAAAATTTACATGTTTTTTTCAGAAAATAACAAGTCCTACAATGTATATACCGATGTATTAAACTGAAAATACTACTAACATACAGAATATTTTTATTGTTTTAAAAGTTTGATGAAGTTGTTTGGAACAAATACATTTTTGTTATTTTATTGCAGTATTTATTACTACTATCACCAATAAAAATAGCTCTAAAATTAATTGTATGGTCGTATTGACCTGGTGGCAAGGCTTCATTACGTCTACGCAATCAGCCCCTTTCGTAGCCGCTTAACCTAACGCAGTAATCCTACTGGGCATAGAGGACCTACAGTTCAACGTGAAATCAGAACCACGTGAGCATTCTGGCGCACTTCACATCACACAACAACCTGTGCCAGAGGTGAAGTTCGAGCTAAGGACCTATGAAAATCCTCTGTGAGACTGGGATTCAAGCTGGGGACTTTTCCATGTCCAGTTGGACGCCCTAACCACTGAGCGACCAACCTCTCAACAAAATCTTATATTACAACACTCTTCCACGCGGACGAAGTCGCGGGTAACTGCTAGTAAGTAATAAAATGAAATACTTTGCTGAAAGTAGAAGTTATCAAGTAAGTACTAAACTCTGCAATCATTTTATGTCATTCATAACCTTCTATCATACCGAGCGGGGCGGTGTAATGGTTAGCGTTCTCACCTCGCATTCGGGAGGACGGCGGTTCGAATCCCCGTTCGGGCATCCAGATTTGGGTTTTCCATGGTTTCCCAAATCACTCCAGGCAAATGCCGGGATGTTTCCTTCAAAAAGGCCATGGCCGAATTCCTTCCCATTCCTTACCCCCATCCTTGCCCCCCATCCTTTCCCGTCTCTAAAAGACCTCGATGTTAAAAAGAGACGTAAAGCAGTAAAAAAAAAAAAAAAAAGATCTTCTATCATGCAATTCGGTAGAAAAATCTTGGACGGTTTTGAGTATTTTCGTATAATATTAGTTATTGTTTTTTTTTTTCAAATTTCTTCGACAATGCTTAGTCATTTCATGATACGCTTTGCGTATTTGACTGGACTGCTATAGCGCTAAGAGCTAATGTCTTGAAGCTAATGATGTGAAAAGCGTTTGTACTTTCATTAAACTCTAAGGAACGAGTATCTCATATTTTTATTTATTTTTTGTCTTTTGACTTTTCATTATATGTATCTTAGGTAATATTACACAAGTCGCTATTATATGGGCCCATAGTGCTTTTATTTAATGCCTGTGCTGATATCTGTCAAAATGAAAACTGACAGAGGTATTAAAATGCCAGATTTAGTTATCATAGATCAACCTTCCTCAACTTTTTCCAATGGCGGACCCCTTAGTCTGTGATTCCCACGGTCCCCTTAATAATAGTAATAGTAAAAGCAATTGTAAATTGGATGGAGTAGAACTGTCACTTGATATCTCGACTCGCATCTCAGACATTGTGGCTGGAGTGCGAAATCTTCTCATTAATGCTTTTGTAAGCATTAATTTTATTCATGTTGAGATTCACACCACAGTGTATGTGTATGTACGGAACACACAAAAAGCAATAGAAAAAGCACTGAAATAGAACTTCCCCTAACTTCGATGTAAAAACAAGAAACAAAAACTGTAAGTAGAATGTAACATTCATTGCACTTATTAACAGATTAGAATTATAAATATATTTTAAACAAGATCAAAGAATGTAAATAAAACTGTTCTAGGGCACCGAAGATGATTAAATAAATCGAAACGCGTGTGCCAAAAAACGAAGTTTTTTATTTAGCTGCAATAGACGGATAAGTTCACAGAATCCTTATTAATTTTATTTTGTCAACGGACCCCAGTATAACGGCCATCAAACCCAGACCTTTAATGAAATTGTATTTTAAGAATTATTTGTAGCAAGCTGGGAGTTAAGTGAATATGGTTTTGTATATTTTTCTTGCAATTAATTGTGAATTTGTGTAAATGGACTTTGTTTTATGGAAAGAAACTATAATGGTTATAAGCTTATAATTCTAAGTATTGAGGTGAGCTACGGTGTTTAGAGGACGAATTGCGACGATTTTGAATGATTTATGTGGATAATTTTGTGAGTAAATATCTTTAATTTTCATTTCTGTGCATTTAATAAAGATTGTGAATCATTTTGTATTTATTCAGATTGTTTTAATATTATTTCAATTGTTTAAGTATTGTTAGAATTTCAGAAGCGTTGGTCGGAAGTCTTTGAATTATTCTGGATTTTTCTGTAAAGCTAATAGCAGAGCGATCGGCAGAGACAAGTTTTAGTATTGAGAATAATAGTTTTTGAAACTTAGTTGAGTTTTGGTGGAGTTATAATCACTGGAGCATTTGTTTACGTTTTCCCCTAGTATCTTTGGAGTCTGATGTCTTAAAGGAAAATAAACAAAGTTGGAAGTGAATCTTCTTGGATTAATTATTTCACTTAAATCGAGATACCTATCACCAGTCTGGGAAACCTTGTAATAAATTTAAGCTGTTCCCACAACATAAATTAATTTACTTCAGAAAGTAACAACATCAATGATAGGAAGTCTATTTGTACAAAATATTCTTTCATCTAATTATTCGACGTAACAAATCATTTATTGGAATCGCAATATAATACAAACAGCTAGCGTCTGGGATTGGGTTATAAAGATATTACAAGCTACTATTTAACCACAGAGCAAAATGAAACAATCATAAGTACATAAATTACATTCATTTTTATTTTTACATTCCTTATATAAAACAATTACAATACTATAGCCAACTTTTAAATAAAAATCTCACATTTACTTATACATCATTTTGGTTCTTTATAAACAGTCACTCTTTATATACCTGTTGACACATATAAAACATTTATACTAGGATGCTGTTGCAGAAATACTTTTTTTCTTCGACAATGTTTAGTCATTTAATTATACGCTTTGCGTATTTGACTGGACTGCTATTACGTTAAGAGCTAATGCCTTGAAGCGTTTGTCCTTACATTAAACTCTTTACAAAAATATTAATTTGTATAGATGACTGAACCCTCCAGAAGTCAAGCTGAGCAGCATCAAACATAGTTGTGATGGTAATTTTAACAATTTATGTATACTTAATTGTGGATAGCTTTTATGGCAAATTTAAAACGGTTTTGGAATGGATGAAACTACAAATCATAACAATTAAAAACAAATAATAGTTACAGCTGATTATGTTTTGGATGTGATTTCTGTAGCACCGTGAAGAAAGCTGCACAACTCATTGTGTAGTTACATTTTTTTAAGGACAAAATATTTCATTGATTTAAGATTTCTACTATCAGTCTGAACGTTTTCATAATAACTTACTTATTGAAGTTTTAAATCATATAATAATCTAATATTGTTCTTAATTTCTCAACAAAATTTCAAAATAAATTATCAGTAACATCTAATACAGTCTTAAGATTATTTTTTTCTCCAAAACTGAACATTTTTCATATACACACCATTTTACAAACTTGCTGTCATCAAATATACAAGTTGGTATATTTACAATATTAGGCACTTATACAGGATACCACAACAACAAACAGTTACTTGTATCACATTCTGAATTACATTTAATATGTATGTAAACTCTAAAAGGAATTGATTTAAGACAAGTCACAGAGTTCAGCCCATGCATAAGATAAATAATCGTTTTACGTGACACCTCTTTCGAATTTTTCAATTAGGTTAAGATCTCTACAGACTTTAGATTCAGTCTGTGACGCGTAAACGTTCGTAAAATCTTGAAAAACACAGGAAATCATCATCTGGAATAAAAGTTTACATTTGTTTCTCTTGTTTTTATCCGCATTTTGGTCCACTGAAGACTCCCACACAGAACTAATAGCTACAAAAACGCTCGACTATCAGATACATGGAACGGTTCCAAATACTCGCCATCAAAAGAACGGATTTTCATCTGCTTTGACTGTCTGATTTACCGTTCAAAGTATTTTAACACATGTGTGTTACCAATAACGGTACAGGACATCTAACATCATTTAGTACAGTCTCCATCAGATGATATTAAGTTAGCCCAACTTTGACCCCAAAGGCAATAGAGTCAGTAAGGTTTTCAGTTTCAAAATTCTTACACATCGTAAGCTTATAGGATTCTGTTGTTTCTTCAAGGCCCAAATCTCCAAATATAATTTCATTTCTAAAATGAACTTTTTACATAAACAGTATTTGCTCACACAGGTCTTTCTTACGGGCATTACTCAGATCAGATTCCATATTCGTTTTGCTAAGAGCTTCCGGTCCATCACATCTTCATCAGCAGTAGTTAAAAATAGTATATTCCATTCTATAATTGTCATCTCTTCAGTAGGCCAAATTGTTGACGTGCAGAAACGTATACCCAACTGAAGTCAAACACGCAGAGGTAAGTAAGATTCAGGATCAGGTGACAGTAAAGACAGTATTTACTTCAAACAGAGTATTTGCTCGTATACTTTGTAGAACGAATTTAACGCTACTCTTCTTTAGTACTGCCATACGAACAGAGGCGAACACATTTTCGGTAAGACACTACCAATACCGAACTGGGGTGAGGTGGGGAGAGAATACACCGGAGTGATCACTGAGTACCAAACACTTTGCCAGGCAGCAGGTAGTATCGCAGCGACATGGAGCGGGGCGGATCAGCGAATCGCTGAGCCGTGCGCTACGTGCTGGTCACGAGGCGCGCGCTCGCGTCGACCTCGTCGAAGTCGTCGTCCTCCTCGTCGTCGTCTTCGACGCTCGGCGTCCCCAGCGCCACCTTTTCCTCAGGCGCCGCTGGAGTCGACTTCTTTTGTTGCCACGCTTCGGCCGCTGCCGTAGTGAGTTGTTTGTAGCCGCGCGGACGACCCTCTGTGCCTGGAGCGAGACCGCACCTGCGCAACACAACAATCAACCACTCGTGATGCTCAAAGTAACGTGTTTTGGTTGCTGGAACGAAAAGGTTTAAGGTAGCACATATGGAAATTGTACTGTAACCAATTTTTCATTTTTACAATTACACAATTAGGAGAGGTTTAAGTTGCACTTCACAAGAGTTCCTTAGCGTAATGTATTGGTATCATTGCTGTCCGTTATTCTAATGATGAGATAATGTTATATAGAACGATCATAATTATAGAGACTGCGAACAGCTACAATATGATCTGAACAGGATATCTATCTGGATAGCTAAACGTGGTATGAACATAAAACCGAGCGGGGCGGTGTAACGGTTAGCGTTCTCGCCTCGCATTCGGGAGGACGGTGGTTCGAATCCCCGTCCGGGCATCCAGATTTGGGTTTTCCATGGTTTCCCCAAAATCACTCCAGGCAAATCCCGGGATGCTTCCTTCAAAAAGGCCATGGCCGAATTCCTTCCCATTCCTTGCCCCCATCCTCGCCCCCCATCCTTTCCCGTCTCTAAAAGACCTCGATGTTAAAAAGAGACGTAAAGCAGTTAAAAAAAATATGAACATAAATTCCAAGAAGAGTCAGCTTATTAGGTACACGGATAAAAAGTGAAGATTGTCTATGATTATAGTCTAGGTAATAAATTGAGTGTCGAAGATCCTAACTGTAAATTAGAGGCAGGATGGGACAAAAAAAGAAACGGGAAGAAATTCGGCCATGGCCTTTTGAAGGAAGCATTCCGGGATTCGCCTGGAGTGATTTGGGGGAACCATGGAAAATCCAAATTTGGATGCCCGGACGGTGATTCGAAACGGCGTCATCCCGAATGCGAGGCCAGAGCGTTAACCGCTCACCCATCACGCTCGATGTAAATACCTTGACTTAAATTTGATAGTAAACTCAATTGGGCAATATACATGGCGAAGGTAGAAAGAGGTTTCAAATTCCTTCATTTACTGGTGAGGATGATGAGGACAGTACGAGGAAAGTGTGGGAACTGAGTTGCAGAAGTGTTTTTCAGAACACTGCTCGAATATGGTACAGTGATGTGGGACCCACATTATGGGTTGAGAACAGTAGTGAATTATGAGTGGCAAAAATATAACTACTAGCATTAAATCGATATTAAGCTGTGATGGAAATTTTCTTATACATTGTTATTCGATTTACATCAATTTATGCTTTAATTTATTTCAGTGTTGACATTTAGTGTTCAATGTCTCCTTTGATAACTTGTGTAGTCACGTGCAAATGAAAAATTTCTCTCTCATAAACCACTGAACTTACTTGCTAATTTATAATAACATTCCTATTCTTCTTTCCGCTTTAGCTGCTATCATTTACTGAGTGTTTCAAATCCGAATTTTTGAAAACAATGTAGTTTCCCTGCTTTACACGCCGTTACTTAATATCTGAGATTTTACACTATTTCAGCAAGAGTCTTCGTATTCCATTTCCCTCGTACATATCCTTACTACCGTCGCTACCATATGCAGGATTATTAAACAATTCCCTATCATTCCTACCAATGCGCTCTGCCAAGATGAGCTTATTAGCAAATGGTACGTGGAGATATTTATATTTTGTGTCTTTCGCCAGTGGTTTCATTTGCATAGTATAACCTATTTACCTGTTTGTCTATTTTCTTCTGCTTTGTGTGGGAAGGAGTGGATGTGATACATGTATATCAATAAATCATTCAAGCATTCTTGAAAATTAAAAAAAATACTGATTTGAAGGGTAGCGGATAACGATTTTGAACAGAAGTGGTGGCGAATGGTAGTTCAAAGAATTTATGGGCGTTCTGTTCTAATTGGTCCAAACAAATATTCTTCACAGCAATGGAATAGCTTACCACTTACAGTTAGCAAAATTTTAAGGGAATTGCTAATACAGGGCTAGTCAAAATGATTGCAGTGATTTCAGGAAATTACAACAGATTTATTATTTGACATATACTTACAAGATTACTCAGATATATAAAAAAAAACTATGAAAGTTTTTTTGAGTGTCAACAGATGTTCAATATGTACACCTTTAGTGACTCTGCACAAATCAAGTCTATAATTGAGTTCTTACCATACCCGAAGCAGCATGTCTCTGTCAATGAGAGCAAATGAATTGATGATGTGAACCCGCAGGTCTGGCAGATCAACTGGTACTGGTGGCACGAACACAGTGTCTTTTATGAAACCCCAAACAAAGAAGTCGCTGAGGGTTAGGTCAGGGGGACGAGGAGGCCATGACATCAGCTGAAGATCAGCACGACCAATCCATCTGTTTGGAATCCTGGTGTTTAGGAAATTGTGCAAAACTAGAGAAAAATGGGATGGAGCACCGTCCTGCTGGAAAATGAAATCCTCGCTGTCAGCTTCCAGAAGTGGTATGAGCCAATTCTGTAAAATTTGCAGATAGATTTTCCCTGTGATCGCCACTTCATTAAAGAGATCGCGCAAAACACGTTCACTTTGGGAGAGTCACGAAAGTGGTGCACATAAGCGTGGGGGTTTTCGGGCCCCCAAATGCGCAGTTTGTGCCTGTTCTCTTTTCCACTTACATGAAAAGTGGCCTCATCACTAAACACAAGTTTTTATGTTCTAGACATTGGGCACAGAATTGAAAACGACGCACTTTATCGTTGTGCGACAGCAGTGCTTGTAGCAGCGGTAACCTGTAAGGCTTCATACATAGTCGCTTCCGTAGGGTTCACTAAGCGGTCTTCTGTGGAATACCTAATTCCCTACTCGCTCGACGAGTAGACTTCTGTGGGCTACAAACGTAACTGGCGCGCACACGTTCAACGGTTTCATCAGACACAGGAGGGCGACCCGTTGTTTTACCTCTACAAAGGCATCCCGTGGCTTTAAACTGTTGATACCAACGCCGAATGGTGTTAGCATGCCGGGGATCCTTTCCGAACATTGTTCTGAAGTGTCGCTGAACAGTTACCACAGTACTACGTACGCTTTCTCACTTTCAGCCATCTTGCTCTCTAGCGCTCTAGTGGCCACCGCGGGAAGCTTGCATTTAGCGCCATAAACAGCAAACCCCATCATCGTACCTATAATAGAACAACCAAAATAAAAAATCGTGAAATCGCTGCAATCATTTTGAATCGCCCTGTGCATTTCAGTGAAACGGAAAGTATTGAATAATAGAAATTTTTCAACATGGTTTCCTCAGTACTACAACATTGTGTTTACATCACGTTAGCCAAAGTTAAGGCGAATAATACAAATAAATTAGGTACGACAATAGCATCCTCGTATAAAAGCTATGGATGAAGTGAAACTTAATCTAGCTGTGATTTAAAAATTATAAAATAGATTTAAAAACGCAACAAATACATGTGTGCGTGTGTGTGCGTGTGTGCGCGTGTGTGTACGTGTGTCTGCGTGTGTGTGCGGGTGTGTGTGTGTTCGTGTGTGCGTGTGTGTGCGTGTATGTGTGTGTTCGTGTGTGCGTGTGTGTGCGTGTGTGCGCGTGTGTGTGTGTGCGTGTGTGTGCGTGTGTGTGCGTTTGTGCGCGTGTGTGTGCGTGTGTGTGCGCGTGTGTGTGTGGGTGAGTCTGTATGTGCGTGTTCTGAATAATTCTTTCGTTTGCTAAAAACCAAGAAAATATTCTGCCACTATTAAACACTGGTTATTCTCACTATTACATGTTATGAATGCAATGTCTGGTGGAACGATTGTGGAACGGCATCCAATTCCATTGTGACAGCCGTCAACACGCAAGGAACAAAGCTCCTATTTACATAGTTCCGGATCGTTATTGTGTTGTCTGTTCCTGCAGCACGCAACAAACTCAGTTTCGCGTGACAGCGATATCAGCTTCCGCAATTCAAATCTTGCAATCCGTGTTCACCAGTTTCTTGTGGTAAGTTAGATATGTCGCGATACGTTACTTACAGCAAATAAGAAATTAACATTAACGGAACTTAGCAAACTTCTTTCGGCTCATAAAATTAGGAATGAGAAACTTTTTCCTGAAAGCGACTTCTGCTTGTCGTTGTTAAAAAACGTCAAAGAACTTACAAAAAACTTACATTAAAATGAAATAATTTTCGCTTGCTCTAAGAAATGGGGGCGAGTGATATAACCATCGTGTACTGTCTACGTTAGTCAAATGTGCAGGCTGATCAATCAAAAATTTAAATGCGGGCTGTTACTTTTCCTGTTTACCTCCGTGTAATTTTCGCGTCTCCCATCAAACCGTCATAGTAAAAATAGAAAACATAGCACGTCACCGAACATCATATGCATAACCTTAGCTGTCTGTATCTATAAGAGGTATTCAGTCGACTATCATAGAAATTTTGTGGAGGTTTTTTTTCCCCAGACAATTTTATTGATTATTTTGGTACATAAATGATTCCATGAAAAATATATCTCAACTTAATTTAATTATAAAACTATTATAACTCCTATTTCAGGTCCTTTTCTTTTTGTTCGATTCTTGTCTTGCCTGCCAGCGTGTGAAGATCTCAATATTCCAGTGCTGAAGCTTTTAGATAAGGGCAGGATGTATTTCATAACTAATGTGAGTCACTAAACTTACGATAATCGTCCTGGAATTATTTTAGACAAATATTTGAATTTGGTTACGCAATTATTCTCCTGAATAATGTCATGAATGCTAGCTTCTGTTGTGTATGATGGTTAGTGTAACTTTTATTTATGGGAAATATAAACTAAGATTTGACTAAGAGAAATTGGTTCCCCAAAGTCAGTTAAGTCGTTTCTTAAATTAAGTAAAACCAACATGTTTCGCATTACCGTATGTTCAGAAATATTAGTAATTATGTGTTTTAGATTGCTGTATAATGAGACTAGAGAAGCCAAAGAAACAGTAGGATTTAGATCCATGCAGATACATAACGATAAGATTACCATATACTAGTATGTATGAGTAAATGTTAATGAACGATCAATAAGTTCTCACTAGTTCCAGTGTTCAAAGTATTTGATTGGCTAATTGATTGAATTAGTTTTCTTTTTTTTATAGTTTATACTGACGCGTTTTTGTTTCCTTAGAACAAACAAAAAAATTATCAAAACTGCTAACGTTTCTAAATAACGTTGAACTGTTGATGGAACTATTAAATGTTCCTCCAACAATTAAAAAATGCCGAGGAGGAAAAGTAATAGAGCAGATACCAGAAACTAAAATAGACACTGGATAAGCTGCTAACAGAAAGTTGCTTTGGGATGGAATAGTTGGAAACAGATTTCAGAATTTTGTTAACTATACATCTCTTTATTACTTCACTTATGAATGAAAAGTTTATTTTTGTTTGCTTATGGCTTTATGCCTCGTCGACGTCAAGGTCACTAGAGGCGGGGCAGGACTGAGGGCAAGGAATGTGAACGAATTCGGCCATGGCCTTTTGAAGGAAGCATCCCGGCATTCGCAGGGAGTGATTTAAGAAAACTATGGAAAACTCTAAACTTGGATGCCCGAACGGGGATTCGAATTCGCGTCCTCTAGAATGCGTGCCAGAGCTGTTTCGCTCACCGACCACACTCGGTAATGAAATGTAATCACCGGCACAAAGCTCTATCTGTGTGTTTAGCAATAAAGCAGTGATTTTCTCTAAGCTATCCTTGAATAGTCACATAAAAGTAACTCTGTTGTGGTTCTGGCAGTGGATGACTAAATTATAAAGAACGTTTGCATAGTGTTGCATCCATAGTTCTTATTGTGTTACCTGCAAAGCGGCGAATACTACGGAGAAGATGCAGACAGCGGCGAAACAGCAGACTAGCGCTACAAGCGTAGCGAGGTAGAGCGTTCCTCTGTGGGCGATGCCTGAAGTGGTGTCTTCGGCGACCGCATCTGCACTCTGTCCCCAGTGACCTTCAGTGCCTCCTGCACTTGCTGCAGATGCCGCCTCCGACGCCAGCAGATGCTGCATCGTGCGCCGTTTGCCCGCCGGCGACCAGCTGTGGCACTCACCTGACGACATTACATTGGTCATCAGGAGTCGTTGCATGTATCTACGGACGCCGGTGACATTTATTATCTGCTGTACGTGAATTAACAACATTATACGTAATATATAATAACGATACACCAAATTTACTAAAGAGCTCACTCTAAAACAGTTTATCAGTTTATATGATTAAGACCAGACATTGTGAAGAAGTCGATTTATATTATATTATAATTAATTTTTTTTATCCTGTCTGATACGTTGATGCAGTGGTAGTTAGCCCGGTCCCTACCACCCACTAGCGTTCCAGCTTTCTTAGTGGTCATTAGGGGTTTTGTGCGATACTTAAGTACTTTCATTTTTTTTCTGGACTTGAGTCTCTGGGCTGGTGGTCTATGGTCGTGCAGTGGATGAGCGCTTTCCCGTTTCCTGAGAACGTCGCGGGAACTAATTGGGTTACCCGAAAAGGCAAAGGTACAGTTGTGGAAAATGAAAGTCTCTAACATCTCGGGACCACTGATAGTTGCAGAGTACTTGCCACCTGGTCACGCAGAGGACTGGATTGCGAACAGGAGTAGGAAGCTCCAAGGAAAACCTAGTGAAATGGGGTTATACTCATGCTACCAGTATTAAGTGCGAATGTGGCGAGGAAACCATGAACCATATGCTCGAGTGCCAATCATCTCGCAACGAAGATGATCTGTTTTCGAGCAACACCGATCCAGATTTCGGGTTTTTATTTATTTCCGAAATTATTCCGGGCAAATGCCGGTATGCTTTGCCGATCAGATCATGGCTACATTAATTCCCATCCCTTTATCCTTATCCTTATCCTCTCCCAACTCTGATGACCTCGTCCTTGACGAGCCGTAAATTTCGAAAGAAAAGAAAAAAAAGCGAACACGGAAAACATGTCGTGTTATCTGTGACTGAAAATTATGCATGAGCAACAATGGCTCCTTTTTGTTATTTAGGATAACAGTTAAGTATAACAGGTGACAATATAGGAGATCAAACCATTGTTTGAACATGGTAGTGTAGTATGGGATTCACATTTTTTGTTTTAAATACAGGATTTGTAAGGGGTACAAAGAAAGACTGCTAGATTTGTCTCTGCAAATTACCACAGAACACAATCAATAACTGATGCGATAAAGGAGCTCAAATAGTATTTATTGGAAGACAGGAGGAGCGTGAAGAGAGTCATGTTAGAGTACAAGGCATATATTGGTGATGAGGAGTGGAAAGATAGTGGTGGAAGAATTAGGAGAGTTGTATGGAAGAGAAATGATGACCACGATTACAAATTAGCACTCTATTTCAGGGAGATCTTCTTTTGTAGTTAAGGGGGTCAGAGGTTGGAGTAAATTACCAAGATAAATGTTGAATAATTTACCAAAAACATTAGAAGAATTTGAAGATGAAATTAGAAGAGGGCAATAGTTGGTGGGAATAGAAAATGAGAAAATGGGTGTGTACGGAAGATTTCACCGGAGCAAGTGCTCCATCACAATTAAATTGAATTAAAATTAAGAGGTATTTAAATTCGCACAAAATTTTAAAGTCTTTCACTGAGAAAACACTTATTTACCTAAAATTATGGTTGAATATTGAATGGTTGTTTATTTATTTCCCGTCAAAAACATACATTTTTGCACAATTACAAACATCAAATGGTACTAGACCAAAACTTTTACAGATCCAATATATTTTCAATGGCCTCGTATATATCATTTTCCGATCAGCATGCTGGACACAGTCGACACTGGAGCATGTGCTGAACAGTCTGATCTTCTCCGCAGTCGTATTTGACGTCATCGACCGTAGCATGACTCCATCTTGTTCAATTACTTTGGATCTACCCTCTCACAATTTCAGCCTATTCAGAGACTTCCATATCAACTGTCCCTTGTCATAGAAAGGTGGTAAAATTTCAGAGAATGTTCCCCAGCCATGGGGAAGGAGAGAATTGTAACCTGGCTTTCTTTGAAGATCCTTTAATGTTCTTAGGAAATTTTTCCTGGACTTCAGTCTACGGCTATGTGGTAAATGCCCATGTAATGGATGAGTACTTTAATGATCCACTTTCCTCCTTTCCTTGTTCGCTGCTACTTCTCTTCCAACTGAAGGCGGTGCTATTCCTGAGAGACGGTGGAGCTATTTGACAGGAGTGGATTTTAAACAGCCTGTTATGATGTGAGAACGAAGGCTTTCATGGCGTATCAATCATATGAACTCTTCGCCATATGGTGTTAAAGAAAAACAATAAGCTTGCGGCGGCTAGCTCTGCCGCTATCTTCAGGTCTGATGATATACAGAGAGCACCAGCGCAGCTCTGGTGCTCCCTGTATAACATTATACCTTTGCAGCTCTGGTGCTCCCTGTATAACATCAGACCTGAAGATGGCGGCAGTGCTAGCCGCCCAAATCTCGCGAAGACTTCATATCAGCCTGTTATGATTCTACAGGTATCGTTGAGAGCAATTTCCACCTGTTTGGCATGAGCTGAGTTCTATGTTCTGCAGCCGAATAACACAGTGCAAAGACAGAAGTTCGGATGGTTTCTGTTGGCTACCCTACTGTGATCCAGCCAGGAGATTGTTCCTTGTGAAAACTTTCAGCTTGGAATTCATGCGATGTTTCCTAAATGTAAGAGATCTATCAAAGTCCACTCTTAGATGTTTTGGAGTGTCGTAGTGTTGAATAGTAACTAAATATTTCTTATTTCGCAATAAGTGAGAGTAGTGTTGCATGGCTGAGTTTTACAAATAGTCGTAAAGGCATGCACTATCTTAAGACGAGACTCTTAAGGTCACACGAACTTTTCGATCTAATCAGAGCATTGCAACATACCGGTCCTGTTGTCGCAGGGACAGCAGTCGGTGCGAAGCGCTCGAGCGCAGCAGGGTACGCATCGCTTGGAGCCCGGATCCAGGCGCAGCGGCGGGCCACAGGAGGAGCAGGCGGCGGGCCCGGGACCCGAGCAGCTGCGGCACGACGAGTGGCAAGACCTGCACAGCTGCGGCAGCGGCTCGTAGTACTGCGAGTCCAGGCACTGCACGCACAGCCCCGACTCGTCCAGCATGGCGCGCGCGGGGCACGACGTGCAGTGCAGCGGACCGGCCCCTGCAAACACAGGGACGGGGTGGTTCAGACTAGCCTACAAGGACACGGTTCACTATTCGTAATCACCCCGTGGGAATCACTCGCAGTGAAAGTGAACGAGGATACACTGTTCTTTTAGACAGGTCTTAATGGCATTTAAAAATTATCTTCGAATATATTAATCACAATTTGAAGATTTGTTATAAAAAATCTCACCACTAATTATAAAACAGGATACTACGATGAGAAAAATGTCTTCCACCCTAACTGAAGATCGAAATTCCCCTCAGGTTTCTTGCAACTGGTAACTGCTTTGAAACACTTGACGCTGCATTCTGTGTACCTAAATGCGCTGTTTACGCCATTTTTTTTCTGATTTTAAAGCTTCAGTTAATTCACTAGAATTCCTGATTTGGATAGTTTTAATTTTGCATTTGATGTCTTTTAATGTCAAAAGTTGGAGATTCAGCATGTAAGCGATTTTTTATTTATGTCCGTACGTTGAATATCACCACCCTAAAAATATTTCGACGGCCAATTGTGTATATGTGACTTCTGTCTATGCACATGCTCACGTGATCTTTTTCTGTTTTATCTTTACCTGTTTTTTTCCACTTATCAGTTATTAAACAGTTTATGTAATTCTTTCTATTTGGTTTCCAAAATATGGCATATTACCAACGATTTAAAACATGAAATCGCAGTCTCAATACTATTAATTAACTATCAGGTATTCTTAAATGACTCATTTAAGGCTTTCTGTGACACGTTAAAAGTAAAATATATTTTCAATCTTACAGCACTATTAAGTTTAACAATTCGTACTTATCTTTGTTTCGTTTCACAATGCATAATATATATATATATATATATATATATATATATATATATATATATATATATATATATATTCAGGGATCAAAACTATACAAAGTTTTTTGTTTTGTTCCTTTTTATTCTTTCCATTAATCTATTAACTCTTCATTTACGAACATTAGTGAACTCTACCACCATCCGAGGATAGATTAAGTTTTATTTTAGGCTTCTTTCAAAAATAATCATTTAATATTAAATGCTTCCATAAATATCAATTTTTTCCATTCCTCTATCCGCTAAAGATACCGCTTCACGCCATTGGTAATTTTTTCGACCCTATTAACTAAGGTTTTCAGAGTTAACAATGCACTTTATGGCTCTATATTTACACAAATATGTTTACAATGATGGCATTAATTTTAAGTAAGGACTATGTGCATTACAAGTTCTTTAAGCATGTCGCCCATACCCGTATCCCTTATATTTTTATTTTTATAACTTTCACGTTTTGTTTTCCTTATTCACGAGTGATATTAAAAATACAGAAGTACGGTGTTTTGAAAGTAACAGTCAGATAAAAACAAGTTAGATAGATCCAAATGGATGTTTGCCTTCGATATTTGATGATTCATCCGATAGAAACAACGAATGTGAACGAAAAGTTGAACCCGAACTGACTTCTTTCCTCCGCCATCTTGGTAGATCACTTCGCTGTGTATACATTTCACTTTCCTTTCACTACGAGTGAATCATCTGGAGTGATTATCTGCGACGGTGGAGAAATGTTACAGGGGCCATGTATATCAGTTATGTACCCATACAACGTCATCCATTATCAAGGTCCAGAGCACAAAAATAATCAGTTTAGCTGAATAAATAGTAGTATTTTGTGTTTAACTGTCTTCCTCTTCACCACCTTTTCCCTATATTAGAAGTCAGTGGCATTTGATGACTTAACTTTCAGGTACACTGGCATGGTCAGATTCGGAAATTTGATTTTACAGCCGCATTTTATAACTACTGCCAGACTGTGCTACGTACTAATGTAGGAAGTGAAATGTTCTCGTCTGTCTGAAAGAAATGTGTTACTATGTTGTGTGTGATAAGTATATTTTTTATTGTAAAATGTTTACTTTATGAGGCAGAGAGATTGTGGACCGTCCGGACATTCACCTCGATGCTGAGGAAAATTCCTAAAAATCGCAGTCACGACGGTCGGTAAGCTTATCATGGGTTCGAGACCGGACCCGTTGTACTTGTACATCCCTGATACAGTGTTTGGCGCCTCAGCGCACTAAGCCAAACTGGCGAGATTGTGTTCAACTGTGATGAGAAATATATAGAATTTTCTAATCTAAATTTTCACTGTCGTCATTTTCTGTTGTGTCGGAAGCAGCGTGTTTCAATCGTACTTCAGAAAAAACTCGAAACATTCTAAATTTACAAGTCTCTGTGCACTTATGGGCAGACCGTCTGATCAATGAAGTAAGGTGATATGAACAGGAATTGTTTAGAGGATATGGATCAACTACATTGTTGATTGCACAATACATCCAAGTGAAAACATTTTGAAAGCACTAGTGTAAATGTTTAAATACAGTTGGAATTATTACAAAGTGTTTTGCAAGTTGCATCCATAACACACTTCAAGTTATTTTTCTTTACTCGTCTTTTTTTTCTTTTTTTTTTTTTAAAGCCTTTTAACACGTTAACTGTGTTCCTGTTTCCTTTGTTCTGTCCACTTTGTATTTTTTTCTTCGGTATTTTGAATTTAGTTTTCATACTTTTGTTCCTGAATTTTACCATGCATGATTTAGATCTTTTTCTATTTCATGGAACCCGTTTGTTTTCCTGATGAGCCACTTAGCACATTAAAGACTTCCTTTCTGAGTCTAGTGTTGTTCATTCCTTGTAAATTTCCATGGAATTGGCATTAGGGTCTTCACCTCCTAATATGTAATTTTATAAAAAAATTAATACTATATGTTTAGCATGCTGGTTTCCTTAGCATTATTATTTAATGATGGTAGAATCGGCCAACGACTGTCTCAGAAATGAACTAACTTGTATTTTTTTTTTAGCTTATGTTTTAACAACTCGTCGACATCAACGTCATCACAGTTTAGGAGCAAGGAGCGAGAAGTAAAGCGGCCATGGCCTTTTGACGGAATCATCCCGGCATTTGTCTGGAGTGATTTGGGGAAACCACGAATAAAAAACAAATTTGGATGCCTGGACGTGGATTCGAACCTATGTCCTCTCAAATGCGAGACCAGAGCGTTACCGGTCACCAACCGAAGCTCGGTTCACCTTGTGGAAACATGTAAATCAGCAGCATTGAGCTAGAACGTTTCAAAAATATCTATTTGGCCGTCTTTGCAGATGGACACTTTGTAATACGTTGAATCCGCTAATGATATCTTTGTAATTGTGTTGAAATAACTAAAAATGTATAACAGAATGCAAATAAAATGTAAATATACATCTAATAATTTGGCAGTACTAATACGTGAGCCACCGAGCGTGGTGGATGAGCGGTAACGCTCTGATCTCGTATTCTGGAGAACGCGGATTCGAATTCCAGTCCAGCCATTCAGATATGGGTTTTCCATGGTTTCGCCAAATCACTGTAGGCAAATTCCGAGATGATTTATTTAAAAATAACATAGCCGAATTCCTTCCCGTTCGTTGCCCCAGTCCATTTCCAGCTCTAATGACCAAGACGTTTTGACAGAAGCAAAAAAAAAAAAATCATTGAAACTAAACAGTTGCCTCACCGTTGCAGGTGCGACAGTAGTGGTGGCACTTCTCGCAGCCGAAGCTGGCCTGGAAGAAGCCCTCTGGACATTCAGGGAGACACTCCCCGCCAGCCAGCTGCCAGCCTGGAGGACACGTGACACACTGATCTCTCCGCGGCCCGCTGCAAGTCGAGCAGCTCAGGTAGCACTTGGAGCACACGCCATTGTCGCTGTAGTACCTAAACAACACAACACGGTATCGCGTGTCATATCCCTCCTCTGTCAACAGTGACCGCCAGTTCTATTGAATAAACAACCCGACAGGGAATTTACCCTTTGATAGTGGCTGCAATGTTATCCATGGAAATAAGACCGTCTATAATCCGAGCTAATTGGGACTGAGTGTGGTTCAGATCATCGTTTCTTTCGGATTTTCGATTTGTATAGTTTCGGTTCATATAGTTTTTATTTTGCCTTTAAAATTACAGTAAGTGTATAATAACTTTGCGTACCACAAGCAAAAGAAGTCTCTTATTTTATTCTGCTTCATCTTGGTGTCACTTATGCTTCCTTTTAGAATATTAATATGATGATATTAAAGGCGTATAATGTTGATACATGGTACTAAAGTCAAAAGAACGCCTCAACACAGCAAATAAATAACAAGGCGCAGAACGAACACGTAAAAGTAACTCAAAACTACTGGCACACTGAAATAATTTTTATCGTGTCGCTGTAACAACAAACATTCAGCATCCTAGCCAATGTGAGGTTGGTCATGAGGATATTGCAGCGATAATATAATACAAACGCAAGGTGTAAAACTCATTGTGTCTGTTCCTTTGATAGTGGAATTTCCAAACAAAACAAGTGCAAACTTGTGCTATACTGTACTGTAAATATGTAAATAGAAACTAATTCGACGATTCTGTAAAATAGTGCGTAATTCGTAATAAAAAAAAAAAACTAAAAAAATTGTTCAGATTATTGACGTTTCGGATAATTGACTTTCGATTATCGACGCTCGAGATTTTCTTGGTGGCTTAACTTAGTTATCTCAATTGTATGATAATATTAATGACAAACAAGTGAAATGCTCAACAAGAAGTGTTAATATCCGCAAAAGATATCGCAACTACTAACCTAAGGTTTCCGCACTGTTTTGTTGCTGGAATTTATCGATGACTTGAAACTTATAATGTTGCGGAACAATATTTAATTACTTCCTTATTATATTACTGAAAATAGCCTAAGCTTATAACCAGTTTCGTCTATATTCTAACTGGAGTTGGATATAAACTTGCACAAATTGTATTTGGTTAGGTTTACAGTCTCATTAACTCGTTGCTCTTGTAATCCCTCAGTGGCAGATATCAACGATCTGTATTTAAAAATAATACTAGCTATTATATTAAAGCACTAAACTGAACGGCACATGTCACATGTCAGTACTGCAATCTATATATCTATAAATGAGAAAACGAGAAAGTTCGGATGTGTGTTTGGATGTACGTCTGCAGTCAATCACGCCTTAATAACTCAACATATTTAAATGAAATTTGGCATGAAGTCAGTTAATTGCGTGCGAAGTGTTATAGGATAGATTTTATCCCGCAAAAACGCATAGTTCTTTTAGAAATTGCCATTAATATCAATTCGGAAGCAACAAAGAGTTTCCTACTTCGTAGACAGCCGTGCAACGTTTACTCTTTGCTTTTTACATAAATCGCAAACACTGCTTTTCAGAAATAAAATGGAAACCTTCTTACATATGCAAGTTTGTGTTTAGTTTAAAAGCCATAAAACTGATGCACTTGAGAAACAATAGTTTGGAAGCAGGAATTATAAATATGTACTTAACCTTAAATTAAAAAAGGTAGGTACTGTTGTTAAGTTCGTAAAGAGATTTTTTCATTTGCGTTAGTATGACATCTCAAATATTGCACCATAATTTCGATCGTAATATACTAAATGTGAAAAATCAGAGCTTGGAAAAAAACAACGTAAAATGCTATGATTATACCAGCACGAAAGTCGATTTACTAAAAGTGTAAAATGGCGGTGCTCGAAATGTCGTATTTATAAAAATGTTACGGATTCCATTCTATCTCGGTTTAATTTATTTCCTGTGTGTCTTCTTTTTTTCCACTATACATTCTCTGTAATATTACAAATTATTAACAAACCCTTTTTTGTTCAAAATTTTTGTATAAATCAGTACAAATAGTAGACTATGATTTAGGAAACAGTGCTTTTTACTTACTGTTCAATTTCTACAAATATCTAATAAATCCGGTTCAAGTTTACGTCGCGATACACGACGATGCTAACTTAGGATAAAATAATTGTTTCAATGCGCGTGTGGTTGAGGTTTTGAATTTGTAGCGCCAATAATATTGTGGTTACATTGATATTCAGCCTGGACCATAATGAAAACTGAATGTTTTTGTCACAGCCAATGGCATGAGAAATTTAGTTATCAGTTATTTAAGCAAATATCATAAGCACTATGTCACGTTGTGACGTTATGTATCGCCACGTAAACTACTCCAGTAAATCCTTCACTTAAAACGAATGTATTCAATGGCCTAACGTAGAGACTTAATGTTTCATGAAGCAATATTGCAAGTCGTTTACAACGCGATACACCTCATTTACACGGAGCTTATGAAAGCTGCTTATTTATTACTAATAATAACTAAATGACTTCTGCCTTATACTGTAACAAAAACATTCTGGTCCAGGAAGCATTTCAACCTAACCACTATCTCTGCTAATATTGCCGCTACAAAATCAAACGTTATGAACACACCTCAACACATTAAATGCATTGGAACTGTATTTCGAATAGTAACAGATTTTTCTATATCAAGATTCCTAATTAGTGTAGCATAAATTACTATCACAATTAATTTCATTATACGCTTACTAAATCACGAGCAGTAACAGTCACCTTATCGCGATGTAAGCTTGACCAGTAATATTAACAAAAATTGTCTTAGAGTTGTAGAGAATTATGAACTTTCCGTTGTACACTGTAATTTACAAGCATTTTAGTATAAATTTTTTAATTATGTAACTGCAATAATGAATGAAGTTTCATATGTATTCAGTATTTATTTTCCTGCGATCTGAAATAATAATTCACGTTTCTAATGTATTAATGCGCGAGTGATAGAAGCTTTGATTTTCTAGCGGTATTATTAGCGGAGTTTTTCACTTTGTTGAAATGCAGCCTGGACCAAAATGAGAACTGAAACATTATTAATAGTTTAAGCTTCTTTCACGAGCACCATTTTAGTGACGTCATGTATCGCTTTATAATGATATTGTATCAAAAGATATATAATAAGCTTGGATGATTTAGCAGAACACACGGCATTGCTCGAAGTAAATTTTTGAAATTTATAAATGTTTTATTCAGATAGTGGAGAGTCAGAAAAGCAGAGTGGTGATTTGCCGGTAGACATTCAATTCTGTTTGCAGATTCAGAAACCTATTGTGAATAAAGAATCTATTACTACTTTAACATTGTAATTTATATTTCAGAGAAGAATTAATGGATCGAAACGAACAAACTATAGTATACTGATCTACATGCAGTCAACTGTTTTCACAGATAGAGAAACGAACATTAACACTGAACATTATGAATAAAAGAATCAATTATTACTATAATACCTAAATTTCTGATTTAAAACAGAATTAATTGATGGAACCCACATATCTTCAAAACAAAATTAATATTCGGAGAGCAAATTAAGTTCACTTAAAAAAAATATATATATACATTTTTAGTTTCGCAATTTTTTAACGAGATCAACGTCCTTGGGCCACTTAGGTATTTATTTGCTCTTTGAATGTTAGTAAATTTTTTGGATGTTTAGTCGCTTCCATCATATTTTGAGGTTTTGAGTTTCCATTAATTAAAACTATATTAATTTTTATTCGCAAGTCTTGAAATTAGTAATTTTAAGAGATGCCGGGTAAACGAAATTCAAATCTCTCAATGAAATGTAAGAAAACTACGGCTGTGAAAAAAGCCAAAACCCAGGAACAAATCCTCTAGCAGAGTTGCACAGGGTTGAGCACTTAGCACGTATTGCGGCTTCTGGAGATGCTGAATTGCCGGAGCAGTCACAAGTTGGGCGACAACACCAAAATGAACGCTTGGTGTCTGGAAGATCACACCGGGAAAATCGCGAGCTCGGTGCTTGCTAAGAGCAAGCGGATTGGCAATCGCTCTCAAAAGCTTCTGAAACACCGAAGCAAACAAAAAGACGGCAATAACAATATGCCACATATTTGGCATTGCAACGAGTTGCTGAAACACCTGAACAAACGTGAGCTCATTTCTAATGTTTTCCCGAGCATTCAACTAAATATTATCAATGACGAAAACTGGTTATGTGAGAAGACAATACTTGCCCCGAAAAATGATTCTGGAGCAAAAAAAATACATATATATATATTAGAGGAAATAGTCGGGGAAGTGACAACACACTCTTCCATCAATACAGTAAGGTTAACTGACGAAGCTGCTACCTACCCCGTCGAGTTTTCAAATTCCTTCGAGTTATCTGGGCTATCGTCCCATAAATTCGAGCTTAAGGTTGGCACTCGAGGTCTCCTGATGCGTAATCTCGACCCCCCCACCCCCCTCCCCTCAAGGTATTGTAATGGCACTAGATTACACATCACAGAACTAGGAAGAAACATTGTGAAGGCGACAATTCTTACCGGTGCATCTAAAGGGGAAGCCGTTATAATTCCGCGTATCCCAATTATTCCCAGTAATATTCCCTTTGAATTTAAAACATTACAGTTCCCATTAAAAATTTCATTTTCAATGACAATTAATAAATCGCAAGGTCAAACGTTGAAATTGGTGGGAATACACTTGGATACTCACTGCTTTTCCTTTGGTCAACTATATGTTGCCTGCTCGCGGGTGCAAAAAATTTACATGTTTTTTCAGAAAATAACAAATCCTACAATATATATACCGATGTATTAAACTGAAAATACTACTAACATACAGAATATTTTTATTGTTTTAAAAGTTCGATGAAGTTGTTTGGAACAAATACATTTTTGTTATTTTATTGCAGTACTACTACCATCACCAATAAAAATAGCTCTAAAATTAATTGTATGGTCATATTGACCTGGTGGCAAGGCTTCATTACGTCTACGCAATCAGCCCCTTTCGTAGCCACTTAACCTAACGCAGTAATCCTACTGGGCATAGAGGACCTAAGTTCAACGAGGAATCAGAACCACGTGAGCATTCTGGCACACTTCACATCACACAACAACCTGTGCCAGAGGTGAAGGTCAAGCTAAGGACCTATGAAAATCCTCTGCGAGACTGGGATTCAAGCTGGGGACTTTTCCATGTCCAGTTGGACGCCCTAACCACTGAGCGACCAGACCTCTCAACAAAATCTTATATTACAACACTCTTCCACGCGGACGAAGTCGCGGGTAACTGCTAGTCTGAAATAAATGTTCAATTCAAATAATAAAGTTTGTACAATAACATTGCATCCAAGATATTTAGGCACTGATCACAAAACAATTGTGTAGCATTTTTTTCATTTAGTCTTACTGAGTCTGCTTGGGGGTACAACTAAATTAAGTGCGAAGCGAAGTATTCATGAAGTATATATGTACATGATGTGTGAATTGGATAGAAGTCTGGTTCAGCACCAAAAGAAATTGAAAAGGTATGATCAATAGATTTGGAGAGATGTGAAACAAATATTCGTGTATCAGTGTAGTAGCTAATAACACCACGGTTAATTAACGAAACAGTATGTCATCAACGATTCAAACACTTAACAGCCACACATTATGTGCAAACTACTTCTGTAGCGAAAGTTGAAATATTAATCCTAGCGCGCCAACCTGAAGACTTTAAAATTTGAATGAATACACAGAATCATTATATGACATTAAAGTAAATGAGATGCACACAGCTTTACAGTTGAACTCAATTACAGAGAAAAATATTATTTCTCTTTGAAAAAACCACAATATCTATGTGAAGTTAACCTACAATGGATGTGTGTAATTCTTAAGAAACTTTCATATCATGTAAGGATTCTGAAATTTTTGTTTCGTGGTGAATTATAGACGGTAATACATTTCAATTTTTTGATCTTACTGTTACCACTGATAATTAAGATTTACGTTTTCTAACAATAACGTTTCTTTACGTTTCTTGTTATTATGCACACACACACACACACACAGAATAAAGATACAAAAACCATATTTTCATATACACATCAAGTGCCCTCTAGTTCAATCGAAGACGGACAATACAGAAACAAATTTCTCCTCCATCAGCCAAGAAAAGGGAAGACGAATGCAACAGTAGACGTGCAGTTAAGTTTTCACAAAGTATACCACCGGACAGTATTGTGAAAACAAGAAATTTCAACGAATAGTTCCACCGTCTTCATTACATGAAAAAACACGTGTAATGGTCTGCTGAACGATAGGTGAACGTTTTACACTCAGGTCTGGCATGTGTAAGAATTTTTAAAAAAAAAATAATAAGAAAAGAAATAATTATAATTCCAATCCATTACATCATACCTTAACTTGTTACTTTATTTATTGGAGAATTTTTTTTAAGAGACTAAAATATTAAAATTATATTTTAAAAATACTACAGATTTGATTTTAAAGAGACTTCTACGTACATATGGGAAAGATTAAATGCCTGGTTGCGTATATGTAATTTAAGTATACGTAACATCTGCTAGATTGAATAGAAGCAAACATTCTCCGATAAGGGAAGCGTTATTTGTCTGGTTCTACACAGTATATATATTTTACACCTTTATTCTACAAAGAAATAATCTTAACCAAAATATGTCCCAGGCAACCAATAGGTGGTGTAATTGATAGTTAGAAAGTTACCATTCCCGAAAATTGGAGCCACAATAAAGCAACATGAAGCGAAGTGGGCTTAGAGCTGTTTCCCAGATAAATTATTTAGTATTTCTATATGGCCGCAAATTAGAGAGTTTTTAATCCAAAAGAAAGCTTTAATAATTAAACCTTTGAATAACTCCTTTTATGTCCGTGGAGCTCTAATCTACTCTCTTTCCTTTCTGGGTAACACCAGTGGAAAGACAGATTAATTAGTTTTAGACTCTGAGCCGTTAATACATCAAGTCGCCAAGTACACTCTTAAAACATTGCTTTCAACGGCGAATTGCAGGCAGATTTTCAAGACTATACTGTATCAAAGTTGTAAAGAAACAATTGTTTAGTCCCATTCCTTTCATTACTGTTAAAAACACAGTTTTCATCGTTTTAAAACGATTAAATGTAATTGGGAATCGTGAGTTCATGCCTTTTTTTACGCAATTAGAACTCTAATACATCACCCCAGTCATTCGAGATGCAAAGAATAATTTTTCAATGTGCAGTAATTTTAGAGCTTAAAGAACCAAGGGTCCATATTTCTTACAGCAGGGTGAGTTAGAAGAATTTATATTAATGTTAACACGTGCAAATGATTTAACTTGTGTATCAATTCCATTTTCATCTCTGCAATGTGGCTCTGAAACGGCGTCATATAAATCATAATCTTTCTCGTAACAGATTTTATTGATACTTGAAAACAGTAGGTGATCGTTTCTTTCCCATAAAACACTTCTATTCCAGTCAACAGTTGCCAAGCCCAGATGCTCGGACTTAATAGACGCAATAATCAGTCTGAACTGATTTCTTGAATAATTCGAAACGAGGTAAGTGACCTATCAGTCAGAAATTCAGCACTGGCTCATCTGTTTTCCTGTCGAACAATAGGAGAAGTAAAAATCGTTTTAAATGAAATCAATGTGTACTGTGCCATTCAGAGAGAATAAGAGCACAGTAATGAAGAGAAATATTAAAAGATTATAATATCAGTCACTCTATTATGATGGACTAATCATAAAATCATCTTGAATTTAGTCTCGGAGACCGGATTTTTGTTCATAAGTATGCAGCGGATGATCAAAGATGTCTTTTATTTCTGTCTTCACGTTAAAGAAATCTCTATTCAGTTTCATTAAAATTATCCCTAGAAATATTTATATTCATTCATTATTCCTAATATATTTATGGTGATAATGAGAAAAAGTTTTGATAAATTGGTTCATTGTTTCAGTTATAAACCATAGAAACTTTCATTGATGTTAAAAATGTATGTACTCTCCGGTTTTTTTGTAAATATTAACTGCCTCTAAAATTGTTAAAACGACTCTATAAGCTAATGTATCAGTTCTCACACCTACTGCTCAGCCGTAAGTTTCAGTCTCCTATATCCTCGATCCCCCGTTTAACGCAAATCCTGGGTAAATGCAAAAAATTAGAAATTTACATACAAGGAGTGATCAAATGAAAAGGTACGAAAAGACGTAAAAACACAACAGTTAAATATTTGCATATTCCGCCATGGGAGAACGTAGCGAGACATCTCGGGATGCAATTGGAGTCTCTGACTGCGATCGGAGCATACGCGGGCGCCCGCATGCGCAGTAGAGAACAGAGGCTCTTATCAAAAGCGGCGTCCAAATGATGCGGTAATTCCTATGAGGACAGTATGGCGTACAGGTGGGGGATGTGTACTGTGAGACACTCCGACCCCTACGCAGGTCCATAAAGAACAAAAGACCGGGGCTGCTCACGGAGGGTGTGGTTCTGCTCCATGATAACGCGGGTCTACACGTCTCCAGAGTCACACACATGTAACTGGCCAAGTTCAAGTGGGAGACGTTGGACCATCCGCCCTACAGTCCGGACATGTCGCCCTGCGATTTCCATGTGTTTTGTCCGCTGAAGAAACACCTGAAAGGGAAGCGCTTCAACTCAGACGACGTACTCAAGGACGCTGTGAAGGACTGGGTCTCGTCACGGCCACAAGAATTCTGGGAACAAGAAATCCTGCGGCTTGTTCATCAGTGGAATCGTTGTGCTCAGGCTTATGGTGTATATTTTGGATAAAGTCTTCATTTGTACCCACCGTGTCGTTTCGTACCTTTTCATTTGATCACCCCTTATATATTTTTGATTAATCTTAGACTAGTTTGGGTGTAGGTAAATTGCAACTGGAGCCTGTGCTCCATTGCAAATGCATTAATTTTTTTTAAATGGCAATGGTTAGACCACAGAGCCTGGAAAAAGAATTTTAACAAAAAAGTTAAAAGTAATTAATTGTAACATAAGTCATAACCGTAAAATCACGATAAATACGCACAATGAATCAAGTTATGTAGAAGTAAGATTAATTTGCAAATTAATGTCGATACAATGATCTCGATAGCGACAAAGCATATAAGAAAAGTGCGTTGCTGATATTTGAAATTATTTGGTTTCAAACATTGTCCTAGGACTCGAAAATAAATATCTAAAGCTGTATGTATGATGTAGAATACTTTATGGAAATCAAACCTGGGTTCAAGAAATACTTGAATGAAGCTCTAGAATCTTAGTTGACAGAAAGATAATGAATATAAAATAGACAGATAAATTGAGAATTGAACATATTATAGAAAGTTTTATAGCAAAAATAGTCTGACAGCACGTACAGTCTCATTTCACAACAAGGAGGAACGGGTGATTTGTTAGAAGACTAAATAGTCAGTAGTAAGAAATGTTGAGAAAAATGTTATAATTTCTGAAGCAGATAATAAAGGATGTAATGATTACGAAAGCTTCCGCGGTCACTGTATGTATTATCTTGATTCTCCGGGTGGAGCCGCGTCGATATATTTAAACCTAACGTTTCTGCCATCGTGTTGTGGCCCTCTTCAGAGACCACTCTGAAGAAGGCCACAGCACGATGGCAGAAACGTTAGGTTTAAATATATCGACACGGCTCCACCCCAGGAGAACCAAGATAATACAATAAATGATGTAAGTGGTAACGGTTACGTTCAGAATATCTCTGTACAGGAAGAGAATGTTGATTGCATAAAGAGACCAAAAGGTAAAGTGACTGGTATAAGAAACGCGCACAGAAAGGAGAAGCTGCACTCACCCCGCGGCGCAGGTGGGCCTGCACTGGCCGCTCTGGAGCAGCAGTCCGGCCGAGCAGGCGGTGCAGTTGAGCCTGGACTCGCAGGCGGTGCAGGTGTGAGGGCACCGCACGCAGGCGGCGGCGGCCGTGTCTGGAAACCAGCCGGGGTCGCAGGCAGCCGCGCAGCGGCGGCCCTGCAGCAGCAGCGGGGGCGCGCAGGCGAGGCACGCCGCCTCCGTGGGGCCGTCGCACGCCTCGCAGGTGGAGTGGCACGGCCTGCAGCGGCCGCCGTCCGCCGCGTACTCCGCTACAGTAACAGCAGACAGGGGCCCTCAATAATCGGTGGCAGCATCAAAGCCGTTTATTGTACGAAGGAGTACCCAAAAATAACAGGAATAGCATTGCCGTGGGCGTAGTTTGTGTAGTATGCTTTTCTGCCGTTAGGTGTTTATAGCGCAATTAATTGGCAGTTCACTGCCGCCTGTGTTGTCGACCTGGTTTATTCTGTTAATCTGCACTGATTGTTTCTGCTAGTGCTGTTTTAGTATTGTTGCTTTTTTGACGATGGAAACTTTAAGTGAACAACGTGCAGCTGTGAAATTTTGTTTCCTACTTTGTAAAAATGCTGCTGAAACTGTTTTAATGTTGAAAATAGCTTACAAGGATGACGCTACGGGAAAAACTCAAGTCTACGAGTGGTTCGTTCAATTTAAAAATGGTGACAAGTCGATTGGTGACAAACCTCGTTCTGGACGTCCATCAACTGCCCGAATTGACGAAAATGTTGAATAAATTCGAGAGCTTGTGCTCTCAGACCGTCGACAGACAACTGATCAACGGTCAGAGAGGTTATTTTGGAGCTGGGCTCAGCGAATTTTAACCGGATATTTGGGAATGAAAATGATTGATACCAACTTTGTTCCTCGGGCTCTGACTGACAATCAAAAAGAACGTCGAGTTGAAACATGTCATGCTTTGAAACTACAGCTTGAAATTGATCCAGATTTTCTGTCAAAGGTCATTACTACTGGTGATGTCATGGTGCTATGGTTACGACCAGAAACAAAGCAACAGTCAAGGCAGTGGAAGACGTCACTGTCACCCCGTCCAAAAAATTGTCTTCATCTCAAACGTCAATACAATGCTCATTTGTTTTTTTGATGCCAAGTGCGTAATTCATTCAGAGTTTGTTTTCCCCCATCAGACCGTCAATGACCTTTTATTTGAGAGTTTTAAGAACATTTCGTAGCAGTGTTCGTCAAAATAGACCCGATTTGTGGCAGACAGGAGATTGGTTCTTCCACCACGACAATGCACCTCAACACACAGCTGTCTTTGTAAGGCAGTTTCTGGCTAAAAATGGCATGGTTCCACTGCCCCACGCTTTTTACTCGCCTAACCTGGCTCCATGACACTTTTTCTTATTTCCACGCATGAAAAGTGGCATGAAAGAACACCGATTTAACAACAATGAAGAGGTCAAGAAAGAAAAAAAAACGCGGGAGAAGCTGTCAGCCATTTCTAAAGATGACTACAGAAAATATTGTGAACAGTGGAAGCACCGATGGGACAAATATATTAGTTTTAATGGAATGCATTTTGAAGGGGATAAGGTTGTTTTGTAAAAAAATCGAAAATATATAGCTTTTTAAAAATAATTCCGCTTTTATTTGGGGACCCCTCGTTTGTTTCAACGACATACAGCTTCCAGCGTCAATATGCGTTACACATTTTTCAGAAATGGCTGTCACACACACCTCTGGAAGTCAACAAATATAATTAAAGAGCAAAAACTGGTGTATTAGTAGAAATAGAAAAAATGATGCAGAAAAAATAAAATTCTTATAAACTCTCAGAATTAGGCATCATATTTCATTACGGCCTTTATTAAAATCACAGTTTTCCCCTGGAAATAGTTGAATAAATAGAGTCCTCAAAATTTATCTAACTCTGCTGCGGGACATAAAATATTCAAGTAAGGACGAAAAATAACTAGGTGGATAAATAGCTTAGTTACACCTAAAAACTATTCATTTAGATTCCGCTTTTTCTCAAAGCAGTTTGTGGAATTTACATACCAAACAACAATACATAGTTCGAGATATTAGTATGGCGGTTGTTATTTGTATCTATATGGAATTGTTACTACTTTGATTCTGTGATTCTGAGAAGAAGAATATTTGTACAAACGCCTCCGGATATACTCCAACATGAGAGTAACTATCAGATTAATTACAAAACATTCCCCACTTCGAAAACCACACCAAATGCACTTTTCAATAATAAATTTAACTTAGATTTAATAAACTCTCGAGACTTGTATGATTAAATCCATTTTATAATTTTATTTAGTTTAGTGATTAAGATTAGGCAGTTTATCTTCACCACCGATAAAAGAAAATTGGCAATTCATACATCGAATAAGGAAAATGATATATAGAAACTTATCTCTTCCACAGTTAGGTCTGAACTTGCGTTTTGTGTAAACCATTAATGACAAAATCGATTGTTAAATCCAATTATCTGCAAGCAGCATTCTTTGTGACACAAATATTAAGCATAGCTCCTTAAGGCAGCTTAATAGGAATCTTTCGCCTACAGTTACACAAAGAAATAGAAAATTCTTATAGAAAATATCCATTTGTTCTTAACTATTATATAGCAATATAGATTTAAACCAATGTCTTCAGCCACGTGAAGACATAAAAAAAGAACACGTGCCATGTGACCAGTTATTAGCACATATATCTTGAACGGCATGAAGTTTATATATAGCGTATTAATAATTCATATTACAATTACTTTTCATAATAACGTCCTGTAGTGGTAGCGAAAGACAATATTTAATTTCAGTGTGAGCAGAAAATTTGACAGGGGTTAATTTTGAACATAAAAAAACCACCCTGACAACTTCCATAGGTTTCAATCACATAGACCAAAAATAAAAGTCTTCTAAGACTTCTTACGACGATTGAAACCTGATTTAATCATTTTATTAGCAGCTAG
The DNA here is from genome assembly GCA_031002005.1 of Vandiemenella viatica. NCBI lineage: Eukaryota > Metazoa > Arthropoda > Insecta > Orthoptera > Morabidae > Vandiemenella > Vandiemenella viatica. The sequence continues at coordinate 102,268,902 of JARYHS010012519.1, read as the reverse complement.
AGTTTGCCCGTGACATCGTTAACATGGATCAGAGTAGCTTTTCTTTTTAGTTAACCTGTAAATTATCAGCGTTAATTTACTAAAGTTAGTACGAATTACGTGATAAATCAACAGTGTGAATTGTATTTAAACTTTTCATCGCACATAGAAACATAATTACTTCATAAACATGTTGCATCATTTATTGATGCGCCAAAGAAATTTTTGTATGAGATGTGTGTGTTTTTTTCTTTACCATATATTAAAATATTTTTAGATTTCAAATATCTATTCATAAAAAATCCAACTCTTCTTATTTAAAGAAACTTCTGGCTTATCAGATTCGTACCCTTTGGATGTCAGAAGCAGCGAATAAGCTATGTTGTGATCAATGTCATTCATTTATCCGTTCTTGAAACTTACACACGGATATCCGTCATTGCTGCCAACTCTAAAATATATTTCATGCCATATCTGCGTTAATAAAATGCTAAAAATATGCTAATGTTTTTCGAAAAATTCTGAAAAATGCCAATAAATGAAGGGCACATTAACAAGCCTACCAGAAAAATATCTATCCAAAATAAACCCTACCAATTAAAGGTCTACCATGGACGTTACTATCATTCTATAAAAATGAAATCCAACTATAAAATAAATATACTTAAAAACAATTCTACCAAATGTTACTACCTTGTAACATCTCATTGATTTACTAAGGTTACCGCATTAAAACTCTACTATAAACTTCTCTACCATGGGAATCTCTATCAAAGGCATTATCTGCCATAAATATGTCTACGAATTATTCTTTACCAATCCCAACCCCGCCATTAACTTCTCAGCCAAACCGTAAAATTATCAAAATAAAACTAATAATTCTATACCCCCAAACATCTTTACAAAAAACTACCTTCAGGTAACAATAGCATTTTCTAACATTGCCGAAAAACAGCTCTCCCAGAATTTAACCACATCAGATAAACCAAACTAGTCTATGTATAATGTAAAGGAAGGAGTAGAAAATATTAATTAGCTTTAGTTTGGAAAACACGTATCGTGATATATAAATTTTATCTTTATATTTATCTGAAAAAAAACTTAAAAACATATTTTAGTTAAAAATAATATTAATTAATACGTGTTTAATGTTTTATAGCAACTTAATCAGTTAACTTTGTTAAAAAAAAATTTCTGTGTTTTGTCCCTTTATAGAGATATTTGATTTACATTTGTAAAATGTTTAAAACAAACAGCATAAAATTAATAATAATGAATAAAAATTCGTTGTGATAGATTATTGTTCAGAAAAATAAATGAACAAAATTTTATAACTCCAAGAAAATCGACGACTTATCAGGAAAAAATGCTAAAAAATATGATATATGCTCAACTGAATTTTTTCATGCTAAATCACTTGAAACTATCCTAAATTTAGACTTTAAAATGCTAAATTGACAGCACTGATATACGTGATTAATTTATCTCTCTTTTCAATAACTAATTGTTTGTATGTTGTTTCCTCTAGACCAATTATCATCGTCTCCGCGTCACTCATTTGGCAACTTCGCTACTGTTATCATATATATTATTTTAAGACCGAATACCTGAACTTATCGATAAAACCGATAGAAAGTGGTGGAACAGCGCAACATCATTACATGTTACTAGATTTTTCTGATCAGATTCCAGTTTTCTACCCGGTACCCAGTCAAATTAATGTTATGAAATAGACTTCTGCTCCATTCAATAATTAATACAAGGGATATAATTAATTATATCTAATATATCCTTTGAAAAATTCAAATAGAAATTTTAATGGTTTATTCTTCCCTACATATGATACCGTTTCCAATATGTTCATTATTGATCCTGGTATATACAGGATGTTACAAAAAGGTACGGCCAAACTTTCAGAAAACATTCCTCACACACAAACAAAGAAAATATGTTATGTGGACATGTGTCCGGAAACGCTTACTTTCCATGTAAGAGCTCATTTTAGTTTCGTTAGTCTTCGTGCTCGTATTGTGGACGGCTGTGATACAATACGCCATTATCCAGGGCTGCATCAGCGCATCAGGGATTCCATGCGACGGAGGGTGGATGCATGTATCCTCGCTAATGGAGGACATTTTGAACATTTCCTGTTAAAAAGTGTTTGAAGTCACGCTGGTACGTTCTGTTGCTGTGTGTTTCCATTCCATGTTTAATGTGATTTGAAGAGAAGTAATAAAATGAGCTCTAACATGGAAAGTAAGCGTTTCCGGACACATTTCCACATAACATATTTTCCTTGTTTGTGTGTGAGGAATGTTTCCTGTAAGTTTAGCCGTACCTTTTTGTAACACCCTGTATATATATATCTTGAACATGACTTATTCCATATTTATAGTTCCTTCGTCAGCAGAGTGCTATGGAACAAGAGGAATAAAAAAAATAAAAAAATATAAACAAGTCAACCTTTGTGAAGGGCCAGCTTAGGCCTGCCTGCAGGTCCTATGGGGCGAATGTGGCTAATTGTTATGTCTCTATGGAATTGTCGTTTGAAGTTCCAGTATCTTTCGGAGCATTGAACGTTGAGGCGAATTTACGAGCTTTTTGATTTAATGAACGAAGCGTGAAGTTTCGCAGTTTATCGATAGTCAGTGAATACAAGAGCTATGAATGGGAAAGAAAAAGGAACTAGCTTGCAAACAGCTGAAGAGCGAGAGTAGATTGTTGTTGCGCCGGACAGGTGCTACTGCGAGCACATATGATACCAGTCGTGTGGGAGAGACGCTAGCGAACATACGTATAGCAGTGAGAGGATAGCGAACGTTCACAGTTCCTGGTGTGATGTATTGTTAGTTGCTCTCGGTACATATTTGGTGAAACTCAAGAGATATTAAACTGTTTCCACATTGCCGTCATGCATGGATGAACTCGAATATACAGATACATATGCTTGCAAAACAGATTTTCCTGTCTCATTTGCAAAGCTGTTGTGGAAAGTAAAAACTTACAGCTAAGCTGATTTGACAGAGCTAAAGATGAAGACACTTGGAATAAGGACGCTCTCAAGAAATCATCTGTGTACACTTACGGAGGACTAACACTTGCTACCCGTTTAAAATTTGGGATGTACGTTAAGCTTTCAAACTACGAAAACGTTGTCAAAATTGGTTCGATAGTTTTCAGATTATGCCAGATTATAGATAACAAGACAGGAAAGAATCAGAAAATAGTCTTTGAAGGAATCATCCCAGGATTAGGGTAGAGTGATGTAGGTAAACCATGGAAAACTCAAATCTGGATTCGAACTCGCGTTCTCCTAGATGTGAAGACAGAGAGTTACCGCTTACCCACCCCACTAGGTTGTAATGAACAGACACAAGCTATACATTTATAATAGTACAATGTTCATATTTTAAAGAATTACTTTTTTATATAACCAATAATCGATGTCAAATTTAAATGAAATAAAATAAGGAGCTATCAAATAAAAACTGCGTGAGGTCATAAAAAATCAGAATCTGTCTGGTTGTATAGAGCTTTGAAACCGAGAAATATAAAGCTGTTTCTAGCGGAAGATAGAGGAAATACTGCATGGGAATGGGTACAACGAAACTGTTTGATGTGCTCTTTCATTTGATGTATCATTTATAATTGTAAGTCAAATAATAAATATTCTGCGAAGACTCAAAAGACAGACATTCATTCTGAAAAGCCCTATAATTATCCTCTGAACTATCCTATTAGTTGTGCTAATCATTACGACCAAAATTGTCTGCATGAACGAATTAATTACTGAAGTTAAATAAACCGTCGTTACATCTATTCCATCGCAAAAGAGACGAAGCACACAATCAACTTTTGAGAGGATTACACATTGTTATTACTGCGTCTTCCAAAAACGGTAACCATTTCGTTCTATAACCTGAATCTCGTCTTTGTGCCTCAGTTATATAACATTCGCTCATTTCATTCTTAGCTAAAAAATGTCAATCATTTGTGCTTTCGGTCTCTGTTGCTGATTAATGTATAATGCAAGTCATTCAGAAAAATGAAAGACTTACGGAATTAATTATATATGGAACTCATTTATAACCACAAATTACTTGAGGTAATTTTGATGTGCTCTTGCATTTCAACCACATTAAAGAGACTGTATATAAAAGAACATGGAACAGGGTAATGAGAGACATGAAGAGAAAAAGAATCGGTTGGAGTCAGAAAGAAGTGTCACGTGTTGCATAGAATTAGTATGGGTGATGTTAATAACGGAAATTTTCTAAAACTAATTATTACATTTTCAAGAGTGTTGTCCTTGTTTTAAAAATAACGAGATGGGTAGATAAGGAAAATATAGCGTCGCGTCAATTTGTTTGCAGATTACGTATGTGTCTCTGAAACATGAAAGATGTTTTAAAGGAATGTCCAGTAGAATAATTTCTAACAAATGTACGACGGTGCTTTGTAATGTTTCGGAATTACGAGGGCACGAGTGAAATTTATTAAGATGCATTGTAATACTGTGACATTCATTTTTATGATACGGGCACCTTTACGAAGATCCTTTTTCTGAAGAAACCATACAGACAGGTGAAGATCTCCTACGCGCTGTGTCTACTGCTAGAAGAGATAAATGCTGCAATTTAATGTCAGATTTAAACATGAAACAGAATAGTCGTAAGGCTTGGAAATTACTGAAAAACCTCAATAGTGATCCAAGTAGCACTCCACCTAGTCTCCTTAAAATTAGTCCAAATCAAATAGCACACCAACTGCTACTGAATGGAAAGACTAGAAGAAGACCTGAAAAAAGAAAACTCCAAAGGCACTCTGACGAGCAAGACCATCTTGGGAATCCATTCACACTGATAGAACTGGAAGCCGCCTTGCAGTCTTTGAAGATTAACAAAGCTGCAGGCTTAGATGAACTGAGAACAGAGCAAATTAAAATGTTTGGCCCAGCTACAAAGCAGTGGATCTTGAATACTCAGCATCAGTTTGGCAAAACTCTGCACATGCTAAGCAGGTTGATATAGCATTGAATGATACTGGTCGCATTGTAACAGGTTGCCTAAAACCAACTCCTATTAGTAAAATATACCAAATCATGGGTATAGCACCACCTGACATTCGTAGGAAAACAGTTGCAGAGAGGGAGAAGAGCAAACAAGAAGCAGACCCCAGACACCCTTTGTTTGGACACGAACCTCAACCCACAAGGCTGAAGTCAAGGAAGAGCTTCGTACAATCAACTACAGCCATAACATCTTCTACTGGAGCACGCCGTCTAGAACTATGGCGAAATTCGTTGCCTGAAGAACAGTGGAGGAACATCAAAGAGGCACCGGCTGCGGGATGTAATCAGCCATATGCTATATGGAAGGCTCTAAACAGATTACGAACTGAAGTGTCCCGATGTAAATATAATATTAAAAAATGGGGGTACAATAATGACAACGATCTATGTGAATGTGGTGAGCTTCAGAACCCACAACATCTTCTGATATGCAGGAATCTCCCTGAAACCTGCAATATCGACGACCTTTACAGGGCAAACGAGAAGGCCATCAAGATTGCGGAATTCTGGTCACATTCTATATAATTGTGTTTATAGCTTAATATTAATTAATTAATGTTATTTGTTTTTTTCAACTTGTTATGTCCTGGACACGAGAAATAAATAAATAAAATAAATTTTTATGAATATGACCAGACAGTAATTTTTATGAAGTTTTAGTAGTTTTTGAATCATTTATTTAGGATTTGTCCACTTAGGGAACGCTTTGAACCCGAGATTACAGTACACAACATTTTTTCTTCTCTTCTCAGAACTTTTTCATGCGTGCTGACGGCCTTCCTCTGTTCATTGACATCACTCTATTTTGTTACGATTTTAGCTGACGAGCCTAAAATTTTGCAACGTCAGTCAATCTTCTCAATTCCTCTTTGCTGTTAACGTCTTCTGTGATCCCCTCGTTTTCTTTAATTTCAAAAATGAAGCTGAATGTTTTCTTGATCAAGCGTTAGCTGTGTTTTACGTAAAAGTATGTATAAAACTTTAGTTTTCTTTTTCTTATTGTGGCTGTAATTTTCAGTCAATTTCTTATTTCTTTTCTCTTTTTGAATAAGTTATTTTTGTTCTTTCCTGGATCTAAAATTTTCCTGTGTGATTCTGATTCCACGTTAAAATAGAGGTCCCCTGCACCCGGTAGGATTTCCGGGTTAGATTAAGGCGGCTACTACAGAGGTGGAAAGCTCAGCCAATGGAAACCCTGTCATCAGATTATTACGAGCACGCGGAATTATTATTATTACTGAATGGACGTATTTAATGAAATGATACGAAAATCAAACCTTATTAATATTCACGCAATTATAATCTCAATTTTGTTATAACATCTCTGGCAGCTTCTAGTCCAGAAAGGAAAGTTGTGAAGCATGTAAAAAAGTATAGGTTTAGATAAGGGATCAAGTTGTTGATCAGATCTGGCTGATTTACGAACTTGAACCTGTATTTTACCCCTTAAACCTTTACAAAATTTGAAGAATGTCTGTTTAGTCTCAAGCGAGTTATCGAGTTATCACCTTTTTCTTCTTCGTCTTACTAATTTGACCTACTTGGGACCGGTTACCGGTTCGCCTTTTCTTCTCTTCCCAGAATTTTTTCGTTCTTTCACTGTGGTTCCCCCTTCTTTCTTCAGAACAGGTGATCATCGTCTTTGTACCTTGTTCTTTGAATCACTTTAATTTATCAATTGTAGTTTGATATTATATTCGATTATCTATTTCCTCCGGATGGATCCCATAATTTTTCTCTCCTCCTCAACCCATTCTATTGTCATGTTTAATTTATTGATGTAGTAGAAAATTATTTTTGTCAACCTACTCTCACTCTGTCGCCATATTTATATAATAGGTTCCTCCTTTTTAATATTCCTTTGTCGGATGTAGTCTCAAGACCATTTGGTTCTATCAATTCATCCAAATATTTAAATTTATCGGCCGCTCCCATCTTTTCGTGTTGTGTTTCTGCATATTTTTCTCTACTGTGTATTTGCACGATGTATTCAGTTCTGTATTTTGAGATTTTTAATTGAATCTTTGAAGAAATTCCGTGGGGAGTTTCTGATATTATTTGAACATCTGTTTCGTTTCTGAAAATTATTGCAACATCGTCAGCGAAAGCGTTACATTTTGTCTCAAATTTCCTACTTCCTTTCCCATATGGATATCTTTGACGAACTTCTGGTGTTTTCTACGACTCTCTTATTTATTTATTTATTACATAATACGATCAGTGAGAGTACGTCATCTTATTGGACATCTGTATTAATATTTTAGAAATTGATATGTTTTCAAATAATTTAGGCACTGTTCAAAACTAAAGAGGAGATTTTAGTTTGACAGCTTCTGGCTTCATGGAAAGTTTAACGTTGGGAAAGTATTAGTCATCTTGCGTTTTCCAATTATAATGACGTTAAGTTTAGAGTGGAAAAAATCAGCGTAAAACTATATCAATTAAATAGCTGATGTATGAATGTTTATACTGAAGTAGTTACCCCAGGCAAACCAACCCTGACAAAGGATCGGAGAGGTACTGTGCATCCCTGCCAGTGATCACCGCTGTGGTGCTAGGTTAATGGGTGTGAGCAGAAACGCCTGGGCACAATCGGACGGTCTGACTGTGTGTAGTGTTAATTATCCAGCAGTCATCAATCAGTTTATACCTACATTTTATTGCATTCTGTTTGCGGCAGCCGTTTGCAGTTGTTTCACGCTATCATTAGTCATAGTACAGTTGCATTCAAATATTCAGTAACAGCCGTTCTGTTGCTTGGACGCATAATGTTATTAGAGAGACTGGATTGACAAAGAAGGAACCTTCATTGTAAAATGGTCACTTAGAATGTATATAACTTCAAGAATATTTTATTGAAAATGTAATATCGGTAAGCAAGTATAAAGTACAGACTGGTAAATTCAGTAATTTCAATCAGTATCTCTTTTTTTTTCTCTCTTGTCCAGCTGCATAAGTTCTCAGTATATATGATGTGTAATGTAGTAACTTTCGAGAAGAATCTGGCGAGCGAAACTATCGATATGTTGTCGTAACAGAATCCTCATGAAAGCAAAGTGGAGCAGTAGATGCATATCATCACTTACATCATTTAAGTCTTAGACTAGCCAAGGCTCTCCCTGCGAGATGAATGCCGTTAGTGGCTACCGTAGCAACTGTTATTAAATGGGACCTTACAATTCACCAGAAGATAAAGTGACAGAAATGATGCACCAGCCATCCTCGCAATTATAGTGGAAAAATAATGAATCATATAGAAAACAGAAATGTTCTTTACTCACTTACACGCTTTTAAGAGTTCTTTTCAGTTAATATTTACGACAAGTCAAAACTTACCATAGCTTCATTGTTGTTGAGCAGTTGTTGTAAACACCACTGTGAGTTACTTAAAATTTGGTATTCGGCTATGCAGGCGCTCAATTGCCTCATAAAGTTTTCCAGTTTTGGATTTGTTTATAAGGGAATAATTTTGTTTGATAATCGAATTCAACTTAATTTGAGTTACTTAAAAACTGTTATTTGGCTACGCTGGTGCTCATTGCCTCAGAACGTTTTCCAATTTTGGACTTATTTCTAAGCGAATAATTTTGTTCGATAATCGTCTTAAATTTTCATCAAATCCTTGTTTTTTTTATTTTTGTTTTTTTCTCGAACTGCAAAACACAGAAAGATTTTCTGCTGTCCGATCTACATGGGTTGTAAGTGCCAATATGTTTCCCAGTAATATAGATAATATTCTTTCATACTTGGGAGTATAATTTTTTATTCGTTTTAGACAATGGAGAATATAACTAACATCAGAAACAGGAAACAAATGAGAAGAGGTGTATCGACAAACTGTTCAAACAGGTTCCAACAAAGATGGACGTGATTTCCGAGAAGAGTCAGCAGGATTCTTGTCAGCCTACAACATTGAACCGCCAAACCAAAAAACGTCCACTCGGCACTTCATTCCGCCTACGAGGCCTAAATTATGAAGCTAAATCTGTTTGCCCAGATCTTGCTGTGCCGGTGGGTTCGAGGGGTCGATAGTGTGGCTTGTTAGGCCGTTGTCGCTCGCTGCAGGAGTCAGCTGGATAGTTATTAATGACGACGGCTGGCTCTCGTCTCCCCGGCGCATATTAAACAAGCTCCTCTGCAAGCCGGAGGAGAAACTCTGGAGCCAGCTGTCATTTCGGAAACACTCCACGTGTTCACCAGATGCCGACAGCCCAACTCGGAAGCCTACAGTTGTATCACCACCGTCTTTGATGTATGAGGTTTGATAATTACATTGCTATGCAATACCGGATCCCTGAAACCCTTCTAATTTGTTTTGACAGACATAATACAACTAAAATATTGATTTAAAACGTCCATAATAAAATATTTCACTATGAATCAGGGAGAAAAATGATTTTTAAAATGAATTACGAGCGGTGACCTAATGTTTCACAGCCTTGCAATGAAACATGTACCTGTTACTTCATACAACCAATACAGCCAGTTAATAATATATACATTCGGTTATTTTTCGTCATAGTCTCGATATCAGTTTAGGCACTTATTGTTTCGAGTAATTCGTTCTAAATTCCCTCCTGGTAAAAATCCTGTTCTTGCGTGTTCAGCCACTTTGTCGCAAAGTGTTTCACCATCTCGTCTGAAGCGAATCGTCAACCTCCGAGGTATTCCTTCAAGTGAGGAGAAAGACAAAAGGACTGCTCTGGAGGGATAGTGAGAGTCTCGTGCTGGGTTGACCACTGAGATCTTCGATGGTGACGTTTTCGCTACCGGTTGCAAACTTTCAACACCATTCTGCGACATGCTGACGAGACATTACAGCCTCTTCATAAACCTCTGCCAGCTGCCTGTGAATCTGATACGCGGTTACATGTTTCGCCCATAGAAATTGAATAACTGAGCGGATTTCTTTGCGAGAGCATTTTCGAAATGAGTCACCATTTCTTTTTATCTAAGTGGCGGATGGCAGAAACTTTGCAAAGTTGCAAATCGCATATCTGAACTATCGCACACTACTGATTTCTCTATAACAACCGACAATCCAAGAATTTCGGCCTTATAACCTTAGTTTCTGATTAACCGTAGTATATTTGTAAAACATACTAAAATAAAAGATTATATCAGGAAAAGTAATTGCATTTAGGGTTAGTGATTATATCCTCCTTGTATCTTTGCGTATTACCACTTGTTTCCCATACAGATAGCAACATAGGGCAATAGATTAGACACGCGGTTATATGTCGGGCAGGAACTCAGTTCTATCTCCTTCCTATGATTCACATTGGTCACCTGTGATGGCCAGTGACCACGTGGTCCTTGGTGGCCACCAAATCGCAGGGAAGAAAAAAGACATCACAATATCAGTATGTCATAGCATAATTAATTAAATGATATTAAATATTCAAATGTGGATATAATTAGTGTACGATTGAAAAAGAATATACTTATTTGGAATTTTCGTCTGATACATTTCTTAACTACTGGCGTTTGTTTGATTTTCAGGATGAATATTTTACGTCTGGAAACAACGTATGGTTGTGTTGAAACACAGCGAAATTGTATTCAGTTTTAAAAGAATTAGGCTAATACATAAATGTTTAAAAAAACGGAAAGAATAGTTTTCTTGTAATAGTATCAAGCTGTACTTATTGGCTAATTTAGTAATGAACAATTATTTTGAGAATACTTTTGAACGAAGATAAAAATATTTTTGTGTGTAACATAAATGTATAACCCGATTAAAGGAAATGAATTGTCATCAAATAGATTTCGACATTATTTTTATGGCTCATAAAATGTTACACATGAACTTAAAAGCTGTATTTTGTTTCGTTCCAAGGTGTTTAAAAAACTTAAATCTCAATTTACACGTTGAATGGTTTCGTACATTTCTAAAAGATTGAACTGAAAGTTGGAACGGTTTTCCTAAAAACCGATTAAGAGCAGAATGGGAAGCATAATATGGCTGATGAAAATCTGTGTACAATTTTCATATCCAGACACATGCTATTTCCTCTCACTCCAGGCACAATCTCTTCATAGATCGAATTCTGCAAAATTGATTGTCAGGTGGTTGAGATAACAAACTTCTGTTGACGAAAGGCCTTTCATATAAAATCTGACAGTGACTTTGATTGGTAGGAATTGTGTGATAGCATTGTGCCAGACAAGTACGTCACAACTTTTGTGACGAAGAAAAAGGAATGAAGAATTATTTAAAAGTAATCTATATTGACCAGACGTATTTTTGGTCAAGGTAAATAAGATATTCTATTTTCAAATCAGTTCCACAATTTGTTCTGTAAATTATATATCTATTCCCCTTATGGCAGTGTATATTATTGAAAACTATCTTCTTATCCCGACAAACACGATAGGTTCAACAGTGTGTTCAATTACATCATTTCTTTCCACATGCTCAACAAAATACAATTTTTATTTTATAACGTTTGTAATCCTGATTTTATAACGTTTTTCATACTTCGATTGTAGTTTACATCACGATAAGTATATTTGTCTGAAATATTGCATCAGTGAAAGAAAAGTAAAAGTTGTTATCTATGGCCACAGTAGACAACCGAAGGACGCGAAAGCGCACCAAAGACAAGACATAAACAAACCAGCTGACGCCAACAGACGACGGAACGATGACAACAAACAATATTGTAAATATGATACAGGCAAAACATACTTTGTATATGAAAACGGAGATGCGCAGCTGATACCGTATTAAAAAATGTAAATAGTAAGTAACCATTAGTTATAAAACATCTCATGCTCATAATTACGTAAAAATAGGATAAAAGTGTATATAAAAACTGTAACACAGATTCGTCGCTGATGATACCTCGATGAGAGGTGAAACGCGTACGACGCATCAATAAATAAATGAAACAGTTGTATTGGCGTTATCTTTCAACTAGTTGTTATCTTGGTTGTCCGGGTTGAACCGCGTCAATTTATGAAATTGGGGGGGGGGGGGGGGCTTGAGCGGATTTTGGTTTGGGGCGGGGCTTGGCTTGAGTGAATTTTGGTTCAGAGAGCTTGCCTTCAGTGGATTTTGGCTTTGGGGGGGGGGGGCCTGAGTCGGGAAAAAGGTAGTAAGGTAGTATTTATAGCCTCCTCGGGCCTCAAATCTGTAGAGCTAAAAAAAAAAATAGGTCTCAAAACTACAATGTCGGGGGTGGACCAAGATACTCTTGGGGGGGAGGCTCCTAGCCCCCCCCCTGGATCCACCCCTGAATTCGGCCATGTCCTTTTTGAAGGAAGCATCCCGGCATTCGCCTGGAGTGATCTGGAGAAACCATTGAAAATCCAAATCTGAATGCCCGAACGGGGATTCGAACCGGCGTCCTCCCGAATGCGAGGCCAGAACGTTAACCATTCACCCACCACGCTCAGTGTGGAACTGCTATCATCCGTACGTATTCAGTAACATGGCGCTCATGAACACAACATAGATTATTTATTTTTAAAACATAAGTTATTATTGCACTCTGCTGTAATGCCAAATGCCAGTCGACACTCTGGCCCAAGCTAAATTTCAGTCTAATTGGAAATTCCGCTAGTATAGCTTCTCAAAAATTTAAGGTTTTATCTTACACGTCTATGGATAAACAATTAAACGAAAACATCTATATCGATTTATTATAAATAAATAGAAATCAACTAACAATTAACGTGTTAGTTTAAACGCAATACATACCTTTCATTCGGTGTCTCGGCAATTAATTTCTTCTCGGATCCTTAATCTAGAGTTGGTAGCAATATGTTTGGTCCTTTTAGCATACCAACGAAGGCCGGGAGCGTCACGTTAGCGTTACGGTTTAGATGAAACAGTGATCAAGCTTAGTTTTTTATCAGTATTGATAACGCTTACTGCAGTTGTCAGAAAGATATTAACAACACATCACAGAAGTAATTTTAATATCTTACAAAACAAAGGTGATATTTATTAGTTTACAATGATTTATAAGAACGCAGACACTTGAACACTTCACAGAATTTTGTTCATGTTAAAAGATTTTATACAGCTTATTACAAGCGAAACCATAGTTAGAATTTCATTATGGATATAACACGAACAAACATGTCGTTTTAATGAACGTCAACATAATCATTAGGGTATATAGAATTAACTTCATGATCAAATTCCTAATGATTCCATAGAATAGTACAACAGGAATGTAATTTGCAACACTCATGTAATGAATTTTTTAAAGAAATTAGGAATACTATCAAAAATTAGAGCAGGAAACAGTTTAAAATTTACTTTGGTAAAATATCATTCCAGATCTACTTGTATACCTGGTGTTTTACTTCATCTTCCTGACTAAAGTATGAGAATATTTCGCTGCATGTTGATGATAAGAAGTTATAACTGACGAATATCTTTTATTCCAATAAAGGAAAAACTCAATGAAAATAACTGGAACGTTAAAGCTCTAAACACATACGAATACAATGAGGTAGTAAAAATTCTATGAAAATCAAGTAGATGAAAAACATAACACGTTACTATTCACATTCATGCAGAAATACTCCATTTCATCGCAATGATAAATCAAACAGCAAAGACGATATAACAAAAAAAAATAAAAAAAAAAAATAAAAAAAAAAAAAAAAAATAAAATCTATGAACTTTTAAGCAAATTATTAGTTAAATAAAAAATCAGATACTTTCTCAACGTAGTCTACCTACCGTTATAGTTATAAGAATTTGAATTTTAATGATGATAATTTCGGAAGAAACATACGATGACTCCTGTATTCAATACTGCGCGTTAGTTGATTCAAAGTTACTAAACTATAATGATTTGTATAATGGCTAACTAGATTTTTCGTATTAAAGCTCCGTTATCTTTTGGCTGCAAGTAAGCCCTTTCTTTGTTCAAAATCAATTACGAAAAATACTTCCTAAGAATAATTATGGTGCAATGCAATCTCAGAAACATTTTTATAAGTTATTTGTTTCGTATGTGATTTTATTGATTTCTCATACTCGATAGGTCTGTGTTTTTATTGGGGGCGTAGAAGCTTTTGGACGGGTAGATTGATGCATATATTTTAGAAAAAAATAGTAATTTCATTTACAATAAATTTGGGAATAAGAAAAAGAAACTACTAAGATGCTTACTGAATTAGGTTTGATATGAAGTAAAGTTGGTATCAAAAGATACGATTCTACTCAAATGCTAAGTTATGCTATTAATCTTGTTTTCCAGGAAAATTTGTAACTTTATCCGTGTAACTGACAGCTTTTCATTGCAAACACTCAAAGATTATTTGGATTTTTAAAATTTCACTGCTTCAATACTTAACTTAGTTATAAGTATTTTTTGTCGAGAATATAAAATTTTAAAGAGAAGAGTTTTGATGATTTCCTGAATTTTAGCTCACATCAACTAGATTTAAATTTTACAACATATTTCACTCCATTTCAATAAAGACCAAAAAAGTTTTGTATTCTTGATTAATCTTCCACGTAATTATTAAAGGGACAAAAACCGGTACCACATTGCCAAACTTGCCGAAGCAAGATAAACTACCCAGTATACGGATATGGCAAATGGTTCTACTTGTTACTAAAATCTTCAATTTCTTGTTAGGACGACAGTGGCAGCTGAGTAAGTTTTGCCTTACTAACGCTCTGATCACGCCATTCAACAAAAAATCGAGTGGACCATGGATTTATCAACAAAAATATTTTCTAGCTTTATCAAAAATGAAATGTTAAGAATAACAGTAAATACTAAAAAAGAAGTGAAATGATCTACGGTAGACAGACAGACAATAAACTTAGGCCATCCTATCATCCAATGATACCGAAAATACTGGAACTGAATAACTACGTTAGAATCGCAAGTGAAATTCAGATTGTTTTTTACGTTTACATTCTGAAGGAAAATGATAACTGAAATGGTATCTTACACATTAAATACGATAATGATATCGAACCATACAAAAACATAAATAATGACTGCACGCTGTATGGTTGTTTGCTTCATATCAAACAAGTAATGGAGAACTTTCATAGAAATCGAAACGAATTGGGAGCAAATATTATTAGAAGGTTTGATTCACCCTTGCAGCGGATCATAGTGAAATACTCTTTCATGTGCAGTACATATGAAAATGACGTCAGTCTTTTTACTTATCATCAATTTATAAATAAATACTTTATTCCTTGAAGTTTGGTTTAGCTTATATATAACGTCAATGTTTCGCATTTTGCATTCTATGGTAAAAGTGGTTAACTTCTCATAAAATAAACTTATGACAGCTAAAACACATTGGTTACCCATTATTCATACATCATGTTATCAAACAACGAATGGAACAGAAATAGAAAAATGGAAAACATGGTTAGCTCCCTGTGTTAGGTAACAAATTGTGGAAACATTGATGACAGATCTTCGAAAATTTTTTATGCGAAACACAGTTCTCATCACATTTTGACAGTCACAATGTTTCAATCTCAGAGATTGTTGGACTAACTGTAGAGGGAGGAAATAATTTTATATTTATGATTGAGAAAACTACTTTGGACTTTATTTAATGCCAACAAATAAATTGAAAATTGCTTCAACAACAGGTGGTTAAAATTATCCCTAATTTATAAACCTTACAAAAAAGAAGAACAAATAATAATTTAATTAAAAAATCATCCTTATTAAGTAACGTGCATAATCTAGAACAACATCTCTGGTCGCAAGTTGGGCAACGAAGGTGAAAAGCATGACGTCATAACCCGAAGTCTTAATGTGACGACATGGCGGGACAGCTACAACATGACCAAGACTTGCCTTTTATAGGTATAGATTGTAATTTTTTTAGTTCACATTGCTACATAAAGCTTGCCATTTTTAAACTATAATTTCTTCGCGTAACTTTAGTAACAGCAACAAAGAATATCAGGTTGGCTACTTACCAGCGTCGCAGTGGAGGTTGCCCTGGGGCAGACACCTGCCTCCGCGCAAGGCCCAATGGGGCTGGCACGCCAGGCAGGCGGCGGCCGAACACTGTAGACAACCTGGCGGGCAGGCGACGCACTCGCGACGACGGCCGTCGGGGCGTTCTCCAGGGGGACACGACTCGCGGCACGTGCCTGACGAGAAGACGAGGCCGTGGCGGCAAGACACGCACTGGCCGGCTCCGGGGCCAACGCGACACCACTCGCAAGTCGGGTGGCACTTGGAGCACCTGATGGCATTGAGAAAAAAAGCACAGGGAATTTAATTAACACATAGTGAAACGACCATAATAGAAGACAGGTATTTCCTGTCGGGATGAATGGTGCGGGAGGTGGAGCACAGTGTAATAGAAAGGTTGGATGGAAAAAGAATACACTTTATTTACGTAAAGAATATTCACTGGTGTGCAAAACGTAAGGACGAAAGTATCTTTTACATGTTGTGTCACTGCCGACTTATCAAGCTCGATGCAGTACGGCGCAGTAAGCAGCTGAAAGAAATACGCGATAAGACGAACAGAAATAACAGTTTTATACGAAGAAAATAGTTACACTGAAATTACTGCGACTAATGATGGCCCTCCATACATTACTGAAAGGAGAGGGAAAGGTTCCTAAAAAAGTGTATAATCACCACGACCAGCGATAAATGTTCTGCAACGCGCTCCCATGCTGGCCACAAGATTGGTAAGGAGTTATTGTGGTAGGGCGTTTCATTGTTCCATCAACTAGTGGATGGTTGTTGATATGTGTGGGCGTGCTGCATTACATCTCTCCAACGCATCCCACACGTGGTGGATAGGGTGTAAGTTAGATAAAGGGCAGGTCAGACCATTCGCCAAATTTCCTCTCGTTCTAAGAACTTATCCACCTGCGCTTTTCGATACAATCGTGCTCTGTCATCAATAAAATTGAAGTCAGGGCCGAATGCATCCCTTAAAAGACGCACATGGGGAAGGAGTACGATGTTACAATAGCGTTGACCGGTGAGTGTACCGAGTTAAGAAATGTACTCAATTACGTAAAAAATAAATAACAGGAACAATATGCAAGGGCTCTCTTTCACAAGTTTTCTTAATGTTACAGTTGAGAATCTTTTCGTTACAGCCAAACATTTCTCTCGATGATCTTAAAATCATAGTATAAAACTTAATTTGAGGATTAATTATACAGGAACGTCTAAATACACAGTTCTTCATACGGTGAACATTGCATTGATAGAATAAGAAATTTTCGAAACAGCAGTTCTTTAAAATGTGATCGCGAATATAAAAAACGATAGAAAATGGTATCCTGATGCTGTCCCGGTGACTTCTGCGTTCTAGTAAGAAGTGCCGACATTTCGGGTGGCATATGTACTCTTTAGGGTAGAACTGTGTTACGAAATGTTCTGTATGTTCCACAAAATACAACTAAACTCTTAAATTGAATATTCGGTAACCCAAGTACGATCCACATAACTGCCAGATCCGGAAACATTTATAACAAAAAAGGTTCCAGACGTGTTTAGAAAAGAATTTAAAACACATTGTAGCGCAGGTCTGCCCTTAATAGAAAGCCGGAACTTTTAGAGGAAAATGGCGTAATAGACGCGTTACCACTCGAAAAGTATAGAAACTATTTATTCCGACGATGGTAGCCCTCTAGTTTAAGAAAAAATATATTAACAGTGGTTTGGCCATGTGATGACATTAACTGCGGAGAAAATACAATGGATGTTTTCAGACATGGATTTTAAAATAACTATGAATATTATGTCTTCATGCAAACAGAAATTAATTCGCCATATTTAGATGATGGACGGTAATACACTAGAAAAAAAAAAAAAAAGTTATCATTCGGAACGACTTTACAGACTATGCTACGTCAGAAATAACATAGTCACTTGTATTTTTTTCCAATATTGTATATCCTAAGCCAAAGACAAATTTTTCTATTAAATAAATTCCATAAAAATAAAGCATATTGTGGTACAGGAAGTACTAATCAAATGGTGTACTAGATGTAATATACACTCGAAAAAGAAGTAATTCTGGAGGCTACAGCAGATTGTTAAAGTTGCTTCTTCGTAGCGACAACAAGGCACGAAAAAAATCAACGTTACAATGGTTTGAGTACGTGAAGACAATAGGGGAGGAGTAGATAGGCTGGAAGATTCTGACACGGACTGGAAACTAATAATCGCTGAGGATAGCAGACGAAAGATGGTTGAAACGAGGAGTGGGAGGTTCGAGAAAAATTGAGTTAGCTGAAATGCGGTCGTTGATGAACGGATTGAAATTTTCTGTAGACGCCGCTAACTGTCAGAAATACAAAAGAATCTGAGGACTATCATGTCTCAATCGAAAAAAAAAATTCTTAATCCAAATTTAGTGACCTCCCTTTACAATTCTACGCTCTTTAAAGCCGCGTTCCCACGATCTCTTGTAACGGAGACGGAAAGGGACGAATACTCAACAACACGCCATGGGAACAGGGCCACCTCTGCTAGCGGGGACGAGACGCAGCTACCCACTCTCAGTCGGTAAACATCACAAGGCGTATGTAGAGGTGCGCTGTTGTCATCGGTTTGCAGCAGCGGTGCGCACCCCTTCTGTTGCTGTAAAGTGCTCTGTGCCAAACGACACTAGGCAACGTGGTGGGGAGGTGGCGGAGAGGTAATCTAGCGCTAACCTGCGGCGCGCGCTCGTCCCTACACTTCGGCTAATGAGGTCCCGTCCCGTCCCGCCTCCGTTACAAGAGACCGTGGGAACGCGGCTTAAGACAGACTGAAATTCCTTCCTGCAATATAGTTCGATTTCAAAAAATAACGAGATGCTTCTAATAGACTAAACTGAAGGCGCGTCGACGATATCTGTATATTCTGAAAGGTACTCACGAGTTGCCTTCGGACTCGAAGGTGCCAGGCGGACAGGTGGCGTGGCATCGGCCGGCGAACAGTAGCAGGTGGTGCTCACAGGACGTGCAGCGGTCCGCCCTCTCAGAGCAGGTGGCGCAGTTCCCAGAGCACGGCTCACACGTACCCTCCTCAGTGTCTGCGCACACACCAGGCAGTATCTCATCAGTAGGGTTCGGATCTTTAGGACAAGTCTGCAAGATGACAACCATAGAGGTTGGCTGAACTGTGACTCACATCGCAGGAAAAAGATTATCTCTGAGTTTATAAAAAATGTTCTGTTGGTTGTTGTGGAAAGAATATATTGATAAGTCGAGTCTGAAGTGTGAAGATTTCCTTTCTCAATCAAAGAAAGTATAATTTTCAATGGTTTAATGGAATCAATAAATGTTTTCTTATGATTGAAAATTGTTGAATATAATGCAGACGAATTATTAAAGCAAGGAAGCTAACGTAAGCCATTTTGGTGTGGTGTCCAAAATGCAATACGGGCTGCAGGAAACGAGAGTGTAATTTTGCAAATCATGTTTCTTTCCTGCCTTCTTATTGAGTTGTAATGCTGAATTATACACCGATTAAACTTTACTGATTGTATTTTAATGTATTTTATTTGGCATATAAATGCATATTCGTACCATTTTCCTAGCTTTGGTCATATTACGATAACATTTATAGTGATGTGGTCATATTTTGAGGAAATATATGGTAATTTTTAATAATACCGCGAATTCACTAGAAATTACAGATGAGAAGAAATTAAGATGAATTATTCGCAGAACCGTACTTCTCTTATACACTGAAGTAAAAAAAAACAAAAAAAACTAATTATCACTGAATTGCTCAGAATTCACCAGTCAATAATTGAAGTTATACATTATTTTCACTCTTTAAACGTTAATGTTCCGCCCACCTTTTAATCTCGACAATGCAACAGCAGCATGCCTGTCAATGTCTTATTGTCACCAATACTTTTGAAAAAAATTCCTCAATCAATGTTAAATCTGCAGTGGACCAGTGAGTAACACGATGCTGATTTTTTCCCCCTTTCTGAAGTTGCCGGGTTGCGGAGTTACTTAATAGAATGTAGAGAGCAGTATTTTAGTACAGAAGAAAGCGTTATTTTCGGTAAATTGTGTGAAATTAAAGTGACTTCAACAAAACGATTTAAAATTTAATTTCCCAATGGTGCAGTGAGTGCACGAAAACAAATTATGCTGTCTACGGGGCACTACTAGATAAAATAAATAATGTATAACTGAGCATGGTTTGATATGTAGTAAATTTAACTGTTTGGTGATATTTTGCCTTTTTAGGTCATATTTACCGTTTTTTAAGGTCATATGTGCCTGCATATTTCTCTATTTATTGGTCATAAAGATCCGAACCCTACTCATAAGCTAGCAGTAACGCCGTAAGCTACGAACATATTGGCATACATTACATAGTAATCTCAATGCGGCAGGACACACTGGGCAAGTGGTAGGGGGATGTTTTAATATTGTTCAATTATTGTAAAGTCTAATGAGGGTAGGTTGCATGGAGATGATATTATTAGGTTGCAAAACATTAGTGAGAAAGTTCCTTTAATATCAGGATGTAATACTGGTTCCTCATTATGTATATCAAACATTACAGTTGTAGTGAGTGCAGGAAAGGGCAGGTGGAAATTACAACAGAACGAAATGGGCAATAGATTAGATATGACCTGGCTGAAATGAAGAACGGTGAAGAGAGTCATAGAGAACTGATAAAACACTTTGCGTTGAGATCTGGATGGATGTCGGTTAAGGAATAATAAATAGTACACAATAACCATAAACTGTCACTTGATTTGATTGGCATATATTATTTTTTTTTTATGCAGTCAAGGACCGATCAGAATACAGAAAAAATTAAATTTCGAAAAAGGAAAAATTAGTTGGGTGTCCATATTGTGTTCACAGACAAAAATTAAAGAATTGGGAATGTGGACATGTAGCAAAATTGCCACCGAAGTATGTGCTCAAATGAAATTGAATTACAAATAATTAATTATTTAGCATTGCTCAACGTAAAAATAAACAAAATGTTTAGCTACTGCGTTCGGATATGCTCAGACTCCACCACGGAGTAAATAATACAACTGTTTTATTGACTACAGAAAGGTGAAATCTATCCTTAGCACTGGGATTTAAAAGTTTTAAAACCCCGTTCCCCTTCTGTGATTAGAACAAAGTTCTCGAATATACACATCCAGAATAAATGGTCTCTGCCAACTTCTGTTTAGCTTAACTTTCTTTGTGTTAGTGTTTTTAGTGTTCATGTGCGAATCTAAAACGTAAGTGATTCCACACACGTCAAGAATTATCGTCGATGATTCACATTTACTTCACTTCAACTCATTCCCACTCGTAATCCGTGGAATTCGTTTCCATTTCAACTGAATCGATGCCTCGAGAAACAATTTCTATTGTACGCTATCCAGTATCTTTACCCGCTAACATTATACGCATCTACCGACATGTTTTGGACGTGAGTTCTGTTTTAGTGAACATATGTGACATACTCTTCTTTACAAATTCTCAGAAGATTTTTCATATTTAACTTATTGTTAACAGGAGGTTCTTTTACGGTGCAGTCGTCTAGATCCAATACTTTTCTTCATGTTTCTTGATATCCACAATTCTCCTTCCCGAGTACTCACCAACAATCATTTGTACCCATCCTCCATGCTCCTCGGCTATCCTCATCATTCGTCCTACCAATAATTTCACTAAATATTATCTTTTTACTGTACAGTAAATACGGTTCACATAGTATTCGCAATTTTGGCTGACACTGTTATTTTCTCGCCTACTCCACACAAAAACTCATTATTCCACTATCTGATCTCAGCTTTTGTCATTTTCGTCCATGTCACAAGTTGAATGTTTCTACTTGTACACCGTCTGTTGTTCCTTTTATGGCCATGCTCAGTGAAGTGCTAGTAGCTTGGGAACCCTTACCAAGGACGATTTCTGGGTACTAGATGATGGCCATATGATTAATTAATAAAGAGCGTATCACAGTGTAACAGTGGTTGGATCAGCATCGTTGAATTGGTGATACACATCTCAAAGATTGAACACCGGTAAGCTCTTGAGGGTCATTAATCAGACGCACCGACAAAAATGTGACTCGTGTGCGTGATTTATTAAACTCTGACCGCTGAATGACTGTGACCGTGAACATGCAAATAGCTACTGCGCACAACATCATCCCAGACGAAAGGAGATAATCGCTCAATGGGTGCACCACCATGACAATGCTCCCAGCCAACCCACTCAGAGCGTACGTGAGTTCTTGGCGAAGCACATCTTGACAAAGCTGCCAAAGCCCCCTTACAATCTCGACTAGGCTCCGAGGTAATTCTTCTTGTTTCCGAGGATTAATACTGACTTTAAAGGACACCGTTTTGACGACACTGAGGCGATCCAAGACAATGTGTCGCCTGCTTTGAACAAGGTTTCCTTTGAGACCTTCCAGGGCACGTATCGCGTCGCGGATAATTGCTGGAATAAATGTGTTTATGGCCTAGGGAAGTACGTCAAGGATTCCTGAGAGTTTGTAGCTATATCTTAAAAAAACTTTATTATTACGACGACGCTTGCATTACTTTTTGAACAGACTCTTGAGACATTCTCACAACCATCCTATCTTTTTTGTTACCATTATTACAATTGTTATTATTATTATTGTCAGTTTGACTATTATTGTTCTTAATTTCACATTATTTTACTTTTTTGCTTGGCTAAAAGTTTTTATGGAAAATTGTATCGATATTTGTTAATTAATTTTGTATTTTTTGAAAGAGTGGCACAAGCCGTAGTAGTCTTTTGGTAGCAATAGTTTGATATCGTTAGCTAGCATTGTAAGGAATCTTTGGCCTGGGTATCAACAGTTGTACGGGAACAGACATTGTATGTTAGGCGATCGGTCTGTAAATATCA
This sequence comes from Vandiemenella viatica, assembly GCA_031002005.1. Classification (NCBI taxonomy): domain Eukaryota; kingdom Metazoa; phylum Arthropoda; class Insecta; order Orthoptera; family Morabidae; genus Vandiemenella; species Vandiemenella viatica. The sequence continues at coordinate 102,246,016 of JARYHS010012519.1, read as the reverse complement.
TACGGCGCGAGTTTAAACTTCATTATATGAAAGCTGTAAACCAAGCGTGGTGGGTGAGTGGTTAACGCTCTGGTCTCGCATTCAGGAGGACGGGGGTTCGAATCCCCGTCCTGACATTTAGATTTTCGTTTTCCGAAATCACTCCAGGCGAATGCCGGGATGCTTCCTTCAAAAGACCATGGTCGAATTCCTCCTTATTCTTTGTCCCATCCCGCCTCTAATGAACCCGACGTCGACGAGATATAAGTAAAAAAAATGCTGTAATATGGCGTGAAGAGTATTCGGAGTCTATTAAAATGTAGCACGAGGGTCTAAACGTTAATTTTAATGAACTGTGCTGATATTTCGTTAAGTTGTGTATAGAAAACTAATTTTAGGCTACAGTTCTATAAACAGGTAATACTGTTATGTGAAAGTGATTGCATGTAGCAGGGTTGGAATCAGGGCGCGTTACAACACAGAATCAAACAGTTAGAGGCTATGGAATGTAAGCAAAAGGAGTAGCGACCCGCCTCCAAATTGGAACAGATCATCAGCAAAATTAGGAGTTAGCAAGACGTCATTTGGAGAGAGCTGGTAGGATAGGAATTATTCTGTTTGGCCAAAGGCACTCCCCCCTACGTCGGTAAAGAGGGGGGGGGGGAAGATCTGCACAAAATTGGACTGCACAGGCTGAGGAGAGGTCTTCTGGATCGTCGTCGAGCTAGTCAAGTATCTAGGGGGAGGTCGTCATCGGCGAAGACAGCGGAAGACTACGCGTGATATAGCAAAGAGACCTCACAGCCAGAACACAGGTGGGAGCATGCCAATGATCTGTGTACGCAATGTAGTCGGCAGGAATTAAAGGCATAGAAAGGGATGACAGCGTGGATATTTATAGAAACAGCTAGGAGAGGCCTTGGTGTATGTAATCTTTATATATAAAGATGAATGTATGTTTGTTTGTTTGTTTGTTGGTTTGTTTGTTTGTTCTTCATACAAATACACAGTTTTTATCCGTTCTCGATGAAACTTTGCACACTTATCCTTTGAAACAAGGAGAAAAATACTGTCAACATTTGGTTGAAAAAATTATCTGTATAATTAACACATTTGTCTCATAACTTCGAAATACGGCGGTAGACTGACACGTTGGATGTGGACGACTCCGTACCGAGTTTCCCCGTAGTGGCCTGGCAGCTGAGTGGCTAAAGCGCTGGCTTACAAACGTAGTGATCTCCGGTTCAAATCTCCCTCGGGGATAAGATTTTTTAAAATTGTTTTTCATCGTAAGAGTCAGGCCTGAGCCGTTGGTTATTCGGATTGAATGTTAAACCCTAGATATTCGAAAGATAGGGGTGCAACGCGAGGCAAATCGTAGGTAGTCTTGCAATGTTGTAGGTGTACACTTTTTTACGTTATAATGATCCCTCAGGTGTTGTTCACAGTCAGTGTGTGAGTGTGAACCACAGTAATATTATTATAAATACGGAAGTAAGTCTCTGTCTTTTTGTTACGTTTTGACGACTAAATGGCTATATCGTTGTGATGTAATTTTATAAGGAAATGTGTATGAAGGGCACAGGATATTTTTTTTCCAGTATAATTAACAGTTGAAGTCACGAAATTTTGAGATCTTATCGAATAGTGACAGAAATATATAGGAAATTAATTCTCTTCAAGAGGCAGGTTCGACGGTAGAATGATATAGTGATAACTTTCCTGTCATATTATGCCGACTCGATATTGTTTGGGACTAATCCTTCTTTACCAACAACTTACTATATTTAATTCTGGCAAAAAATTTCTTAATCCACGCGTACGAAGTCGTGGGTACGAGGCTAGTTAATGTAATAAAGTGTATATACGTAATTACCTCTACTGAGAGTTTTATTCATAGTGCTACTGCTTACATGACTAGAGGCTACCCACAGTAGATATATATTTTATATGTCCTTCTAGGGAGGTGCAAGGCGAACGAACGCAAAAATGTTCGCTCGTCCACCACAATTTTTATAATTAACAGCTATATTTCTCATTTTCGTGATTATAAATTATTGACTACGTGTAATTAAAAGAAAATTGAGCGTAGCTAGCATGTATTCGAGACGACATTGGGCCTTTACCGTCCGTAACACGCTGTTACCCCAAATGGTGCGGAAATGCTTATAATTTACGTAATTTGTGAGAGGCTGTGTAGTAACTGCCGGCATCTAATTAGTCCACAATAATTAAGTGGAAAGCTCACAACTTAAACCTATACATGTACAAAACCTTTCATATAGTTTTTACTATGTCTGGAGCTCATATATAGAGGGGAAGTGATGAAGAGTGTATATTGTATTTTCAGTACTCACTTTCGAGGTAGCCGTCGGGACACTGCTGGAGACAGACGGCCAGGTCCGTGAGGCGCAGGTGAGCGGGCGCGCAGGTGAGACAGCTGTCCTGTCCAGGACCGGCGCACGTCTCGCAGGACTCGTGGCAGGGCCAGCACACGCCGCCCTGGCTCGGGAAGCTGCGTGGGGGACACCTGCTGACGCACGAGCTGCAACAAGTGGAGCGGGTCAAGAGGTCAACTGCGTCGTCATCACACAAAAAGGATGACGTCCCTAACTCAGTCACATCATTCTGTTTATCCTGATTCATGTGATGATGCCCTAATACTCGTCGTTTTCCACTCTGTATAACACAGGCTGACCCTACATGATAGCTACATAAAGTAGTGCAAAACAAAGCTAGGTTTTTGTGTATTACAATAATAGACTGCGTAACGCGATTCTGTTGGGTCTAAATTTAGTATGCTGCCTTCTAGGTGAAGGGAATTCTGCTCATTACCTTGCCGAAGACTGAAAATGTCTCCTTTAGCAGTTCAGAGTTACGTATTATCCAAAAACTATTTTCCAAAGTTTTATCTTACATATTTAAACGAACAATTATTTTTTTTTAATTGCTTTACGCCTCGTCGACGTCGAGGTCATTAGAGGTGGGATGGGACTGGGGACAAGGAACGGGAAGGAATTGGGTCAAGAGCAGAAAGTAACTTCATTAAGTACGTACTGTGAATAGAATTTAAGGAATCATTGTAATTAATAAAAAGTGATTAGAATTTGGCGATATTGCCAACTTTTTTCTCCAAATTATCGTAAATTAAGTGATAAAGAGGCTTATGGCTTTACGAGGTCATTAAAGGAGGGACTCACCATGGCATTTTGAAGGAACCATCCCTACGTTCACGTGGTTTCCGGAAACCATGGAAAACTTGAATGTGGAAGGCCGGACATGAATTCAAACCCACGTCCTCCCGAATGCGAGGCTTGAACATTACCGCGCTCACCCACCCACTCGGTATGAAGAATCAGATGTTACATTAGGGAAAAGTTATCATTAAGTGACTACTAGTTAATGCAGATTACAGTTGGCGATTAGTTGAAGGAGAATTGCAAGTTACAATGGAACTGACAGCATTTCGAGACTGTAAGCACCGAACAATGAAGGCTTCCAGCGTGAATACCAAACATTATCATTCAGTGATGCATAACATAAGACGTAAAGAGTTCGGTTATAAAATTTATAAACCTGGAAGGCGATATTGGCATCTCCTGAATTCACTCTATAACTTTAAATATTGAAATTTAGCATAATACATATTCTGCATTAATAAATTTGATAATATGTGCATTTTTGTTACTATCAGTCTGTGAAAACTTATTCAAAATTGATTTTAGATTGCAGTTCAGTATCTGAAACAGTTTGACTGCTTTGTAGCATTTTTCCAAGCATTGCCAGAAAACTGTTGCCATGAGTCTGAACCATCATTTCATTTCTAACTTAGTTGTTTATGTTTTTAATAGGAATCTGTGCAATAACACGAAGCTTATAAAACTAACAACTGCTTTCTTACCTCTTATATTTATAGCTGTGGCTAGAGAAACTGGCGGGTGAGTTGGAATGCGTTGTTGCCACAGTTCGGAACATTCTCGCGCAGCGCTCTCTAGCACTATAAAATGGCAACGCTGAGCGTCATGTGATACCTAGTACGAACGTGAGGGCACAAACTATCACTAGAAGCTAAAAGGTGAATTTAATTGTTAAGTGCACGATTTGGTAAGGGCTAGTTTGAAGCCGTTCGCCAATACGTCTAGCCAGAGCTATACTACTCGTAAATCCATAAATCAATTGATTTATGTTGTTATTCTGTTTTTCAAATTCTGTTTGCCCGTGGATACTATTTCTTCATTGTGTCCAGTTAATGTGTTAAGCTTTAAAGGAATTTGATTTCACTAGCCTACATGCTTTAACGTCTCGTTTCTTCAATATTCGTATATACAAACAGGAAAAACAAGTATAGAAAACATTGAGAAAAAAAGAGCACAAAATTATAAGGAAAATGTTGGGTACAAAACTGATAGGAGACCAATACAGACTCAAAAGTAATCAGAAAATTTTATAATATGCACATATTCACAGTCATATTGGAAAACGCAGACTAAAATTTTACGGACACATCGAAAGAGTGATTCCTAACAGACCAACAAGTAGTTAAATTCTATGAAAATGGAAGTAAAGCCAAATCAGATGCAATAAAATTGATTTTCGAAATCAAGAATACCTCAAATTAGCACGAATCGCTCCAAAAGATATCGAAAACAGAGATACATTTAAATCCAAAAATCACAAGTGGCAAGTTGACCGGGAGGAAGACCAGGAACAACATGGTCAGATGAGAGAAACGAAGCCCACAGCACCCGTATGAGGGAAATAAGGACACAAAATAAAATGAACAAACGCTTCTGAGTACTTTGTGTAGTCCTAATGGGCTTCTCCGCAAATAATAGATAAAAATGAAAATTTATAATACCTAAAAAGCCAGTGGTAGTATCCACCATAGCTTTTAAGACAATAACAAAGATTGTTAATAAATAAACTAATGAACCCGATAGTGTGGCACACTGCACTGAGCTGCCACATGGGGAGGTACAACGGGATCGGGCATGAGCCCAAGCCCACGTCTCCCCCCCTCCCCCGCTCCGCATATCGGCCATCCTGACTGCGGATTCAGCTACTTTCCCGCTATCTCCTAGACGAATACTGGGACGGTTACCTACCTCCGCTTCGTAAACTACACACTTCAAAGAACAAAAAGTGCACATTAATTATGTGAGGTTAAATAGGGGGTGGAGGGCGGTCAAAACTACCAACGGGGGAAGGGGAGGGGGGGACGGGAAATAGTAAAGCTTAAAATAAATGGTCTACAAATGACGTGGATTCCAACGTTAAGTTTAACCGCCATTGAAAACAGGAGACTGAAAAAAAAGTCTAAAAAAATTACAAAGTCTTCAGCTGACAGGGGGTTGAGGGGGGGCGGAGGGTGTCCCTCAAGATCTCACCTCACCATCAGATTCCCGAAAAAGGTAACAAGCAATTAATAGACACCCCCTTATCATACTGAACACACAAAGTTACACGTTTCGTACGCAGATTTCGACACAGACATTCCTACAGTAGATAAAGTACTGCGCTCTTAACAAACCGGGTTATACTTCAGGCATGAGCCCCCCCTCCCTCCCGCCCTCTCTCATGATTCAAACTGAACACCTGAGTAAGTCCTTGGTAACTGAATAGGAGAAAAAAATTATACCAATGAATCACGTTTATGAAGCACAAGCCAGTCTGCAGTAATCCGACGTCTGTGCCAAGTGCTGCTCTGAGAAAGGTCCGCTAGCTGTGGCGCCGCCACTCGGCAGATTCAGTGACTGCCCGCGTGTCTGCGCGCCATATGACGCAGAGTGGCGGAGCCATTAACACGTCACCCACGCCGCGCAGTTCATGCACGGCTTGTGACATGCGAGCCCTGGCGCTGTAATATACCCCGCGCCGCAGCGCGACTATCATCTCAGCTCACGCCACACCGGGGGCATCGCCAGTCCACTACTCCACTACACCTCCAAACTCTTAGCGTAATTAGATCAATAACTGCGTCAAGCACATTATATTAGTTTAGTTTACACAGCGTCTCCGCTTTCATCAAAGTTTAGTTTTCATACTTATAATTTTCTCTGAGATACGTCTTTTATTATACCCGTAATTGATCACTTATTTTCACTTTTTAATCACCATCTTCTATTTCCACATTACCACCATTTACATACAATATATTGTAATGTAACGCTATCGCCACATTCTAATGTGCATTTTTTATTATATAAATCATAATGTTAGAGTAATTTTCATAAATCTTGGGTGACCAGCTAGATAGTTTTTTTGTTAGTAATTTCCTAAAGTACGCAAGATCCCAAGTGAGGACTGTAATGCAATGGTGAAAATTCAGTGTATCTTGTTGCAACGAATATTAAAGAATTATTGAGCTGTGTAGTCTTGAAGCTAATCGTGGCCTTCCCGAGCCACGGCGACAGGAAGTTGCGGATAAAGTGTTTTGCTGGACAAAACAGGTTTACACCTTGGCGTGGGCAGGCCGCTGACCTAGTGCGGAACACCCGCCAGCCAAATACGCTCTCGCCACGCGAACTTAGCCAAATATTTCTGACCTCTTTGAAATACACGCGGAGCGAATAAGATATCGGGGATATCACGTGATATTAGGTACATCCTTAAAATCCAATCCAAATGAACACACAGCTTAAAGTCCTGGGAATTTTGTGTTAAATGTGATCTCCGAGACTACAATGGGAGGAGCCAGAGGTTTCCTCGCAGAGAGAAGAGCGACGAGCTCTATTCTATTCTAGTCTTTGGCGGACTCCGAAAGTTTTCTTGCTAACTGCTGCAGTCCGACTCCTAATGTCAGAAATCTGACGCTGCCGGCTTGCTGAAGTAGCTTCCGCACGGCGACACAGCTAGTAATGCGATAATGGCAATTAACACCACGGACGTGCCTGTAGCCGCCTTGTGAGACAGTCTCACATACCGTGGGTCTTCTCCGAGCACCGCAGACAACAGACGCAGAACTTCAATGGTAAATTATTACGACCAAGCCTTCTTATTGTGCATTCCGTGAAACAGAACCCTTAAGCGTCTTTGAGAGGATAGATCCATGTTCTAACTTTGTAACTGAAAAAATCCCTGAGATAGCGCCGTAATTTGCCAGAACTAGTTATTTTCAAATGGCATATTGTTCATTCGTAGCGTCCTGATTTATTGAAATTTAGTCACAGTATTATGATAGCCATGTCTGAGGTCATCATAACTTGTATTGTACATTGTTTCCAAATATCATTATTTCTTGCATATTAATTCTGAGACGGATTTTAAAGTAAATACACAATTGTTTGCTTGCTCATGACGGCTATTTGTACCTCTGAGCATTGCTTTTATGATTTTGCCCATTTGTGTTAATGTTAACGGTGAATTCGCTCAGAATTGTAATCGCCAATGATAAGAAAATAAATGTCATATTGTAACCGTTTTCCTATATTCCAACTAACATCGAGATTCTTGCAAAATCCATATTTTCACTCCTTCATAAAAATTAAATTCGGGAGGACGGCGGTTCGAATCCTCGTACGGGCATCCAGATTTGTGTTCATCACGGTTTCCACAAGTCACTCCAGGCGAATGCAAGGATGCTTCCTTCAAACGAATTCATTCTCGTTCCCTGTCCCTAGTCCTTTCCAGCCTCTAAGTATCTCAACGCCAACGAGGCGTAAAGCCACATGTAATAATAATAATAATAATAATTTTTATCCGTAGGAAGACTCCTTTCACTGTATTTATTACTCAGCAATACAGTATTGCAATACTACGCTATTTAAGCTGTTTATATACGTATTAGGTTTCTTTGTTCCCCAGCTAGATAACGAGGTAAAGGGTCCAATGTAGGTGTTATTCAGTGGATGAATCAGCAGTGAATAGGGGCTGTACCAAGATTATCACTGTATGCAGTCACAGTTCTGAAAGTTTCGGTGTAAAATACACATTAGATGTTTACAGAAAGACGTGTCGTTTGTATCGAAAAGGCAAGCAGCTAGCTTGTCACGAAACGGTGGACCGAGCTAGGTGGGTGAGCGGTAACGCTCTGGCCTCGCATTCCGTGGAACGCGAGTTCGAATCCCCGTTCAGCCATTCAGATCTGGGATTTCAATGGTTTCTCCAAATCTCCTCTATGGGAAGGCCCCGATGGTTCCTTCAAGAAACGTCATGGTCAATTCCTGTACGGTCCTTACCTGCAATCATATTCCAATCTCGACGTCGACGAGGAGGAAAGCTAAAATAGAAGAAGCCATGAGCAGTTCACCACTGTCGTAACGAAGACTTTGGTCTCTCTAACTGACAAGATGGCTTTATGACCTAACACCAGTAATGCGTAATCTCTATATGCTTTACACGGAAATTTCTTGTCTAGAGAAACAAGTCTATTCCATTTGCAGAATTCACAAGTTTAATGTGTAAGAGTTATTTATTACTATTGAAACAGAAGTATAACAAAATTTTTGTTGGTCATGCCTTTTATTAATTCTCACCTGATTATTATCGTCCTATTCAGCGCTAAATATGTCTTACAAGGGAAGGTAGCGACCTTAGGGTCACCGTTTTCAGAAATATTATTATTATTATTTTTATTATTATTATTATTTTATTTTTTTATTTTTTTGCAATATAGTAATCTATTAAAGGAGAATGACATCTAAATAAAACTATTTTCTGAAAAATCGGATCTGAAGACCTTGATTCTGGTTACATACTAAACTACTTGCAATACTATTCAGTATAGGAGAGCGTTTACAACCATACATATGTATAAGAAAAAAGAATAAATATGTGTTAAAAAATCCAAGGTGATTAGGGAAATATACGTTGAAGCAAGTATTTCCCGAAGTGAATCTGCATGCAGCTTCAGGCTCTAGCAGCAAATAAATTGATGAGTATCTTGTGTGTACGTACTTGTCGAGGCGGTAGTGCCTGCAGGCGATGCATTGTGTGGGCCCTTTGCCGTAGCAGCCCTGGGCGTCGCACTCTGCGTCACAGCTGTGGAGCACCCTCACGCTGCCCCCCACCACCTCCATCTTCGTCTGCCATGAGACCGGCCCCCACCCCCGACAGGTGGCCGCCCCACCCTCCCCCCACCAAGGTGTTAGTTTCCACAGGTGGCGGCTGGTCGGCGGGGCCTCCGGGACCGACCTCACGTTCACTGGCTTGGTGGCCGTGCCGTAGAACACCAGCTGCCACTTCTTCAAGATACCTGCGCAGCCAAGGTCACAGGTCGCTGTAGAATGTTGTTAGTATTTTTCACGTAATCCAACGTGAAATAAAAATGATGCAAAAAAATAATTACGTACGACTCTTACGTTTAATAGTAACATCCTCACAAAATTAGGTTAACGTAAAAGACTAATATGCTAGAATTTTGTTTATTCTTTTTTTATTTTTAATCCCAAATAGGTTTTTTTTGTGTTTATGAATAGCTCTCCTTTGAAGAAAGTAAGTACTCTGTGTGATCTAAAAAATCAGCAATGTGATATCATGTAACAAAAAATACTTGCGAATAAACACGAAAAAACATTTTGTTACACAAGGAGTAAACTTAGTATAGACAACTGTCTGTTGTGTAGCTGGAGAGTGATAAACAGCAAAAAAAAAAAAAAAAATCTTATTTTAAAAATCTGTGGCTATCGTATTTGTTCAGGATCAATTAAATCATCAAACATATTTATGAAGCATTTTTGATCAACAACGATTCAATAAAATCATCAAATTTTAAAAATATTCTGAACTGTAACTTTTTGATCATCGTTTGGGTATTTATCTAGAAAAATATGAGCACAAGTATCAACGCTGCCCAGTACCTCATTCTAATAAACAACTTAAAGCCTTCAGCATACCATTTATCCATTTTCGTGAGATATATGTTAGGAACATGACGTGTATTTTATTCATAATAGGTAGCTCGTGTTAAAACTTGGTGAATGATATACGATGAATAGTGAATTGCGTGGATTTTAGTGCAATGAAAGAAGACCCGGCTCATTTGCAGCAATTGTTCATTTGTTAACTGTAATTGGTACGTAGGAAAACACTTTCAACGTCTTAAAAACGATGAAGTGATTCGTTAACTGAAACAAAAATATCAGAAAAGCTCCTTACTCTAGAACATTCATTTCATAAATATCTCTGTGTTATGTGGTGCTGCTATCTAGTGATATGCGGCTACTCCTTATAGACACCAGTGAAGCCCAGCAGCTTGACTCTGAACTATCGCATACCCGTGACCTTCATTGTCCATAATTTCGCTACTTGCGTTTTTAATGTGGAAAAATTCCATTCTCAATTATTGATGTTACCAAAGCGGAAAACTTATCCCATAAAATGACACCTCATTTATATATTTTGTTTGAGTATGAAGGAATAAAGATGGCTTGTAACAAAAAACGTTTTTTAGAAATAATGATATGTCGAGAAATGAACCTATAAATGTAGTTTTGGAACTATTTGAGGTTTGCAATAAATGGTCAACGAATTTGCCTAATCTTGATCCAATCAAAATGTAGACCATCAGAGTGTGGTTGGTAAGCGGTAATGTGGCCTCTCATTTATGCAGGACGTGGGTTCGAAACCCCGTATAGTCATCCCGATTTGAGTTTTACATGGTTTCACGATATCACTCAAGGTGAATGCCGGAATGTTTCCATCAAAAGGCCATGGCGGAATTCCATCCCGTTTCTTGCCTCCCGTCATTTCCCGCCTCTAATGACCTCGACGGCGACTAGTCTTAACGCAAGCAAAATTCATTATTGGTTACTAATTTAAATTTGAAACGCTGTACAGGAACAAATATATTGCACTTGTTACAGACATACATTACAGCCCAATTTGATGTCACTTTCAGGTCGTCTATAAAATGCCAATTAATTGTAATTTACTTCCTAAATAGCAAAATTCTTTTACTTTACGTATTAGATATGATCCTATTTTTAAATTAATATTACTGTTAATTAACTAATTTCTGTTCCTTTTTATAGCTATTGACTTGGTTAGGCTTATTTTTAAACCAAATTCTTCTAGAAATATTTTATTCGTTCCATTCAATAATTTCCCAAAATCTTCAACATTATCAACTAATAGGTCTACATCATCAACAAACAGGTGGATGTAGCCCTCAATAACACCTGTAGGCTAGTGACAAGTTGCTTAAAGCCTACCCCAGTTGATAGGCTTTACCAGCTTTCGGGCATTGCACCACCCAGTATCCGGAGAGAAGTGGCTGCGAACAAGGAGAGGACCAAAGTAGAACGGGAAAGCGCTCATCCACTGCACGGCCATATACCACCAGCCCAGAGACTCAAATCCAGGAAAAGCTTCCTCAGAACATCACGGGAACTAATTGGGTCACCTGAAAAGGCAAGAGTACAGTTATGGAAAATGAGGGTTCCCAACATCTCGGGACCACTGACAGTTGCAGAGCACTTGCCACCTGGTCATGAAGAAGACTGGAACGTCTGGCGGTCTTTAAATCGATTGCGAACAGGAGTGGGCAGGTCCAAGGAAAACCTAATGAGATGGGGTTATACTGATACTACCAGTATTAAATGCGAATGTGGAGAAGACCAAACTATGAATCATATGCTCGAGTGCCCTATGTGCCCATCATCCTGCAACAACGAAGACCTGTTTCAAGCAACACACAAAGCGATTGAGGTTGCGAAGTACTGGGCCAAGTGTGTTTAAAGTTGTTGATTTACAAAATGTATTTAACTGTGTATTGTGATGTTTTTGATGCGAGAATAATAATAATCAACAAACTATATTATTTCTCATTGAATACTTATGCTGCATTCGAATTTGTCTCTCGCTTTAATGATTGCTTCTCTACACCTAACTTTAATATTAGTAAGGCTGCGACAGTAAACTACATTCATACAATTTACATTGATGCTGGTTTCCTGATCTTTATTACAGTAACCTTTTTTTTATATAGATTATAAATTATACTGTCTCAAAATTTTAATCAAGTATTCGTTAAAATTTCCAGGATAAGTCTTATAGAAATGAAGAAGGGGCTTACTTGGAAGAAGTGTGGCAAATCATCTATAATTTCTTCAGTATATATCGTACTTAAAGCATTTTTTTTTTTTTTGTAACGTTGAATAATGTAGTTTTTAAAGAGGCATTCCGTGTAGCTTTGGGATGGCGTAAGCAATAAATGGTAATTCGTTTTTTGCAGCACATGCGCGTGGAGGAAGCACTGTCTGTCGTTGGTCAACGATGACCAAAGCCCAAACTCAAACATCAGACGAGAAGTTTGAAGCACGAGGGCGGATTACGCAACTGCACACTGTGCTCAGCTACGGGGATAACATAGGCCTACAGCAACTCTGCCGGTTTGAAAGCCTACGACTGCAGCCTAAAGCCCTGCTCGATAAATCACCAAGTCACCCGCATCAACAGTTGTTATAAAAGCCGCTATGTCAGCTATGAGGCTACGCACTCGATTGGTGATGCAACCAAAACGTGGCTGTCTTCGCGTTTACACATTGACTAGCTTATCAAATATCTACGGCCTGCATTTTTTTGTTCAGTATGTTATAATCATGACTATACGGAGAACAGAAACAGTTATATCTTCTTCAACTTGGCTGATTTTGCCGACTTCATTAGCATGTCCGCCAGCTCAGTTAGCCGATTAATTGTACTGTGACCAACGTAAACTTCATATTAATACGTTTTTCTGTAACTAAAACTAAAACTCAACCAACCAACCCGTCTCTGCCGATCGCTTATATAGGCGTTAAAGAAAATTCCAGAATAATTCAAAGACTTCCGACCGACGTTTCTAACAATGATTAAACAATTAAAACAATCCGAATTAATACAAAAACATTCACAATCATTATGAAATCTACAGAAATAAAATTAAAGATTGGCCTATTTACACACAAAATTATCCAGTCCAAACTGTCTTCAAGCATCGTAGCTCACATTAATATTTGCAATTAAAAAAATTAAATAAATTTTTCGTGTATACCACTGATTTTTAACATATTAAATAGTATTTACATAGTTACTTTTCTTGAAACCATGTTAATTTAGACAAATTCACAATTAATTGGAAGAAAAGTATACAAAACCATATTTACTCAACTTCCAGCTTCCTACAAATAATTCTTAAAAGATAATTTCATTAAAGGTCTGGGTCTTATAGACTTAATCTGGACTGTACAGTTACCATCAGAGCTATCAGACAAAACACGTAATAGTTACACTGGTGAACTAGACCAGAACATAGATGCAAAATAAACATAATATTGATGAAAACAGTACTGAACTCGTAATGTGAAACGAAACATCTACTGTTATGTGAAGCGTCGTTCTCTCAAGAGATAAACGCTTTCTAGCAAAATTAAAAATTTTGTGAGATTCTGATTACAAGTATTTGTGATAACGTGTTTTGAAAACTCTGTCACAGAACGTGGACTTAAATTACATGTAACTAATTGTAAACATTGAGTGGATCCTAAGAGGGGTGCGTAGGTTATTACCGTAATCACTTTCCAAAGAGATACTGGTAAATCATAAATTATTACCAGGGCTGGTGGGTAATGGAATAACATTCAGTACTGATATTCCGCCAGATTTCATTGTTTCCTGAAATCTTGATGGGAATAGTGGGCTAGTTACTTCAAAAGATCGTGGCTGAATTCCTTTCCATTCCTTGCCACAATTCCCACCCTTTAGAGCGGTCTGGTAGCTCAGTAGAAGGCGCTTGCTATCGAATCTTCGCTGCTGCTGTCCCGGATATGTGTTTGATCATATGAGCTACGCAAGGTCGTTCCGTGCTTCTGGTACCACGTTAAGCTTTAGGTCCTAGAGGAAAGGAACTGACTGTGATACCTATGACACAATGGTTTAGTATGCCTCCTTCGGTAGGATCCAACCAACTGGGGAGTCTTTAGAGCACGAGGCACTGCTCCACATGCCATATTTCAGCAAGATAATGCAATATAATGCTCGGTCACTTATGACGAGGCTGGTACCACTGCTTTCCTGGCCTATATGTTCACCCACCGAACATGTCTGGGATATGGTGGGCCTGTAGCTTGCTCATTCCGGTCCTTCTGCGACCACTGTCGACTGTTTGTAGACGTAAATACAAATCGCGCTGCAGTGAGCACCCCAGCAGCATATCCAGGCTCTCATTGATTCAATACCACGACTTCTAAAGGTCAGATTATAGCACATGTCTGGTTCACACCGTACTGATTTCATACGGTCAAGGTGATTGTAAAGTTCTGTAATTCTAATAATTTATGTAGTGTCATGTCCGTAACCAGTGGAATAAATTTTATTCCAATTTTCAAAAACCTAAGTGTATATTTGTACGCTGCCCACTCTCTTGCGTCGCAAAATTCCTCCGTTATGGCGGTAATACCAGCATGACTTGGTTCGCGTATATTATTTCACGATTGTATACACTTTAGTCGAGGGTTTGTCGCATTACAATATGCCAAAGATTCCCCTTTCTGTATCTGATTACAGGTTATGACCGCAAAGATTTAAACGATCTTATTGTCGACCACGAGCGGAGCGAAATTTCGATTGATCGAAGTGAACAGTACTTGGTTGAGCTCAGACCGTAGCAGTTGCGGGAAAATTGGTAATGTGTGTGTATTTTAGAATAGAAGTGTGGTGCAGCCAACCCCGGCAGCGTAAGGGACAGCGTGCTAGTCTCGCGTTGGAAAGGTCGGTGGTTCGTGTCTGGCCTGGGGAATGTTTGGTTTTAATTAAGTGTTTCGTTAAAAAAATGTGCTGTACAACATCGGGTGCATGGATACGAATTAAACTCCGGTTTCCGCGCCGGTCAACGGAGAAAGGCAGTCGTTTTCGGACAGCTGTGGTAATTCGCAATACCCAGACCGTCAAACTATCAAGAGAATAACATTTGCGGTGATCATTACGGTAGACTGTTAGCGAACTAACCGAGAAAATCCACTTGAAAAGAATCTGCAGTCATACGGAACATTATTCTATTTGAACTAGAAGATAACTAACTTTATAAATTTCGGTTGGTGGTGAAGTGGCTTGTGTTATTAAATTAAACTAAGGTGATCATTGAATCGTGGAGACCACATTCATTAATTTATACGAAGCTCCGATGGCTATCCCCAGGCGAATATACACTGAAGAGCCAAAGAAATTCGTACACCTGCCTAATATTGTGTAGGGCCCCCGCGAGTACGCAGAAGTTCCGCAACACGACGTGGCATGGACTCGATTAATGTCTGAAGTAGTGCTGGAGGGAACTGACACCACGCATCCTCCAGGGCTGTCCATAAATCCTTAAGAGGACGAGTGGGTGGAGATCTCTTCTGAACGCCACGTTGCAAGGCATTCCAGATATGCACAATAATGTTCATGTCTGGGGAGTTTATTGGCCAGCGGAGGTGTTTAAACTCAAAACAGTGTTCCTGGAGCCACTCTGTAGCAATCTGGATGTGTGGGATGTCGCATTGTCCTGCTGGAATTACTCAAGCCCGTCGGAATGCACACTGGACATGAATGGTTGCAGGTGATCAGCCAGGATGCGTACGCATGTGTCACCTGTCAGAGTCGTATCTAGACGTATCAGGGGTCGCATGTCACTCCAACTGCACACGCCCCACACCATTACAGAGCCTCCACTTGCTTGAACAGTTCACTGCTGACATGCAGGGTCCATGAATTCGTCTCCATACCCGTACACGTCCATCCGCTCTATACAATTGGAAACGAGACTCTTCAGACCAGGCAAAATGTTTCCAATCATCAACGTCCAATGTTGGTGTTGACGGGCCCAGGTGAGGCGTAAAGATTTCTGTCGTGCACCCAGCAAGAGTACACGAGTGGGCTTTAGGTGCCGAAAGCCCGTATTGATGATGTTTCGTTGAATGGTTCGCACGCTAACACTTGTTGATGGCCCAGCATTGAAATCCGCATCAATTTGAAGAAGGGTTGCACTTCTGTCACGTTGAACGATTCTCTCCAGTCATCGTTTGTCCCGTTCTTGCAGGATCATTTTCCGGCCGCAGCGATGTCGGAGATTTGATGTTTTACCGGATTCCCAATATTCACGGTGCACTCGTGAAATCGTCGTATGGGAAAATCCCCACCTACTCGGAGATGCTGTGTCGCATCTCTCGTGCGCCGACTATAACACCATGTTCAAATCATGTTAACCTGCGATTGTAGCAGCAGTAACAGATCTAACGCCTGCACCAGACACCTGTTATCTTATATAGGCGTTGCTGACCGCAACGCCGTACTCCGAGTGTTTAGATATCTCTGTGTTGGCAGGCGCATGCATATATGAGTTTCTTTGGCTCTTCAGTGTAATAAGCTATGAGAATTCTTAATGTAATCAACTAGTGTCTCATGACGACTGCACCATTGACTGTGCAATAGTGCAAAGTGTACTATTACAGGTTGTACTCACCAGGCTGCGTCGCCTTGCGGGATCCTGCGTTGACGACATCAAGTGTCCAGCGACCGTCTGGCGATTCTCCCCAGTAGTGTACACTGAGGAAAGCCCAGTCGTCCAGAGCCGCACTCAGCAGGTCACGTGGTCTGGGTGACAGCAGGGTGCTGGCAGTGCCCGCAGGAGACGTCAGTCGCACCCGCAGGTTTCCGCGTGGCAGAAAGCGGAGAGACACGCGGCACTGGACGTGCTCCAGGAAGCGCACCTCATTGGCCGAGCCAGTGCAACCAGACACGTCCATGTGGACTCGCAGACTGGCTCCAGCTGATGCCTCCAACTCCCTGCAGAAACGTAGGATCGTGGAACTTAAGTAAGCAAGCAAAGCAAGTGACATCACAAAACTGGTGGAGCATCATGAAAACAGTCAAGATGTTTCACTCAACAAGCAGTGATAGTATCGGATCATACTTGTCCATGAGATTAAGTTTTAAGTGCACGAAAGGAATAGGCGATTGTCTTCATAAACTAAGAATTCAAGTAAAACATCGAAACAAGAAGTCAGTTCTGCTGTGCTTTTGTCACAAATGTGGGTCTAGAACAAAAATCCTTAAGTTATGAATGGGGAAAAACAGGTTTTAAGAATAGAAAGATAATTTCCTTGAACAATCTTGGTTTTCACTAGTGCTGCTGGAGGTTGTCACAATACAGTAGACCAGCGATCCTTTATTTCATGTAGTAATGAGTGATTTAGTAAGATGTGGTTGTATATGTCTATGATATTTGGGGTATGAATCCGATTAATCGATTCGCACATGGCTATGCGAGTCACGCAGGACTGTAGTCACTGAATAACTTTGGTAGAGTGAAGTTGTGCACAAGCAAGTGATATGAAACCATGCTGAGTCCATGCGGATACGTATTTTGGGCTTCCGCACCGGTAAAATTTATTATGGCAGTCGCATTCGCAACGTAATATTCACCAAAGAATATCAGACTGTTTAGTCAGGTGATGGAAGAGCTTGTACCGTGTGTTTTGGTGGCGTTGTGATTGTTGTAGCGAAGGATAGTTCCAGCTGCTGAGTAGACTTGTTTAAACTTTTATTTACCATTCGTAAGAAACAGCAATCTGCGGAATATGATTCTATTACGTAATAATGCTTGCTTTAATATCTTTTCGGTTGGTGGTCGGTGTATTGTACTAGTAAAACTGTGGTAGTATAACGTATGGTTATGCATTCCATAAGCACTTGTGTCAAATGTGTGCCAATTCCACAGCATATTTATCATCTAAAATCTTTAAATATTGAGTTGATTATGAATATACTTGCGAACCAACCGTGGCGACCGAGTTTCTAAAAAGAAACGATGTCTAGATACCAACCATTAGGCGGATTAAGTAATTTACAGATGACTATTTTGAAACTATGTAAGACCAGCAGTTTTACATGGATCATGCTTCCGTCAACACTGTAATTTAAACTGAATCTGAGTAGTTTTACTTAGCTTCCTGTACAGGAGTGGATTTGCTATTAAAATTGATTCATTGAAGTTTTTACTTGATCTTGCAGTGGTCAAGACTGAGCAATAAGGTCAGGTTAGTTTGACTATATTTAAATCAAATGCCCAGTAATTTTACAATATGTCAGTCAACTTCAATCAAATTTATTATAGACAATACCTACTGCAACAATCGGGGATTAATGCATTTTAAATTATGAGAAGATTAGATATTAATATAAATAGAAAAGTAAACAAGAAATAACAAATTTTATTCGCTAACAACTTTTAATCACATTAAGAGAAACAGCTTATTTAATAAAAAAAATATAATGTTAAAAATTGATTCGTTTTCATGAATAGGACCCCTGCTGACATAAAATTGTTTAAAAATTTAGATAACGTTATTCGATTTTTGGCACCAACATATATAAAAGAAAATGATGTTACTTATTCTGTTTACGAGCTAGAGTTCTGTGACAGACAGACGGATAATAATAGGACTACATTATTTTAGGTTACAAAAGCCTATAAATGTGGGAGGACCTAATTTAATTGCAATGAAGTTACGGTGACAATTTCCCTACGCATATTTCTTTTTTACCTTAAATTCTTTCAGTGCAGTTTCGTTACCCACTTTCTTTTGCTCTTTACAAACTCAGTTTCAAACTCTTTTATTGATTTGGTGAATCGTTCAGCATTTCCTTTCGTAAGTTGTTGCAGTCCCTAGCTCCGTAACCTTCAAAACAAGATTTTTCCTCTCCATTAATCCTGAAATCAAAAGTCAGCTTGTTAAGGTCACCTTTGCCTTTCTATGTGCTACACCTAATTCTTCTACCAATATCTATTTATCTATGCATCATCGCCAATGTGCGACATGTACTGTATATACCAAAGCACAATGTTTTCCAACCCCATGACTTCCAATTACTTCCTGCCCAGCTCCTTTATCATAAGTCACTGATTGCGGAAATTTCCACAGACAAATCTGGATGCCTTCTTTTGTTTCCCTCTAATTCCTGAATTTGGTACTCAGAAGACGTTCGCATACAGGATTCTGTTTTTAACGATTTTCCTCAATAATTTCAATGGAATCCAGCAGTTTTATTAAATTAATTGCCAATTTTTTACAACTTAACAATTAAAAAATGGTAAAATTAATTTTCTAAAAACCATGAATTGTCAAAATGACTGGCGCTACTGATCAGTCTCTGAAACTATTTCAAACTTACGTAAAGACCAGAACTACCACGGAGTCCCCTTCGATCATAGTTGGCTTGAAATCACGATTTAATTTCTATCGATACTACGATTCTACGAAATCAATTATACATATTTTTTTTATTTTTATGAAATTACATGCCTTTCCTTAAATCAAATAAATTTATGGTCTAGGACTAGATGGTATAGTACTGTCTGATTCATCGGGAACACTAATATTGAAACGCACGAATGTCACCATTATTGAAGTCATGAATTGCCACCAGTGCTTTTGGATAAGTCTCAATATCCTCTTCCAAAACAACCTTGTTGGAATACGGGTCGCATTATGAACTACACGTTTGCTCCGTTTTATATGACGAGCTGATTGTCAATGGTTTTCGTTGTATAACATTAAACCTTGAGGTATGTGGTTGGGGATTAAGCTCGGAAAATCTTTACCTCATCGCAATAGGAAACCGGAATACGTTATCGATCGACAGAAGTGTATTTTCAATTGGAAAATGGTTGCTTAGAATATTTCACTGCAAACATATTTCAACTGCTGGCTGTGTACGTTAGGTTCTTATTAAAAGCCCTTTCAGCAACACAAAGCGTGTTTTGGGACAATTAGGCCCTGTCTGTTGTCTGTTCAAAGAATTCCGGGAACTCCAGCGATTCGTGACGGCTGAAAAGGAAAAGTAATTGAGTTAATTCCAGCAATAGAGGAAAAAGTGTTACTTGTGATAGTGGATGATTTGAGAGCGATTCGATGCTATAAAAGACCGTTCCTAAACTGAAAGATGACGCCAATATATTTATGAACTTACAGTGGTAATTTACCAAAATTATGAAAAATGTATATCCTAGAATTGTTAACAGTAGTAAAAGAAAATTTACGAAACTGTTTCTTAAAGACAAAATTATTCTTCAATGTTTAATTTGACGTTTTCGCTTTTGGTAAGTTTAAACGCCTAGAACACACTATATTTGAGAAATGGTGTGTTTTTCTTTTTTATGTAAGGAACCACAAATTAGACGCAAAAGGATTCAAACAATTTATTTCTCAGAGAAACATTTCTCACATAAACCGTAAAAACATTTTTTATATAACTGCCAAGGTAGACTTCATTAACGCAATATTTGTAGGAATTTTCGATTTGAATATTTAAATTATCATCTTGTGCTGCCGACACATGATACAGGTTATTCTATTTTCTGGATGGCGTGTGTATATTTCTTAGCTTTGTGTTTGTGCAGAATCTGAGAACGGGAATACTAAGTTAATAATCAAAAGATTGGTAAAACGTTTCTATCTTCACAGCAATGTTTTTGATTTGACTCCTCTTCATTTACGAAATTCTTAATCTAAACATTACTTTTGCAGAACCTCCTCTCGGCAGATTACCAGATATTGGACGAATACGTACCACAATTTCTACAAAACTCTACTCAACATGACTGACTGATTGAATTGATAAGAACCTGAAGAAAATGGATTGAATTTTTGATTTCTTGACAGAGTGAAATCCCGTATTATTAAAAATGAAATGAATCATTTTATCGACATGCATATAAACATCTTTGTCCTTGTGAAAATACGCAAAAATCATATTTTTTATTTAATTTTATTATAAAAGCTCAATTTTAGTTTATCACAAACTCAATAATTTGATTATAATATTACAACTGACATTAAATTTCATGTTTAAAGGTTTTTATTTATGATTCGGATCTTATTACTTTGCAATTTTTATTACATAATGTAAGGAAGCGGATCACTGTGGAATTTGTTATGGTTTTCTCTAATAAAAATTTCTTGTTCCTGTAAAGAATAACATTGATAACTCATACATTCACATAATAATAATCCATGTTAGTAAATTGCGTTGAACCTGGAGGCTGGACGTCAACACGATAACTCGGAAACTTTCGGTGAGTACGATGATACCCGAACTGTTAGATACAGTGGCCCACTCCAAATCGCTGATTGGCTAACTAGGCAATTTCAAATAAATAAATTCGTTGACTTTCAATGAGCTTATACTGTTGAACGAAAGTGTAAATTACAAATAATTAATTGAATTTTATTTTATTTGCACTTGCATTGTTAAAAGGAATTGTAACTGTGATGCTTGCCAAAATGCAGTTGTCTGTTATGTAAGTAACTGAACAAAAATAATGTTGGCAGGGATAAAAAGTTATCATGAGAGGCATAAATTTTTAAAAAAATAATGCAGTGTGACTTTCGTTATTTACAGTTGCTCTTTGTTTATTTACAACGACAAGACGCAAAATTTCATGTAAGCTGAAGACCATTCGTATTCTCTGTAACAGTTATTACAACCAAGTACATAACCTAAATAGGATAGAAATAAAGAAACAAGGAAGTTTATTAAAAACTTGCAAGAAAGTTTACATAAACCACAGGTAATCACGAAATACAGAATATCAATGAAATAAATAATGGTTAATAGTTTTTGAAATTGTCTTTTACTTAAAACTTTTTCATAAAGATAACAATTTCCTTCATTTTAAGTCGAATACAGTTATTTAAAAATATCGGAGCCAAAGGCTCCGAGAATCCTATCAGAGAATGTTTACTGATAACGCAAAAAATATTAGTCAAAACCTCGTTATTGGTTTTTCCTTAGAAGCTTTTCCAGAACAAATTCCAACTACTGCAATAGGTAATACCCCTCATTTTTGATGGGCGTTTAAACTAGTGATTATAATAATAAATCAGAAACAAATAAGAAATTTATTTAAAATCATCTGTTATGCGTTACCTGAAAGTACATAAATATTAGGCTCTAATAATTGAAAATAATCAAAAAATAATTTCAGTACAAATATTTAATTGTTTTTGTATTAATATAAGTGTTTGAATTGTCTCTGAACTACCATTTATGAAGAATTTTTGAGAATTATCTTATTTTTTAATCTTGTATGTTTCAGGAATCGGAGTACGTTACTTTTTTTTTGTTGCTAGCAGCTATATTTTATATTTCTTTCTGTCATTTGACTATACCACACAATTTTGCAATTAATCACTCATTTGTTTGTCGTCAAAATATGTACTCAGTATCATTTTAAAATAATCTTAAGTGACGGAAAGAAAGGAACTAATATTTGCTTGTACGGAAGAAAATTGCAAAGAGAAAGAATTCAGCTGTAACACTAATTGCAGACATTTGCAACTATATTCGGCTCGTATTAACATTGGAATAAATGTTATGATTGATGATTATAACATAAAACACTTCAGGTCTTTCGGGAAAAGCACCAGTTTTATGTAATTTTTGGTGAATTCAGGTGACCATAGAAAGCAGGATCGAACAGCGAAGGAGAAATTCTGACGCAGCTATCCCGGAATGCGGTGCACCACTAACGAGCGAATTGTGTGTCCCATGCAGTGCGCTTCCGCCGTCTCAATAGAGCTTACAAGGAAGGTAGCAGTCTGCAAACCACGGTTAGTTATCCCCCGCAAGGTGGACAATTTAATTGTTCCGGGCTTCGATATGTTAGCACTGATAAGAATACTTTGTCACTCTGACCAGCTCATTTACTCAGAAATAACAATAGAGCCTTCTATCCTTTGGATTTACTCAATCAGTGGAGATTCAATACAAGTGCTCTTCAGCGCTTAATGCAAAGTATTTCTACAGAGCAACAGAAATATCTAATAATACGATACTAGTAAGAACCGTAAAGAAATATAGTCTATCGCAGCATTTCTCACCCTTTTTCAACCCAAGGACCAGTAAGTTATCAAAAATAATGTTGCGTACGACTAATAATAATTAATAATTTCGTATGGTCGTAATGACAGGGTTTCTAGTGGCTGCACATTCCATCCCTTACTTAACCGCATTAATATAACCGGGTAGTGCTACTAGGTACAGGAGACCGACACATTTAATGTGGAATCCGAACGATGAAACTTTTTGCCGTACTTCACAGTACACAGCAAGCTGTGCCAGAGGTGAAGGTCGGGTTAACCGCCTATGAAAATTCCCGCCGAGTGATGGATTCGAACCACGGACCTCAATTTCTCCAGTGAGACACCTTAACCAATGAGCCACCAGAGCGCTAACGCACCACTGCTGTGTATGGACCTAATTTTTTATCTGTGTGCTTATTATTAATATCTGGGTAATAATTTATTGCATTGTTATAAAATAATAAACCTAAAACCATGTTTTTAAATAACTATTATAAGTTAATTATAAATTGATCAAAATTTCAATACCTGGTAACAAAATGAATAATAATTTTACTATAGGCTGGATATTACACTGTACCACTGACCTACATACACAAAATAAAAGACACTAGGCCTTATACTTTTCATTTTTGTTTGCTTCGCCACTTTTATGTTATCAACCCTACCAAGTAGTACGGTACCTAACACCTACTACATGACCCTTAGAAAACGGCCATATACTTAATCCTGTGGCGCTAACTGGAAATGAAAAGACTATTGTAGGAACAATGTTGTCCTATCCTCACCCTGGAAATGGCAGATTTTTGCCTGGTCAATGAAATATTCGTGGCTTTTAAAACGTTGATAATATACTCGCCTATAACCTTATACAGTACTAATACAATATGTAAATGTATAATAATCTTCCTGCGAACAACCTGAACCATCTTCGCAGACCAACACTGGTCTATTGGAAAGAAAGAGTGTGCATAGTAAGGAGTATCTAGTTCGTTGTTATACAAAAGAATAACAATAACGTTTCCTACCGTTTATATTGTATACGACTCATCATATGACAATCCATAGATTTTCCCTTACACAAGACTCGTTAACAGACGTCGCTTGGACACCAGGGGGGTGTTTTGCTCTCGACATTGTTTCAGACATAGCCAGGAGGATATGTGGTGATGAACTAAAATTCTGGGTTAAATCCCAGATTTCTCGACAGTGCTTATTACATTAGTCTATAGACGGAATGTACAGTGATTCTGTAGCAGGACTTTAAAACTGCGACCACTTGTTGTCTTCAGAAGGGTAGGTTTGAACGGACTTGCACCTACAAGATTCTCTCTCTCCCTTCTTTCATCCTTTATACACTACACTAAACGCACGCAACATGTTTGTCGAA
Source organism: Vandiemenella viatica (assembly GCA_031002005.1). Taxonomy (NCBI): domain Eukaryota; kingdom Metazoa; phylum Arthropoda; class Insecta; order Orthoptera; family Morabidae; genus Vandiemenella; species Vandiemenella viatica. Next base: position 102,221,827 of record JARYHS010012519.1, on the reverse strand, counting down.
CTATAACACCAACAATCTACGTCCAGAAAACAGGTATGACACACATTTATTTTATGCCTTATCCCATGTTGTAATGGTAAAATCATCATAACTTTGAAAAAACCTGTACGTTTCAATTACATGCACGATCCAAAAAATTTAATACTTTTGGACGCTTTTGTTTACAGAATCGTCAGCTATAAATGCAGTCAGAGCATGATTATAGTGTATGAACACACGGGGTGAATGTCACGATTATGAATAATTTAAAACAAACAGACAAGTAGTTTCCAGAAGCAATTACGACATTATTTAGTGATGAAGTTGCTATATATTATCGCGTATGGAAATAAATTTTATGTTACACTGTTAAGATTTCCAAAGGGATGAATACTGCTTTATACAATTTTTGCTTTCCAGGAACAGTGTTCTGTTTATGCAAACTAGTGACTAGGTTCTGTATTAAACTCGGATATAGATTGCTCACCGATCTTCGTTGATCTCCTGCGACTTGCAGATGTGCTGTGCTGGGACATTGGTCCATTTTTCAGCTAGTGTCACCATCGCTCCCGCATCCATAAGGCCATACCCGAACTTGTGGCTCACTGTAACAAAAAAAAAAAAAACATACAGAAGAGTTTTATGATACAAAAAGCTTACACAGATAAGGATGCCTAACATATAAGGATGGCCAGCATAGATGGAGCAATTATAAAGAAGTAGTTCCTTGCACATAGGTAGATAGATGTTTAGTGAAACATAGTATTTTAGCTGAGAATACTGAGCGTGGTGGGTGAGCGGTAATGCTCCGGCCTCACACTCGGGAGGACGCGGGTTCGTATTATTGTCCGGGAATCCAGATTTTGGTTTTACATGGTTTCCCCAAATCACTTCAGACGAATGCCGGGATGCTTCCTTCAAAAAGCCTTGGCGGAATTTCTTCATGTTCCTGGCGCCAGTCCTTTTCCGCCTCTAATTAGCTCGATGTCGACGAGGCGTAAAGCCATAAGCAAAATAATAATAATAATACTAAACATGCAGAAAAAGTAGGGTTACAATTCTCATTCGAGAAAACTGAATTCATATGTTCAAAAACAGAAATAGCAAGTTTGAGAACAAAATACGGTAAAATCAACAGGGACCAATTCTTTGAATACCTCGGAGAAATCATCGAACCGACAGGCCTTGAGAAAATTTCACAGCAAACTCGCCTCCAAAAAGCAAAAAAATCACTACAACAAAAAATCCATGTCAAGAAAGACCAAAATTAGGCACTACAACACAGTCATAAAACCAACAGTCCTCTATGCAAGTGAAACGTTAACACTTAACAGAAAACATGACCTTGAAGAAATAAAAGAAGTAGAAAGAAAATTTCTAGGAGCAAGACTCACTAAAGATGGTTACAGACTACAATAAATCAAAACAACAGAAAAGTTTTCAAACATCGAAATGTCTGGCCACCTTGAGAGGCTACCAGAAAATCGATTGACAAAAAAGATAATAGATTATGTAACTTCACTTCTTTTTTTTAAATGGCTTTTGGCAGCTGAGGCCATACAGCCAGCTCAATGTGTTATATATTAAAGCTTCCAGTGAATTAGTTAAATCCAGTGTTTATTTAGTCTTCAAAGTGCGGACGCCACAGGACGGACAGGACACACACACACAGACACACACACACTTAAACATCCATGCCCGCGGCCGGATTCGAACCGGCGACCTTCGGCACGTGGAGCCCCTACGCTACCGAGGCCGGCGTAACTTCACTTATAAATCTAACACCTTGGCTGAATGAAATTCGGAAGTATCTTAAAAGTGTAAACATAGGAGCAACAGACATCTTAGAAAGAGACACAAAGTAGACAAATGGGAAGTTATAACTGAGCAACCAAAACAAAATCAATACCGACCAAAGTGGTCGGAAGAACGCAAACAAGCTTTCTCAGAAAGAATGAAAGCCTACTGGAACAACAAGAAAAACTCAAAGAAAACTTGATTGGGTCATATGCTTATCGTCTTCCATTTATTGGGAGAATTCGACAATAATAATTATAATAATAGTCGACAATGTGAAAAATCAAAATTTAAAACGTGGAACTCCGCGCAGCCACCACGCTCGGTACAATTCATTCCTGATAAAGAGATGGAGAACAATTATCGAACTAGAGGAAATTGAATGCAATTTTAATAAACTGTGTTCAGTTTGTGTGTGCGGATCTTACCCTTCCTGTTGACGCCGTTGAGCGACCATCCAGACTCGCTCTGTAGCGGCTCCGGCCTGGACGTGATGACCACGAGGTATTGCACGTCCCTCCACGTCAGTTTCGGATTCGCCTCGAGGGCCAACGCCACAATGCCGGCCGCAAGAGGAGCAGAGGCAGACGTACCTGAAAGCACGAGCAGGGACTGACCGCTCAGGGCATCTGCATCCACTCTCACGTAAACACTGTGTACGGCTTAGTGGTAACAGCTGCGGATTCCATATGATGAAAGATAGTGTGATTACAACCATACTGCTCTCACTTTGCATCCATGAAGCAGTTCTTCAGGCCCATAATATCTATATATATAAAGGTGAATGTATGTATATATGTATGTTTATTTGTTTGTTGGTTTGTTTGTTCTTCATACAAATCCACAGTTTTTATCCGAATTCGATGAAAATTTGCACACTTATGCTATGAAACAAGAAGAAAAATAGTCTACATTTGGTTGAAAAGTTTTCTGTATAAATAATACATGTTGTCTTATAATTTCGAAAACTTACTGAACGGCAATAAACAGCCGCGTAACATGTGTAGGTCTCTGTACTGCCTTTCCCTGCAGAGGTATGGTAGCTCAGCGGTTAAAACGCTTGCTTACTGCTGTTTGTATCGTGGTCTCCAGTTCAAATCACTGTGGAGGCAAAGATTTTTTAAAAAAAGTTTTTGATCGGGAGAGTCACGCATGGACCGTCGGTTATTCGGATTGAATGTTAAACTGTAGATATCACAAATTTAGGGTTTAAATGCTAGTCAAATCGTAGGTAGTCTTGCAATGCTGTAGGTGTACACTTTTTTACGATATAATGATCCCTCAGGGGTTGTTCGCAGTTAATGTGTGTGTGTGTGATCTGCAGTAATAATACTATAAATGCTGAAGTAAGTCTCTGTCTTTATGTTACGTTTTGACGACTAAATGGCTATATCGGTATTGATGGAATTTGAAAAGAAAATCTGTAGGAAGGGCTCGGGACATTTTTTCCGCTAAGATTAACAGTTATAGTCACGCAATTTTGAGAACTTATCGAGTGGTGACAGAAATATATTGGAAATTGATTCTCTTCGGGATACAGGTTCGGCGGTAGAATGATATTGTGATAGCTTTCCTGTCATATTATACTGACTCGGTGTTGTTTGGGACCAATCCTTCGTTACCAACTACTTTCTATATTCAATTCTGGCAAAGAAATTCTTATTCCACGCGTACGAAGTTGTGAGTATCAGCTAGTAATATTTATAAAACATAAAATAATGTATGTATTCATTTGTATTACGAATTAAAAATGTACAATACTAATCCTATTTTATCAATAGCAAGGCAATAAGTAGCTGGCAGATTTAGAGTGGAAAAAATGTAGTTAAGAATAAAAAGAAACAATTGGCAATCGTTGGGGACTGCCGAAAGAATGGAAAACTTAAATATGAATATCATACACACAACCCGTCATACTTTCTAAATATATACTAAATAGTAATAATTCCGTGTGGTCGTCACGACCTGGTGATAGAGTTTCTATTGACTGCGCATTCTGCCCCAGCCTTAGCCGACTTAACCCAACTCGGTAGTGCCACTAGGCACAGGGGACTTGCAGGTTAATGTGGAATTCGAACCATGGAAGCGTTCTAACGTACATCAAGTTGTGCTCTAGGTGAAGGTTGGGTTAAGGACCTATGAAAATCCCCGCCGAGACAGATACTCAAACCGAGTTCATTTCGTTCCCCGATGAGAAACCTTAACCACTGGGCTACCAGACTGCTACAGGTATACTGGTAAGAGTGGCATGTTGGTGACACGAACACATAAGATTTTACGCATTCAAAATTTTCCCAATACGTCTAAAAAAGTTTTCACTTAAAAACGTAAAAATCTAACTTAGTCTACAACCCAAAGGAACCAACTCGAAGGAGATGTACCAAGCTATTGTGTCAGAGGCAAGAAGGTCTATTCCTTTCCTCAGGGGCCATCACTTTAACGTAGATATCTACGCGCAACACGTCATAAAATGTCGGTGACGGGAAGTCGCGTACTCAAAGATTTACCCTTGCCCAAACATCCGCTTAACGGGCCTATAGAAGTTATCGTTTTAAAAGAAAAATAGTGTGGTAATAATGACCTTTGTCTGGGTTTCTTATCAGGTGACTAATCCGAATAGCCTAACCCGGTAATCCTATCGGATATGGGGGATCTACAGTTAGACGAGGAATCAGAAACACAGAAGCTTTATGTCTTACGTCGTATTACACAGGGGAGGGTCTCCAGCCAGACGCCATAACCACTGAGCCACCAGTCTGCAAAAAACAAATAATGAAGAAGGAAAACAAAAATTAGAAATCCGGAGTTGGCGTAAGAAACGGTAGCAGCCTTGATGAAGCTGCACAAAGCAATTAGTTAGACTGTAAATCGAAAAACCGATTGAATTGTATACAGTTTGTTATGGTGGACGAGTTAGTCACGCGGAATTGGAAGTTGTAATTAGTTTGAGTTTAGGTATGAAAAGTTATGAAATACAAATTAGGTTTGCTTTAACTTGTAAAGTTATTGGCGAATAATAATCGAGCAGTTTTTAGAAGTAAAATTCTAGAATAAGACAATATATCATCAAAATTTTCTTTCAGATATTATAAGGATTTTTTTTTGAGGAATTTGAAAAGCGCGAGCCGTCAACAATGTCTAAAAGAAGGAGTAATTATGATGTCATGGATGAAGAAAGTGGACAAGAAAGAAGAAACCCTAGGTTAGCGTAAGAATACGGCGACAATCTGGATGAAGCTGTAGAAACTATAAAGATTTAGTAGGACTGCAAATGGAAAAACCGATTGAATTGTATAAAGTTCATTACGGCGGATAAATAATTCACGCAGAATTGGTTCGTATTGGCTGTAATTAGTTCGTATTTAAGTATAAAAAGGTGTGAAATAAAACTTGTATTTGCTTTAGCTTGCAAAGTAATTGATGAAACGTAATAGGCGAGTATTTTAAATAGGAAGAAGAGAAAAAAGAGAAGGTGATATAAATATCAGTAAAAAACTAGAATATGAGACAAGATAGCATCAAAATTTTCTTTCAGATATTATAAGGCTTTTTTTATTTTTATTATTATTTGGAAACTGTAACCCGAGAGTTAACATCATACTGGCTGGAGACCATCAAAACAATATACCAAGTTAAAAGTATACTAATAATAATTTGTTTAAGAAAGTAAACGATTGATAGCTGCGTATAAAACATATATCAGTTATTTCGTTCTGGAATGTTTTCCTGCTTTGTTATCCCATGTTGAGGTGAGGATAGTAAGTTACACCGTCCAACTTACGAATGAAAGTCACGGATAAGAACCACAGCCACACAAGCTGATGAATCCATCTATTCATCAAAGATCATTTAAAAATTGTTCCTTAAAACTAACAATAAATAAACAAATAAGTAAATAAATCACATTTTTAAAATCTTTGCAAACAATCTCGTTTATTACACATATTTCGTTCACTGTTTTACTGCTATTGATGCAAATTAACAGATCTATAGTTTGAAATTGTAGGTGAGGAAAACATTTTGCTTGAACTAAAGAGGATTGTGGGTCACATTATAAATAATAGAGGATTTGTCTGTGGAGGACATAGTTGCAGATATGGACATTAGAGGAATACAAGGACTAGAAAATCTGAGGCAGATAGTTGAGAATTAGGCAGATCTACAGATATGTCCAGCATAGGAAAAGACGTAGGATACCATCAATATATAGGGAAATTATAGTTGAGAATTACGCAGATCAACAGATATGCCCAGCATAGGAAAAGTCGTAGGATACCATCAATATAAAGAGAGACTGATGACAGAAAAAGCAAGGTTTCATAGCTTGAAAGGGCGCGGCCAATCCGCAGCACACACGCGCGTCTCTTGACCGGTCGTTCGTCACGCTGTATGGCCGTCTAAAGAGCAAAGTTTTCGCTGGCGCGGTCTGCCGAGACGTAGTTTGCTTCCTTTCCTCCGAGTTCCCCCGGGAAAGAAAACTTTTCTCCCCCATAGGCGGCCGGAAGACGGCTCTTTTATGCGACTGCCTCATGATACGGTCGCCTTCCGGCGTGTTAGACAAGCCGTGGCTCACTCGAAATACTGCACTCAGACGCGGGAATAAATTAGCCGCACCTTAGAGCCACGACCGCGTCAGTAAAAAAGTTTAGGCCGGGTGCTGCAGTCCGGGCAGAATTACACGTCCGCTAACAAGGTTATGTCTGCGATATGAATTCAGGGCAAGAGTTTTGGTGCATTCCCACATGCGATGCGATTGCCGACGGTTTTTGTGATAATTATTGCAGACATACTTGGTTGATCGTTTTACTTTTCTTGCTCTTTTTCGTGAGAAACAAAAATTGATTAAAACAACTTATTAAGTTATTTTTACTTTTAATTTCACTTTATCTGAAACAAACAATTTTTTCCACTATTGTGTCTTTACCCTTCGTGAATGTCGATATCATTAGAGGATTCGGTACAATGAACGGGACCTTATTGAACGAACCGTTAGCGGGAATGGAAGACCGAAAGGGTATTTGAAAACGCGTCCTGCTGAATTCTAGACCTGAGTGTTACTACTTACCCTCTAGGCTCGGTAAACAGCATTTCAACCACGTTGCTACTTTTTCCATACTCAGATCCCTTAAATTTACTATCAAAGAATGATACTGATTAACATGAAGTAAATAAATTAAACTATGAAACAATCGGAAGTTAGCTGGAAAATAAACGAGTAGTTTTACCGGCGCGTGACTGGATAGTGCCTGTATGGTCAATTTCTCGTATTTATTTTTCTACTTGCTCAGTGTAAGAGTTGAAACTTTATGTAAATCATTTCCAATAAGTGGATAGATAGAATATATAATCAAAATTATTGCAATCTTTACAATTGTTTCTGAGAGGGTACTCGTTTGTATAAGCCGACAAGCTATCATCAAATTCGAACCGACTTAATGTATGCTAACCAAATTTGTTCTTGATGCCTTTGGCAAATTCCACCAATGTGAGCGAATTTGATAAATTGCCAAATGACGTTCCAGTCTGAATTCTGGAGCATTCGCCGTCGTGGTTGTGATTTTTAGGCGGTTTCTCATAATCACCTAGGCAAATGCCAGGACGGCCCTCAAATTCTGCCTCGAGGATAACACATTTCATCAACAAAGTATATAATAATCATACAGAACACAGATTACACGTTCAAAAACATATGGCGACATCACAGTCCCCGTAGTGTGAACATTAAATACTCTGCCACTAGGTGGCTGAAACTCACGGGGATCTGCTGGCCGTAAAAAGACATATAAAACATATGTTTGACAAACAGCTCTCACCTGTGTGTTCGACGGTGCAGAGATGTTCGGGGCGCAGCTTTCCGTCCATGTCGACGGTGGCGACACTCTTGTCACGGCCTGGAGTGCCCGAGCTGTAGGTAGTGGCCAGAGTCGAGGAACATTCCTCAAGGTACCACGGTTTGTATCTGAATCACGAAACACAAAAAGCCCGAAATAAGGCGAAAATCTGATGTATTCTAAAGCAGCGTAACAAACTGGAAACAGAGGAGGGTTTGCATCCATCCATTCGCAGCTGCGATAAAGCTGAATCTAAAAGTATTACTTTTCTTGGTACCAAGAATATTTTTTCCATTGATCTGTTAGCTCAGTGTACGGCAGTAAACAGAGAGGTTTCTGCTTTTCTAGCTCTAGTATCTTATCTTCGAGAGTAGGAAAGCATGTTCCAAATATATATTTTTTTTAATCTGACGCACCCATTGTCTACATTCAGCGTGACTGATCCATCCATGAAAGAATAAAAAAGTTAGACAAGTCTCCTTCCAACCCGGTCTTTAAGGCAGCTGTGTTATGAAATTCACTTAAAGAAAATAAAACTTTGTCTTTGCAGCTGCTGGTAAGACAGTGCTACAGGTCAAATATGACTTACGTTTCCACTGTCTCCGCTAAAGACAAAATGGCATTAAGATTTGTTTCAAAATAGTTACATCTTTTGGTAAATAAATAATGAAATACAGTCCTTGTGCTACATAGAAAGCAAAAACGGTTTTTCTCCTACGATTTACTTGATTAAATTCCGATATTTAGCTATATACTGCAGTAGAATGAAATATCGCACGTAAAGTAATGTTTATAATTTAATTGTAAAACATATTTGTGACTATTAATTAATGTTCCGTTTCTTCTGGATCCTTTAAGTATTCAATCATTTGTCCATTCGTCTGTCTCTGAATCCGTAAACTTAGAAATTTCAAACTGAGCACAACTTAAGTTTTTACCTACCTTACATCATTTAAAACCTAAAATTTACGAAAATAATAATAATAATTCAGTTAGAAATAACTATAGGCCGTTTACTGAGTAGAGGAAGGGGCAAAGGAAAAAATTTTCTTTATATAATCTCAATACTTGTAAAATTAAAACTGGTAACATACAGGCACAAATATTTGAATTTTGCTTTTTATTTAACGACCTGTGAATCATTTTAGTGAAAAATCATGAAAAAATTCCATCTTCCACATTTTTCGGAAGTACTGATTTCATATTTTATGGTGTCTTTTAACTACATAAATTTTGCATGAAAATTGCAGCAGTCTTTCTGTACTTGATGGTTTTCCCAAAACAATGAAAAAGAGTTGTTTTTTTTTAATGGATACTTAAACAGATAACTTTCTAAACAAAAATTTATATTAGGCTACATCATTGAATAGAAAATTTCATAGACCAGTTAATAAATAGATCATAAAAATAGCGATTATAAAAAATTTCCAAATTTTTCTAACACTCACTGTGTTTTTTCCAACGGAATTTTTATTATACTTAATTTATATATGTTACTTGATAGAAAGTTTCTCAGCGGGAACTGTATCAAATAATTACTTTTTAATAACATTTTTGGGGAAAAAAGTTACGAAAGCATATTTTATTGAATATAATTTAATAGAAAATCTGTGTACGGAGCTCTGAGCGTGTGAGAGTATCACGTCTTTGACGTATATTTCTTTATATTTAAACGGACTGAATTATCTTTCAGTCATTTCTCGTATTTACGCAAATAAAATTAATCTTCTCAAGAAACTTTTTCCTTATATGAATTTAATATTTGACTTAGGCGTTTTCAAACTTTTCACTAAATATCTAAACGTACAAAAGATTCTCGTCTATAAATGTTTGTTAGTGTGGCAAACTCTGATATACGTACCTGGACGAAATTCTACTACGCAGAGATCGATTTGTATGTTGGTTTATTCAATCATAGGGACGAATGTTACGGTAGAAATCCAGTATATTATACTTGTATTACGAGTAAAATCTCATACACAACTAAGATGTAATGCGCCTTCCTTTGTTTTTGTGATATGGCAAAGAACATGTGTTACATTGAAGTTTCAATTTCTGATGCGGCTGGAAACAAATAATGCAGCTTGTTCAGACTTTATAAGACCGACGTGGCCCTTATTCTTTACTATTACTATTATTATAACTATTGCTATTCATATGACTACTGCTATTATTACACGATTCACTGCAAAGCGGGTGGCACAGTGTGCTATTCTACCATGAATTTCAGTCAAATAAATTGGCTCAATCTCTCCATTATTGTCAATATTGAGGATACCTTAATAAGTAGCACAAGCGATGCAATGTTAACAAAAGAGAAATTTTTGTGGCCTTTCTTAATTACTTAGATAGATATTAACCGGAAGTTCAAAAATTTTATGCTTTTACTGGTAGTAGTAATTTGTTGTTTGTTCTCGTGTTTACCGCATTTCGGATTCAATGTAATACTCTCATTGGCGTGTTAATGGCGTTTGTTTAGGCAAATACAAACAGGATTATACACCCTTGCGTAGTTACATACACACACACACGTGCAATCAAGCAAACACAGGCGTGTGTATTCCCACGCTACATCGCGGTATAAGAGCTCTCTCTTTCTATTTCTCTCTGCATTTCACCCACACCACTTTCTTTTTTAAACACGCAATAACGTGAATAAATAATTTAAGCTACGGTTAAATATGTTTATTGTTTTCGTTATAGTGGGAAATGGGATATAAACTGACATACTAAAGCTAAAGAATTAATATGTTCAGCTATGGCGTTGTTTTTACGTTTTAACTATCCTGGAATATTGAGACCCAAGTAACCAAAAGAAAAACCCTCAGAACGTTTATGTTTTCGCTTTGACCTAGTAAAATTACTATAATTTCTTTTATTAAAACTTTCTTATGACATGCTAGCCTCTTTACACATCATTTCTCACTTTAAGAAATCACTTTTACATATTTTTATCGGCTATTGTAGGATAGATGTAAGTGCATATATCGTGTTTTCTTTATATTTTTTTAAGAAAAATGTCTAATATTCACGTTATACCTAAGATAGAAACAACTGCTATTATCGGAAATGAATTATCTATGGGCCTCCTCAGCGGTAAATCTTTACCAAAAATGATGCAATATTTACAGAAACTCACACTAAAACCTAAACCAATTAATCCCAAAAGTTATACTTGAGAAACCGGACATTTGGTATCTTACCTGTTTTCATTTAATCAGTTTTTGTTGTTAATACGTCCGATTTATTAGTATACATTTACGAGTCGCGGTAAAATGAAATAAAAATCCAGGTATAGCTATGTTCGTAGACATGGCCAATGTGGTTGTCCGTGAAAGCGTCTTTTTTTCCTCTGCGCGCTCATGTTTTCTGTACACATCTAAAACTTCCGCAGGAATCTGTGTGGTAGCTATCCATTCGGCTCGAGATACCGTATCGAATAATACCCGTCACACCCAACGGATTTCCGATAAGATTTTATTGCCGACTATTTATGATTTCTATAATTTGCTTTTTATTAAGAATAGAGACCGAAATCGTGTTAGCTTTGTTTTTTTATCAACACCAACCAGATAAACATTATCATAACGAATGAGCAGAAAACTCTTTTTTAGATTAAATCGATTGATCTTGACTGAGACAACAACGAAGATCGTAGCTTTATTCAGTAAGAAGGTCTACAACTTAGAAGTAGGTATATTGTATGAAATGAACCACTCAGCTGTCTCCGCCGCTCATGAAACTCCTAAAACATGCTTAAATCCTATTACTATCAATTGATAGTGTACTACTTTTAAGGTGGATATGAGATTCGAGATGAATGAGGAACGGTGTCCCCACATTTCGCTAGTAGGTAATTTTCTACATTGTCCTAAAATACGTAAAAAAAAAAAAAAAAAAAAAAAAATCGTAATTTTTTTAATATCATCAAAAGATATAGTTATAAACCAGCGCCATCGAGATTGAAGTCCCAATCGAGCTTCTTACGGACTTCAAAGCCAATGAAAGGAACACCGAGAGGTGAAAGAATAGCGGCTTGCGAGAAGAGAGAGCGACATAACGACTGGATCAAGCCGAAAAAGGGTGTACCTACCACGTGGGTCTGAATAACCTTGGGCTACATGGAAGTCACTGGAGTTGGGTTGCAAAGACACTACCGCTTCAAGGGATACGATAGAAAATAATCCGATACCACATGTTCTTTCGGTGAGATCGAAATTGTGGTGGAAAAACTACCGTGCACTTAATGCTGTCATCGACACCAGAAGAAGAAGATCACAAAAAACGTGAAGTTCTGAGTCTAGCGTGTGACAGAACAGAAATATTTGCATAAGAAAATTATATTTTTGATCTCTGAGAGTAGATAAAAAAAACTAATAATATATATACTCTTATAGAGAAAAAGCAATGAGTTGTAAGTTGCTATGGAGATTAGGACTTGTGAGATGATAGTTATCAGAGTAGATTGAATGCTCGAGAAAAACATTGCCTAAAAACGAACCTGCATCTTCTGAGAGTAACCAATTCCATTGTAATTCCTAGTAGATCCGAATGATATAAAATAAACGATATATTTTGGATCTAAAGAATTGAGTTATTCATAATTATAATCAATCAAATCAACGACAAGAGACGCTAAGCGTTACAAGCGCACTATATTCTTTTCCACTGAACTTGGTGAAAGTGCTGCTTACCCAGCTTGCGTGGCGCTCGAGATGGACAGCGTGAAGATGGAGTTGGTGTAGCCGTCGCAGTTACAGGAGTCCGTGTGACGACCTCCATTGCCAGACGCCCACACGAAGATGGACCCCTTGCCAGCACGACCCTGCAGCAAACGAACACATAATGTATTTAGAACCTTCTTAGGACTACTGTGTGACTAATTCCAATAATGCTTCAGGATAAGGGCCAGAGTTTTTTTGCTACTGTTCCGATTAACAGACATTACAACTCGTAGAAATACTCTACACAAAACAATTTACGTCACAAATGAGAACAACCACCATATATAATCCAGCAACATAGCAACGCTCATGTAAAGTACGGCAAGAAACACATTATGTGTGTGTTTTTTTTTAGCAGTTCCTTACTTTTTCATGGTGTCCACTGGAAAATCAAATGTTCAGAAATTTCTGTCCGAGAAGAAGCTTCCATGTTGTTCAGTCAACATTACTCTCCAGATCTCTAACCTTTCTACTATTTTCTCTCCACAATATTAAAGCAACGGTTAGTAGTACTTTATTCGTAGATGAATAATATTTCTATAGGACTGTCACATTAAATTTTCGGCCCACATATAAAGACATGAATAAAGACTTTTAGAGATTTAGCTATATGGGCCCAATCTCTAAGGATGCAGCGTCAAAATTCTTTAGATGAAATATCGGATATAACGTAGTCTTCTGTTTCAAGATTTTTCTGTAAGGCTAGTGAAAATATATTTTTTAAACCATGTATAATCCTACAGTAACATCTTCGTTGCCATTCTGTCATTACAGAAGTTTGAAATTGTTGCTAATCACTGTGTCATCTTCCTTGAATTCCGGATTAAATGATGAGAAAATCTGTCAGTTTTTTGAACCCGAAGCAATTTATCAGTTGTATTGAACAGATACATAACAGAGCTAATACACAACCGGAATGCCTCTCTCAGAAAAAATTTGTTGAAATAGCAATGGTTGTGAACAAACTATATAACCAAGTAGTTTCTCCCAAAATTTAGCGTATGAATATTTAACAAAAAGGAAACAATTGGATCTAATATGTTTACCAATGGAAAATTTTGATAACTAAGTCGAAAGCAGAAAACAGCAGCTTTTTTTATAAAAGTCAAGCGTATGTCTATTTGTTCCGATACCTTAAATAATTCTGCTAGCTATTTAGTTTTTGCATTTTATTTGGAGGCTTAAAACAAACATCTGAAATGTTGGTTCAATTTATCCTTTTACAATTTTCAACGTTTAAAAATTATAGGTTGCGTAATGTTACATTATCGTTCTAAGCGTCGTATGCATTTGAAAATACTTATTTATATCTCATGTTTTCCCAGTTAATAAATGTATCAACACATGAATTTTCATTTCCTTTTTAAAAAAGGCAAGCTTTGCTTAATACATATTACGCGGAGCATTGAAATTAAAAATTTTTTAGTTTCATTGTTTCTCAACTTAGATTTTATATTTTGCTGCACTCTTGGGGGCTTTAAGTTTTATATTCCTACACTTGCTTTTTAGTAGTTAAGAGTCAGATTCATGTTAGGAGTAATGCAATTTTAATATCCATCCTTTCATTGACTTAACAGCATTATTTATTGAAACGCTACTCTCGCCATTATCTTGTGCTATACTCTTACCTATCCGATTGCCACGACATAACAGAGCTCATATTTTTGTTATTCCTCACAATCCCCCTTTTGCTAGGGGGAGATGAATCATTCTGACAAATTTTCATAGAAATACGCAGTGAATTTGTCACTAACACGAATATCGCTAATAGTTATTATCAACGCCATAAACATTTTCACTCCAACTGCTGAACAGACGTGTTTTACGTCAGCTGTTATTGTAAGCACACCTAATTTTATCCCCCCAACGGGACGATAACTGAAATTTCAATAGTGTTATTATTTTGTATATATATATATAAATCATCCGGGAACCAAGCTCAGTAGCTTCCCTCCATTCTACCTCGGGTAGCCAAGTTTCTAATCTAAGGACATAAATCGTATTTAAAGAAACATTACCTGACAATAACATACATGAACCAATAGACACGCGACAGAATTCCACCTCAGTTTTTTACCTAACGATGCGGAAGACGCTTCACCATGTCAAATTACTGGAATGTTATGATAACGAAATAACCAACCAATTTCATTTTTTAAAAGACGGTTTTATTATCAAACTTCCCTAGAACCATCGATCCCGTCCTAACCAATATCAAAGGTTCATTTCAGGCTTTTTTACATGATACGCTAACGAGGGTTGCCAACTGTTCTAAGTTCTAATGCTAATGTGATTAATCTGTGTTGTTCCCCCGCCCACTGAGCGTAATTCAACTATTTCGTTCCTTGTTCAGAACATTGTAAATGGTTCAGAAGTCGCATATTTGACTATAGCGAAAAGATTGGTTTATTGTTTGTAACTTACCCTACATTGACAACGGAACGAGATTTGAAGTCTCAATAGTGTTATTAATTTGTACATTACAAATACATAACAAATGACTTAAAAAAAATACAGAAATGTTATTGTCATTTCAGAAAGATAATTTGTTAAATTACGGGTTAAAACATAGTGACGTAAGGAAACCGATTATATTTCATACTGGAAAATGTGTAGAACTACTTTTACTAAGAAATTTTATGATGTAAGAGCAGTATAACACGATACGATTACGGAAGGGCAAGTAACAAAAAATCTGCAGCCGAAACTGTAGCTCTAGACAATTCTTTAAAACTGCTAGTGCTTATGAAGACACGGTTTCTTCTGCAGAAGTTTGTTGTTTTTAGTTCGTGATTTTCTTAACAACGATAATAAATTTTAAAAAATTGATCGTTTAATTTTACTTTTTATAACATACATCCTAATCCTTCTCCTTCCTCCTTTCCTCTCGTCGAAATCTGAAAGTTGGCGTTTATCCGGTCGTGGAAATCTGAAACGTTGGCAAGCCTAATGCAAACAGGCTCTCCGATTAGCTCCCACTGCACTCAAGTCATCCGTTAATTTTCGGCAGTATCGTTTACAGACTCTGAACAGCCCTTGTAATCACAACCTTCTATTCCAATCCAATGTCTGTTTATCGCCTAGTTCTCAGAAAGATTTTGGGAAGTTAACATCACTGGCGTAAAAAAGGGTCGCGTAAAATATTTGTTCCCTGCTTAAGGACGGTCAGTTGAGTTACTTACGCTGGTGACTCCTCGGACGAAGGCTCGTCGGGCCAGAGGGCCTGGCCCGTCCACCGTCTTGCCGTCGTCCTCTGGTCCCCATGAGGCGCTGTACACGTCTACGTGCTCAGGGTTGAGACCCAGCGCCCGCGCCTCCACTGCGTCGTTCACGGTGCCGTCCAGCATGCGGACACCTGCAACCAGGCTCAATCAACTACTGTGCCACCACCTGCTGCAGGTGGAAACAGTGTATAGGCCTACAGCCTGCGTCTACAGAGGAATAGCCAAGCTTTACACTGGAACTGGAAAAGTACAAATCACTGCAGTTTGTCATATTTATATTGAAACTGAATTTCTGGTAGTCAGACTCTATTAAAAGGCCACGACTGCTTTCCCCACCTACCCAAAAATTATACTAACCTCTTAAAAATGATGTTAACTTCTTCGGTGTAATGTTCTCTTCATATTTCACACTCTAATTTTACGAATAAATTAAATTAAAAATACCGAAATATGAGAGTGTCGTGCTGTTGTCATATGTCACTAATACTAAAAGATTCAGTCGGGCTGGAGACAAAGAACGAGAAGGAATTCGGCCATGGCCCTTTTGGAGGAAGCATCCCAACATTCGCCTGGAATGATTTGGGGAAACCATGGAAAACCCAAATCTAGATCCCCGAACGGGGATTCGAAACCGCGTCTTCCCGAAAACGAGGCCAGAGCGTTAACCGTTACACCACCACGCTCGATCCACTGGAGAAAGTCAGAGGAAGCCATCTAGTTAAATTTCTTATCACAGTTGTCATGGCAACTCCATACATGGTAGTTGCTGACACTTGGATCAGCGGCTATGGCGCTCATCATTCTCATTAAAGTGCTGAGCAAAATATATTGTCCGGTTTGGTGTTGTTGTTGTTCGGGCTTTAGGGCGCGTAAACATGGGGGTTATTAGCGCCCTTTGTTCGGTGTTGACGGGATCAAATTCAAACTGACAGAGAGAAAAGCAGACTACATCTTTCAGTAGCCCATGCATTACAACACCTGCAGCTGGTCAATATGATAACAGAAACATTCAAAAATTTCATTAATGTAATATCGAAAGTAAAGTTTAGTATATAAGCTTTCTTAGGATTTCAACCTATAATTTAACTAAATACGTTTCCCTCCAACACCATACAGAAAATCCAAGTTCATTTTATAACACCCAGAATTGAACTAGAGGACTTTTGCCCTTATACAGAAATCTTCTTTAGCTTATAGTAAAATGGAGAGATAATTTAATTGTAACTCATGAGTATCCAGTACATAAAAAGAAAAAATGAAGCAGAATTCTGCTTTAATGCTGACCTCTTTCCAAGCTCAGAGGATGCAAGAATCTACCTGAAAAAAAAAAAATATTTTTGCTTTGTACCAATTTGCTATTATGTTTGGGAGTCGATCATCCTAACATTTGATGACTGATTACAGAAAACATTTTAAAAGTTTATGAGGGTGCCTGTAAGAAACATGAAACATACATTAATGTGTATGTGTAATTTAACTTTCCAACTTGTCACATCATGTTTACATAACTACATCCGGCGGAACAGAATCTGAAACACACTGTGCTTAAGTTATCAACGACGTTTCCTTGTGATCTATTACGCCACTCAATCAAGGGGCTCATCCGTCATGGCACGATCAATAACTGCAACGAGCAAAGCACACACTACTAAGATAACGCCAAGATCTCAGCCATCCCATACTGATTAATCTGTTGGTGTCATATTACCTGTTCACTGCTTCTAACCTGAAACTGTTTTAACAGTTTTTGAAAATAAGTATAAAGAATGAGTTTTCACCATTCTGAGTCATCGTGGGAACTTGATAGTCTTAGATATTGTCCGAAAAGTGGGCGGTGAGACAAAAGAGAAGATAAACTTCTAAGCAGAGAAAGAAAGAGAGAATATGAATTACCGTGAGTAAGAGAAAGTACTAGAATAAGATTCGAAATGTTTTGATGGTAATTGAATTGAATTTCAAAGGAAAGTACTGTCCATAAAACACATTTTACACCGTTTAATGAAACAATGAAGACAAATACCACTACTTGCAGCAACATCTGATGATATTCTAATTACATCTATTAGTTACTATGGAAAAGTATCTGCAGAAATCAGTAATTGATCTTGAAATACTAATATGGCGCTTGCCGGGTGATTGAAAGTGGGGCTATTTGCTTCTTCTCGTATCTAGTTAGAACTAAGCGTGCTTCTAAACCCGAAGGTGGGTTGGATGCTCCCGGAAGAGGCATACTAAGCCTGACATCAAAGGTAGGACGACCAGTTCCTTTCCTCTTTACCTAATCGCACCCAACATTCCTACCGGGTAAAGGCAACTTACGGTTTAAAACAATACACAGCAAGGTGTGCGAGAGGTGCAGGTCGGGTTAAAGGCCTTTGAAAATCTCCGCCGAGACAGGGATTCGAACTGGGAACCTTTCGATCTCCAGTCAAACGCCTTAAACACTGACCACCAGGCTCGTGTGGAATGGTGTTGCGTTAACTTGCTATACTGCACTAAATCTCTCACTTAGACATAAAACTTTATAAATGCATTATACTGAACAAGTTACCGTAAAATATCTTCAAACGTAAATAGATAGTTTCTTAGCATTATGAGAAGTAAACAAGTTAATACTATTCAGCAGATACAACGAGACACGTTCTTCCTTTTGAAGGCTGCAATTAATGTTTACTGCACAGAAAGTGTTATAAATTTATAATCACATTTGTCGACAGTCGTTAAATGAAAAAAATTGAACAGAGCTCTGATGTTAAGGAGCCAAAATAAAAGTGCAATTCCAATTCGTTTGGTAAACTCACAGCCAAGTACGAAATTTTATATAAATGGCGTGAAAGTTACGGGAGGTAACAAAAAGGGCAGCAAGCAGAATTGTACGAAATAATAATAAAAAGACCTTCATTGAATTTGGGATTACGACTGTTTTGTTAACGCCGCGCCGGTATTTCGTGTTTAGTACCCCATACACATACCGAGCTTTATGAATGAAAAGATAATATGTTAAGGTCAGTCTCCGGTCCATAAATACATCGTCGGCTCAGAAAAGTACTATCGATACTGACACTTTTCCGAAAAATGAAGTTAAGTAGTCTTTATATATGCTACCTCATGTTCAGTCAGTGCAATAATATCTTGCAAACATTGGTGACCAAACATTGTAATTACAAAATCGGTAAACTTATTGTAATATATAATCGTAACTAATGTTGCAGTAGTCTGCCACCTATATTGTCGGAGTCTCATGTGCCTTAAAATCTTTTTACTACTGAATATCATCGAACTGTTAAACAAACATTCGTAGTATTACGGGGAACTGTTACGTTGGTACCACTGAACTTAACATTGTAATTTAGCAGAAGCGCTGCTCACTGAGAAAGCTTACCCCTTGTCTAGTCCTTTGTACTTTCAGGAAAGTTTAAAATCAACAACGAATGCAATATTATACCGATAGTAATACTAAAGTGTTTAATCCTCTTCTTCGGAGTTTAGTATTAAGGTAAGTATGCTTTACCAGTATGTGATTTAAAGTATTGTATGGATTCGTGAAACCGTATGATATTACACAGTATATTGTAGATTCTTTTATCAGCAAGTGAATAATTATAGTAGTGTAGGGAATGATGAAACATAAGGTATTATTCAATACATTGTAATTAACTCAACATAACCTATTTTTATTTTATTGTGGAGAGCATAATATGAATCGGAATTATTGTGCCAACCGCATTAGTAACATTTCGGTTTATCATACTTTCCCGAAATCACTTCAGTCGAATATCGGGATAGTTTCTACAAAAGACGTCGTCTTATTCCTATCATTTTCTTGCCACTAATCCTACATCTATCCATATGGATAGAACCAGAAGGGCAATTTTTTGTGTCGGGCTTAATGTTTCGTCTACATCGCAGTCGTTAGAGACGAGGGAGTATAGGAAATGAGATTGAATTCGCGCATGGTATTTTGAAGGAATATGTGACAAACCACCAATTATTTTTTTTTTTTTAAATTAATTTTAAATTATATGTATTTGTGTTGATGTCCGTGAACTTATTGGTATTTGACTCCAGAAGCCCTAGGGTGTATAGTATTTCTAGATAGCATAACTATAGTAGCGTAGCACTAATGAGAGTAAGAAACTTTTGTGCTGGCAACAGCTGAGAACGAGGTGTATGTACAATATGGCACCTGATTGTTATCATGTACAGGCGTGTATGAGACCTCTGCTATATGAAAACTGTAATTTTTTTTTTATGTTGAAACTAAATGAAGTACGGGTATTTAAATGTTGATTACAAGTAACGGTGAAGCCAAAATTGAATGATTCGTTCTTGAAACTGAATTTCATTTCGTAAGCAGTAACAGAACCTATCATTTTGAGCGGATCTGAATTCGCTAACAGCATTTTATTTAAAATAAATGAACTGCAACTTACATGTGTTTGTGATTAGATGGGCCTCTTTCGTTCAAAACGCGCTGCATCTCCTAAGAGGGAGTCCTTTAATTACGTGAGGTGAAATAGGTGGGGGGGGGGGAGGCTCAAAGAAGGTCTACAAATGACGCGAAAGTCGATTTTAAGGGGGTACAAATCGACTTTAGGGGGGTATAACCGCCCTGGGAGTATGAGATCTAAAAAGGTCTCAAAAAGTTGCGAGATCCATTCGTAGGAAGGGGGTGGGGTGTCTCCGTCAAAATCTCACGTCATTTTTCAGGGGGGGGGGGGGTCCTACCAAATCTCACGAAGTCTCACCAGAGAGGGGGGGGGGGTCCGGAATTCCGGAAAAACACCTCACGTAATTAATGGACGCCCCTTTAATGCGTGGAAGTGTCGTTAATCTACGCAATACTTCGGGAAGTGTACCCGTTGTTGCTGGCAGCTAATTGCTCCCGACTAATTCGTGGAAAGCTCATGAACCATTGCAGCATTAAACCGGATTAATTTTGGGAAACCATGGGAACTAGAAATTTGGATAGATGGACGGGGATTTGAACAGGCGTCCTGCTGAATACCAGGTGAAAGATTCACTGTTCTCCCGTCGGGCTCGGAAGAAGGAACAAATTCGTTTGGGACTGCTGCGATGACGCCTGCTGGAGCATTATCCGTTTGTCACCTACGCCTCGATTTTTCAACAAGCCGGTGCGTGCCTTCTTACCGCCGATGCTGGCGTTGTAGGCGACGCCGACGCCGCAGTAGCTGTTGAAAGCGACGGCCGCCACCTCCCCGGCGCACCTCGTGCCGTGCTTGTTGTCGCCGTTGTCACGCGGCGTCGGATCTGCGTCGTTGCTGTTGATGTCTGTGCTTGCCAGAGGGTCCTGTGGAACAGAAGGGGCACAGTGATTCACTAAGCTGGCCGTGTTACAACTTTGACGTCAGCTGTGGTCAGCGGTATTAGCGGGTGGATTCAAATGCGCGGTTGCCAAACCGTGCAATTAACACTTAAATTCATCTGTTTGCTTGCAGTAACAGTTTGTGCGTTGACGTTCGTACTAGACAGCACAGGACGCTTAGCGTTGCTATTTCCTAGTGTTAGAGAGAGAGCTTTACGCGAGAATGTTCCCAAGTGCGGCAACAGCGCGTTCGCACACACCCGCCAGTATCCCCGACCGCAGCTATAGTGAGTGGCTACAGGGGGTAAGTCGCAAGTCACTATTCTTCTTTGTCACTGATTTAAGTAACCGACTTATGGTGGTGACTGTTGGTAGAACATATTGGTTGTCTGCAGCCAGGGCAATATTTGACGGAATGGGAGTCATTCCAGCTTGATTAATCCTGTTAATTAATGGTAGCCTATTGAGGACGACATGTTGCCCAAAATGTTGTTTGGCACGTTTCTACGCTGCCGCCTCGCTTTTTAAAAATAATTCCCGGTATTTGGCTTTCTCTAAACCCATTACGATGAACTAATACGACAATAATTGCGATTTATTTACACATAGAACAAATAACACACTGTTTTTCACACTCATAAAATCCTATATAACAATACTGCCGATTTACACAACCGTTCACATACATCTAGCATGCGCCATTACAATACTTCTTCTCCTGCTTTCTTATGCACTCGTCTACTGCACTCATACAGTATTACCAACTTCAAATTAATAAAATATAACAAAATTAACCCGTGTTATAAACATGCTACTATACTGTGAGGCCTTCTTTAATGATTGCATATATATATTATTATTATTATTCAATGGCTGGTGATATGGGATCTTACAGAGTGTATCTTGCAGGTCAACAGTAAAAAAATCATAATAAATATACGTGGGAATGGCTACCCCAATTGCTTCACCATTTTGATACCCAGATGTGTGTATAGTATTTCACTGACGTGTAAATAATATTACTAAAACAAATCTGAATAAATGGCCTTCTGAGCTAAGGGTAGTTGACTCCTCAAACTGTTCGTCTAGGAAAGGTTAATTTCTAACTCACTGAGCTGTTAAGACGAGTGGAGTTATCTACCATGTAAACTGATAAGATTAATTTCGTGAGTTTGGCTAAAACAATCACAATAAATAATAAATTGATTAGTGTTCGATCAGCCAACAAGAAACATAAATATTTCTTGCGTGTGGAAAGAAAAATTTTTAAGTTGAAGTTTTGGAGATGATTCTATCCTGGGAGAGGGTAGATACAGTTTAACAACTTTGGATTGCAGATTGAATAAAACATCGGCATCTCGTTTAAGAGACATGTTCATTGAAGTAAGAGAAGATTTAGTGCATTCACGGTTGTCAAGCAACTTCTATAAAATGACCTTCAAATGAGGCTTAGCTTAGAGCCAGAACGCCTACAATCTTTTATTATAAACATTTATCCACATATAGCGAGCAATATATTACGATGTACAAATACTACTGCTGGCTTTCTGGCCCCTAATGTATCTTAATTGTTCACACCTTTTGATATCTGACTGTATTTTTTTAACTGTAATGCCACGGATAAGATCGAAATGTTTATGAGGTACTGTTTGATAAAAACTTTACGAGGAAATTGTTCTGAACTTATACTTGGTGTTGAAAATCCGGTCCGTTATTAGTCAAGTGGTACGTGTGTGCTGATGCTGCACTTCTATCAGCTCAGGTTAAACAGAGCTCCGGATAGAAGCTAATTACCCAGGGTTATTACCCTGTGGAGCTACACAAAGGTGAGCTAAATCTCTTGTTGGGTGAAAACGTAACTGAAACGGAACGATAATTTCGGCTAAACGGGAGAATACATACTGACACTCTTTGAGGCTTACCTGAGTATTAAACTCTGTTTCCATTAAAGCTGCAGCAATTTATACTTATTTCCTTTCAGACAAAACTCTTTGACTTCATTACCTTCTCTGAGGGAAAAAGTTCATTTTGAAGTAGTTGCGATTCTAATGTAAAGAAATCTCGAAAATGAGGTACCTATGATCAATAATCGTTTACATTGCATAACAGTGATAGTAATAAAATTCTACTGGCTGAAAGTAAAAGTTATCTACAGAGCTATGTTGTATTGGTATTTTTCTATTGTGAAGCTTTCATGGCAGCCAGTGCATCATGTTAATGTCCGTGCAGTATGGGAGTACTCCATTAGTAATAGCACGCCATCTGCTTGTTTGACCTCAACACTACGCCAAGTCCTTTGGATGAAAGACACCCGTGGACTCACTGGACATTCTCAACTTCAGAATAATATCGGTACCCCCCCCCCCCCCCCCACACACACACACACACAAAGAAAAAAAAAAGTGATCTAGTGTGAGTCCAAAAGGCACTAGGCTTGACGTCAGGAGATTGTACAAAAATAAAATCGAAAAAACCACGGACTGCTTTCAATGGCAGTGAAACGACTAATCCTTCATTGGGGTAATAGGAATTTACGAATCATCGTTATGGCAATGGACGCAGGGAACGAAATTACGTATTCATCTACGCTGTTCAAGGTACTCCAGTTATGAGAAAATCACATAAAGTCTTGTGAACCCAAATAATACTTGTTATTTTGTGAACACGTGTGCGTAATTTAGTGATTTAAAATTGTATGGTAGTTGAAACCTGCTAAATAATCCCGTGCCCTACAGACCTTAATTTTTTTATGATAATTGAATTATTAGTTTATAAATTTGTATTTCGGCTACGGACATCCAAATAAATATTCCAGAGGTATCCATGAAATATTTTGACACTACAGTCTACAGCAACAATAATAATTTAAATTCTGTATTAAGCATGCATGAACGTTGATCTATGTTCATTTTTGTTTTCATTTAAAAAATAAGAAACCGTTGATTGCCGATGTTACACCTATCAGCAACAACTTTCTTTTTTTTTAAATAAAAAAAGCCACGAATATTAACGAAAAGGCAAAAATTATTTTAAGATTTATGAGTATAATTTTTCTGTCAAATTTAGTGTAGCACATAGCCCGTTTCGATGTTCAAAGTATAGTTAATAATTGGGGGTATTAATGTCGTTATACCAGTAAAGTAAAATAACACTAAATTCGAATGGCCTTATTACATGGTGACAGAAATTCGAATTGCCGGGTCTGGACGTACGGTTATCCTGACCAAATACTCACCTGAACAAAATATAGTATGTAAAATTTCCTGTCAGGACTGGGGCTCAAATTTAAGGCCTTGAAATTTAAAGGTTTACAGTCCACTATGTAGTTCAAGTGACATTAAATGTATCGTCACACTGTTTGTGAAGGTGAAATAAAAACAAGTTTTTTGAGAAATCTATGGCATTAATAGAATCCAAGGAAGGTGAAACCAATGAAATAATAAAAATAGATTTAATTCTATAAATGAACGAAGTATTTCTCAGTGTCGCATATTTAGGAGTAGACAAGCTTAGTTTTCCTTACGAAAGGTGAGATGTCAACAAGTATTTAAGCAGCTATATTACCACACTTTAATAGGTGTTCGGTAGATAGGTCAATTGTTTTAGTCTTCAACGTCAATAAGTAATTTCTAACAAAATTCACTTGCCTGAAAATTACTCTGTAATTATAAGTAGTATCTGAATTAAAGTCTCTTATTTATGACTAAGAGGAAACTATATAAACTACTTTTAAGTATTGTACGATACAAGAGATATAAGCATTTGGGGATAAATCTACGCAGAATCGGAACAACAAAATCGTCACAGAAAAAGGGAATGCGATTTGTGGATGATATATATACCGCTCGTGAAAGATGTAGTATTTGTTTGCGCGAAGGCACATTCATCTTGCCGGGAAAACTATGATGAATTATGGATTGTTTTTCTGCCTTTCAAAGAACAAAGGAATATGAAAACACGTTGACCAGCTAGTCTGCCCTTTATTAATATACAGGTGCACGCAGAAGCAACTCACGACATAGCTTTTGTTTGTTTGACATTTAGTTTGAATTGTTATTTGACTTCAGTCTTCATTAAATCCACTTAATCATAATTAAGGAAATTTATATAGCGTGCATTTTGCTGGTAAAATAAAACAGGCCGTAAAGTAAGCTGTAGCACAGTACGACAGCAACTATCTTTTTTTTTTTAAGTTTATCATGTTTCCTCCAATACCGAAAACAATAAATGTGTGCCACTTTTATATAATTCAGATACTCATATTATTTGCGTTTTTTTATTTATTTATTTTTTATTTTATTTATTTTTTAATCCGTTATACTGCTCTTAAAATTATAGTTCACTTAACACTCGTCTTCCGCTAAGAAATTCATCATACATTTTCACTCTTGTTTTCACGTTATAGTAATCGATATGGCAAGTTTCAAACTGCAACTGTAACCTATGTAACTCATAGAAGAATATCCGTTTCTTTCCAGATTTGGTACTAATATTCCATAAATTGGACTCGTGGCAATATCACAATAGCGTAATAATAACAAATGTACTTTACCGCAATTTTTATCTGTTTAAGACCTACTACAGAAATTTGATACCAGCATCACATGACACAAGTATACCGTTTTTAGGT
This sequence comes from Vandiemenella viatica, assembly GCA_031002005.1. Classification (NCBI taxonomy): domain Eukaryota; kingdom Metazoa; phylum Arthropoda; class Insecta; order Orthoptera; family Morabidae; genus Vandiemenella; species Vandiemenella viatica. Next base: position 102,196,316 of record JARYHS010012519.1, on the reverse strand, counting down.
AAAGTTTTTTTAATTGCTCAAAACATATGAATCAGTTTTAAATCGACAGCACATATGCTCGGGTAGAATAAAATTAGGTTCTCTTATTGCCTACAAACATATACATGTTTTAAAAGTGAGTGATAATTAGATAGTACAGTATACTGAGATATAGGCACCACCGCTCTATAGCACCAAAGAAACGACCTGTTTCGTGCATTGATTTTTACAACTGATCGGAGCATAGCGGTTCATTGTCTTGAGAAACACAGTGGCTAAAGTATGTGGCATAACAGGTGTCAAATCATAGGTGGTTACTATTGACGAATTTGTCATCACGTCATAACTTACTGAGTATATGTAATGAGTGATTTCCATTTCCATCCCCAGTGTAAATGTTTTCGTTAATTGTTGTTATATGTGAGGATGACTATGATTGTGGTGTGTGTTTAATGCAAAGTGCTATTATTGTTTTGGATGAGAGATATAATTACGGAGAGGTGAAACTCTTTGCCGATCCCTTCAGCCATCTTCCGAGAGACATAAAATGGCTAACTAATTTAAACGTTCACATCCGACCGACTTTATCTGCCATAATACTTTGTTACATATGGATTTCAAATCTACCCATTCATTTCTTGATCAGTTATTGCACTGACTAAAATAACAAACTGTGTATACCAGTACTGACAGTATATAACCAATAAAGACTTAACTTCCATAGCAAATACTGTTGTAAAATGAAAGATAGCTTCTAATAATCCACTGCTGTAAATGAAACTAGAATATATTTGTAACACGAAATAAATATAAAAAAATGAAAAATTTATAAGTTTTATGATAAAAGAGAAATCAAAACACAAATATAATATATTTAAATGTACCTTCAAACGTCTAGGTAAAGCAGAATTACGTCAAAAAGATAATACGAATTAAACGACTTAAAAATCATTAAACAGGAATAACCAGCAACTAAACACCAATTTTAATCATAGTGGAGCCTCCATTTGTTATTGTATTTTTGAAGAGAAATAAATATTATACAAAACTTTATCGAAGTAGACTGAGTGTCATGCACAACTTGATCTTCTCCACATGTAACGGAACGTCTAGAAACGTATTATTTTCAGCAGCCACAGTTAGTTAAATTTTTTTTAAAGTATTCCTTAATTTACACTTAAACGGCTCGCATAAAATAAAATGCAGTGAAGTTAATAAGATAGAACAAAAAAAAATGATTGGATTCTTGTGACTTTAAACAAATAGGTGTGCCTTTGTGTACAAAATTTACTTATCTTTCAACTATTATTCTACAATGTAATCGAAGTCAGCTTGGCAAAAGTATTTAAATCTTTTACCTGAAAATTATTATACTTAATGTTTTTTTAATATTGAGATTATATTGGTTTTTCTTTTCTTTTATTAAAAAAAAGACTTTATTTACCCCAAAATTCCTCACATCATAAACAAACAACTAGAAGTCATATATGAAATGGATGGATGTAATGCTTGCAGTAAACGGAAAGAGCAATATCTTCTGCTAAAAATAAAATATTGTATTACCCTCCAATCACTCGGTAGAGAAAAATGGAATAACAGACTGGCATATTTATCTGCGTTAGTCCTAATTGCCTTGGTGCGTTAAAACGAAAGCTTTGTAATCTATCAGATGAGGCGCAATAATTAATGACAAGTATAAATCAAACGTGAAATCGATGTGGAGTATCGGAAATACAATTAGCGCCCGAGTTGGCTGCCGTTACCTGGTGCTGGCGTCAGATTCCAGGCAGAAATAGCGGTCGGAAAGTCTCTCGTTACCAGAGAAACTCCGCACTCTCTCCGTCAGAGGCAGCACAGTCTCATATTAAACACCGAGACTCAGTATAGCGGCATTCGAAATTAAATTTTGTTAAAGCAAAAGACAGGAACGCCTGATAACCTTCAGCAAGACTTCTTGTTGCATTAAAGTACTTTAAGGCACTAAGTATTCCTTCAGCTATTTCATCAAAACCATCCTATGACATTTCAACAGTATCGAGCATCATATTCATCCTGTAGTATCAGATCCAGCCATTTGACGCAAATGTAATTTAGTTTCACTGTCGTAGATTATAAGCAAATCAGAGTGTCTTGTAGAAACGTAGGCAGAACAATGTTGCTAAATATAAATGTGGGATCGGATGTCATGGAGAAATTGGGAGTGTTCCATTGTCTCTAAGCAAAATTACGAGTGATGGCAGAATTAAGAACGATATTAAAAGCATGACGGAACCACCGAAAAAGCGTATTTAAAAATCAGAAATACTTTGTTTTACTCTATGGACATCCGTAATTCCAAAAAGTAGAAAAATTGAAGCACTTGAGAGAGATGTTGGAAATTAAGTGGTCAGTTAGAGTATGAAATAAACCAAATTGAAAAATGATGGATAGGTAACTGTGGAAGGAATCACATAAAGAAGAACTATGATTGAATTTAAGTTTCTGGGACCAACTGTATTGGTTAACTTATTATTGAAGCGAATAATCAAAGATAAGAAATCTAGATGAAAGTAAAAATTGTAATATGTGAAGTACATAATAAGTAATTGTAGATTGTAACGGGTAGATTGAGATGAAGATTAAACACAGAATAGGAAAAGATGGAGGATTAAAAAGAAATCCTAAATGCAATGACTGAAAACGATATTATTGTTGTTACCGGTCGGCAAGTCCATATTTTCTCAGCTGATGAAAGAATAAAATCTTTGCTCTAGCAACATGCAATTTGTCTACAAAGTAACATCTCAAAGTGGAATTCTGTACGATATACTTCAGAGTAGGCAGGTGTCATTTGTTTCTGAGTTAAAAGAATCCTTCAAAGTCAACCAGATCTACTTAGAAAAAATTGGCCATTACCATCCTAAAATATAAAGAAGACATTGGAATGAGATAAATCTTCCTATCAGCTAAGGCACGCCAACATTTCTTACTTTCACCGAGCGTGGTTGCTGAGCGATAAAACTATGGCTTCATATGCGGGAGGACGCGGGTTCAAATTACATTCCGGCGTTCCAGATTTGTATTTTCATGGTTTCCAAAAATCACTTCAGGCGAATGCCGGTATAGTTCCTTCAAAAAGACATTGCCAAATTCCTTCCAGTTCGATTCAATTGGTCATTTCCCGCCTCTAATATCCTCGACATCAACGAGCCGTGATGCTATATGCAAAAAACCTCTTTCTCTGGGTCGATTCTGAGTGAGAAAATGTTCTATTCAGATCTTCTTAAATCGCTGCAGTAGGAACTACGATGGAAAATGTGGCCGTTTAGGTTCTTTATATGTTTCTACTTGATATTTCTGAGTTAAAAAATATCAATAATCATGGCTGATGTAAACATTAAAATAGAACCGAAAGTTTGCCCAGAAAAGCAAATCGTAAACAGTATTTCGCAGATTAACTTTCCTTTACCGTTATACCCACGCATATGAAAAGATATCCCACCACAGTATTTGGAAAATATTGATTGTGGTTTTGTTGATACATTCGGTGTAGAATTTTAGTTTAACAATAAGATATCTATCACTTTTCAGAGAAGCCATTTGTCAGTAAGAAGGACACACATATAACCAATCTGCGGGTATTGAAATTGCTCTTGGCTTCAAGATGCATCATCCATAACATGCTACCTCCTTTATGTGTGTCATAAGTTATGGCGGGAGAGGCACTTAGACGATAGTAGTTCTGTTGAGTGATTTTTTTACGACCTTATTTCTAATCGCCGACGAAGTCTTTAACGGTGGAAAATGGCTATGGGCAAAGGGCTGGAATAAAACCATCCACGACGTTTTTATGAAGGAAACTAACTTCCCGGTTTCACCTTAGTGATCTCTGGAAACCATGAAAAACACTGGTACGTGTATCAGCGTGTATATGTACAAGAAGTGAAACTTAATGGATTTTCCTGTGTATTTTTGCTGTGTATTTTGTTTGTGTATTTTTTGTATTTCTTTCGCAGTCGAGTGGACGAACGAGATTATCTTTACTGCATTCGTATAGTAAATAGGAACTTTGTTCAAGTTGTTCTCGTAAATATATTATTATTACTTTTTTTTTTAAAAAAAAAAAAAAGGTTAAAGCAAACATTGCTAGATTAGACAGTGTTGCATTGAGCTTTAGTCTTTGTTTTCTGTGTACAGCTGTTATATCGCGGAACTACTTGTACCAAATTATTTGATAGTCATTCTTACAATAGAATTTCGTTACTAACTAGCTTCTAAACCCATTAAAAATGACTGGTTTAAGGCAGATTTCTGGCTCATAAATATTTTTTTTTAAATCTGAAATCAATCATTCTGCTGTAAAGACGAATATTTCTTCATGCAAATGAAAGCTTTTATGGCACGCGCATTAATACTTTCATTGTAAAACATAAGCGTGATTCCATACTCATTTTCTTTTTATAATTACGATCAGAGATTATAATGAAACCATCTACTACATAGAAGGAATAAAAATAAACAAAAAGTAATTAGGAAACAATTTACACATACACATACATAAGTAGAGAACGTAACTCGTAACGCTAACTAATTCAAAACGATGTGGCGAATATTCATTGTTTGACATGAGCTTCAATGACAGCGGGCAATATCATAGCAGTTTTGCCGCGAAAGCGTAAGTAGTTATGTAATATCGGAGCCGCCTGGGTAAAAGTATCGCAAGATGTTAATTTCGCATGTGCACTTAACGCGTAACTCATAACACGTATGTCTAACGCGTAAAACCAACAAATTTCTCCCTATCTAAATACGGAACTAGGAATCGAGTCAGCGCACTATATTAATTACCTGTGCAATGCAAGGCTAGATGACGTGCAGAGCAAAGGAGGTTTGGTGATTCTGCGTTACCAAAGTTAAGTTATAAACTTGATCTTGTATACGTAATTTCATGCTTCTCAGTGGAAATGGTTCTTCAATGGGAGTTATCTATCCTACCCTAATTTACGAATCACTGAGCTCGGTCGGCAGCTAAACCTTTCACTATAAACTTAATTAATAATCCACTATCTTAGCTTTAATGGTAGAAAATCCGTAACTCCATCCATGAAATACTACGTCAAACTACCATATCAATTTGTAGTAACGTCCAAATATGAACTTGACACCCAAATTAACATAGATTCAGAAAAGGCCGATGCTGCGAAACACAACTTGCACTTTTAATTCACGACTTGTGCTGTATTATAAATGGGCAATCCCAGGTTGATCTAGTTCTATTAGATTCTAAAAAAAGCTTTCGACACTGTGCCTCACAGTACGTTAATTAGGAAACTTCGTGGTTACTGCATATCTAGACAAAAATGCGACTGGGTTGTAGACTTTCTGAAGGGCAGAACACAGTGTGTAGTTCCCGACGGTGAGAGTTCATCACTTACCGAGGTGAGGTCCACGGTCCCCCAGGGAAGCATGATAGGGCCTCTGTTGTTTCTCATATACATTAATGATTTGTGTGACATTATAAGGGGGATTAAAGGATCATTTGCCGTTGATGCTATTATTTATCGTGAAATCAAAACCCAGGAAGACTGCACTTCGTTACAAGTCGATATTATGAAAATAATTTCGTGGTGTAAAGACTGGCAGTTGGAGTTGAACGCTAAAACTGCCAAGTCATGCGTGTAAGTAAAAAGGTGACACCATTTAGCTTAGAATATACAATTAATGGTACTGTCCTTAGAACGGTAGACTCCGCTAAATACCTAGGGGTAACGATTCGTAATAATTTGTCGTGGAATGAGCATATCGAGAATGTAATTGGGAAAGCAAATCGTTATGCTCCGATTTCTAGGTCGTAATTTAAATCAATACATTCTGGAAGCTAAACCGATTGTATACAAGTCACTAGTGCGTAATCACTTAGAATATTGTTGTTCTGTATGTGGTCCCTATTAAAAAGGGGTTAATGGAGACATTAGAGAATGTCCAAAGAAGAGCCGCCCGATTCGTGACAGGTACAAATAGTTGGAGGGAAAGCGTAAGTGCGACGTTGAAGGAGTTAGTTTGGGAAGACCTGGAACACCGAAGGCTTTGGTCTCGACAAAAGCTAATTGAAAAATTCACGACTGACATATTTAGGAATGACAGCAAACAAATATTGCTACCAGCAACATTCATATCTCCGAATGCCGCGAAAATAAGATCAATCAGGGCAACAACCGACTTTTTTCTGTATTCATTTTTTCCACGAGCGATTAGAGAATGTAACAGAAAGGATTTACCGGACGTGTAAACTTAAAATCCGACAGAAGTAGCTTTCGATAAAGCTCTCCGGCCATCATACTCTGGGTTTTCCATGGTTCTCCCAGATCACTCCACGTGAATGGTGGGATGGTTCCTCACAATAGCCCATGGGCGCCTCCTGCCATATCCAGTATATCACTTCCAAATTACTACCCTTTCTGATAGGTGCAATGCACCCTCCGCCACACACCTTTAGTGAATCTTGGAGTAATAATAATAAAAAATAAAATTGGACGCTTTTTTTAAAAAAAAATGGCTACTCCCATTGTAAAATACAAAGAAAATATCGGAAAGACATAAGTCCTCCTATCGGCTAATGCAAGTGTACATATTATTTTCCAAATAAGCATCTTTGATACAGTCTCGTTGTTATAGTGTTTACGAAAATAATTCTTGCTGTGTGTCGATTCTCAGTGGGAACGTATCCTGTAAATTTATTGTAATTTTAATTGCGATGAAGCACACACGCTCCGGTGGCAGTTTCCCTACACCCCCACCTTCCCATGTCTTGATTGTTTTTCCATCTGCCTACCCCAGCCCTTCGAACTGCAATTTTAAAGTCCATCAGTGTTTATGGTAAACTGTCCATTACTTCCCTTGTTAATTTATTCCAGTATCTGATTCGCATCCCAACAAAGAAAATTTCCTCACTCCCTTTCGCCTGAATTCAATGATCATGTTCATCGCTTCCCTACCTTGTAGAACTCCCAATTATTCTACTAATATCCATCCATGCATAATCGCGATTATAAGCCATGAACAGGCCAAACATTGTCTTCACCCATCTTCATTCTTCCAATGACTCCCAACCCAGCTCCTCCAGCATATCGGTTACTGAATGCATTCTGCGGTAATTCCCGCAAACAAATCTAGCTGCTTTCCTCTTTACCGCTCCTTCTTCCCCAGCTCCTGAATTTGGCACACATTATGTTGGTCCGACACTACTCCTATACGTTCAAACTGTCGTCTGACCAAGGTTAAGGTTTTGTAACCCAGTTCCCTCATTTCCTTGGTACATCCCCTCACCATCTCCGATAAATGATGGACTTCGAAACTTCTTCCTACCACCTGCTCAATGTGTCCTCCTCAAATGAGTTTACTATCAAAAGCCAGGCCAAGATGTTTACAGTAATGATCTTCGACAAGCAGTTCCTTCCTTATACTATAACCATAGATAAACCTTACGTTTTTATCCGTATACCCGATTACCTGACTCCTCTTGGCAATTATTTTCATTCCGTATATAATTACTCAGCTATATATCTTCTTCAGATCATCTTGGAGCTGTTAACTGTCCTCTACTGTTTTAATACCTTTGTATAACATTGTGTAATCTGCAAACGATCCAACTTCAGACTTCAATCCATAAATACAATCATTCATTAGAAAAATGAACAGTGATAGTGCCAATACACTACCCTGATGCACTCCTATGTTAACTTTTACCTCTTTGGTTACTAAACTTCACAGATCGCTCCACTCAAGATCTCGGTGGAAAACACTGATCTTCTGGTTAAATATACCGGTTATATTTCCACGTATTATGTCTGAGATAGGAAAGATTAAAACAAGTATGAAAACAGAACAGAAATTTGGTAAAACATTAAATGGTAAACAATTATTTCGCAGATGTACTTTCGTTTAACGTTGTAATCTCATTGTCTGGGGGAATACGGTTTTACCTCAACTGAAACAAACAGCGGGAAGACAATTATACTTCCATAAACTTATTTTTAAATAATAATTCCTTTTTTCCCTATATGACTGACACAAAATTTATGTGAGATGTTTCCAAACTCCAGGATTTTGGATCATTACTGCAAGCAACGGTATGGCTTCTTCATAACATGCACTCCATTTTTCTACCATGTTACATTTCTTCTCCGAATTTGCTTTCCAATCACTTTCATACGTTCCCCAAATCGTCCGTTACCTGGTCCAACCTTATCCTTGCAAGATATGGCATACAAGACAAACCGATTTAACCTTGCATTGCTCATTCTTTATCCCACTATCAGAAATTGTCTCTTTTTATTTTCCTACTTTGCCCATCTTTTTTTCCTTGCAACTGGTCACAAAAACTTCATTTCAAAGGATTGTAATTTACTCACTTCTACTTTGTTTATATGACAGTTCTCTAAGTTGTCATAATTCACAGGAAATATGGCATTTTTTCATTTATACTGAATCCTTTGTTCCAAATTAGGCTCGGCACTTGATGGAAGAAATTAGGTCCTTCCATTACTCTGTTCCGCACTCCTTGTTTTTCCCTTCCACTCTTTGGCCCAACACTTCCATATAGCTGCAGCTTTCCAGACATTTAGTCTCTGCGGTTCAAGTATGAGATTGCACTGAGTGCGTTTTCTACTTATCTTTTATTGTAATAGTTTTACTGTCATTTATAACTTAGCTGTACTCATTTAATTTGGTGTTGGAGCTATCTAATTTGCTCTGTACCACATGGAGTTCACTATTTTCCCCGATGTTTTTTGTTTTCTTCTACTTCTCATTTCTATGAATCTACTAACCTTTACGTACCCTCTGTCTGTGTCTTCTTTCCTAGCATACTATTTGATTTTCTTCTGCAACTAATATCAATTAACACGAAAAACATCCCTTTAACAATAATTATAACATCTCCGATTATAACAACTTGATAACTGAATAGATATTTCTGATTCATTTATTTCTGTCATGCTTCACTACACTTCCGTGTTCGTTAATTAGAGGTAGCTTGGTTACTGATCCAGCTTTGTAAAAAAGCTAACAGTGCAGTTCATGATTATTAACACTCTATAAACTCACATGAAAGTTGTAGGTATATCAGTATTTTGTAAATTTACTTCACAAACTGTAGCATCACGCTTTCATTCATCAACTTCTTTCAAGCAACCGCTGACATTAATCAGGCACCAAAGATGCTCGACTTCTATATATTGTTCTTAACCAGATACCGTGTAGTACCGTCATCACGATTCACTGTCGAAGGTATTATTATTTGTCTGCTTTTGAAATATACAACTTTTCAGGTTTTTTTTTTTTTTAACGTAATAATAATGTGTTCCTATAAGTTACCTTGCAATTTCCTACTTTTTAATTTAATTGCGATGGAGCACAGGCTCCGGTGGCAATTTCGTTACAAACACATTTTTACCTTCTTCTGTGCCCGCCTACATTTTCACTCTACAAATTTTAATTTTTCTCTTGGTAACTTACTCCAAACCAGGTTCCCTTACCTACGAACGAAAATCTTCCCACACACTTATGCTTGAAATCGAGTGGCAGCCATGGTCATCTTTTCCCTTCCATGCATTATTTTTAATTCTTACACAAATATCTTTCCATCCCTCATCACCAATATGTGACTTGTACACTCACAAGATTCTCTTTTCCTTCCTCCTGTATTTCCGTGAATCCCATTCCTACTCCTTTATCATATCGGTTACTGATTTTGTTCTGCGGTAATCTCCGGAGACAAATCTAGCAGCCATTTTTTGCACCTGTCTCAACCCCTGTATTTGATACCCAAAATATGGGTCTTACACTACCATATTTTAGCAATGCTCTGACCAAAATTTTCCAACCAAATTCCCTTCCTTCTTTGGAGCATCCCCTCATCACAAAATGAACACATTATTTGTGAAAATAAATTAATAGGATAGCACATTTTCCGTTAATTTCTTTTATGGTTTTGGCCTACTGATCTGAAATAAAACTATTATAAAATTTCTCTTGAAATTTATCCCACATTTTTGAAAGAAGTGCGAATTTATTTTTTTTTTTTTTTTCAGGACTTGAAACCTGGACTAACAACCTATTTTTCCGTCATAAAACGAAATTCTTACTATTGCAATAATTTGAACTCAAGCCCTTCTAGGTATATATCAACTTGTTTCGCCGTTATTAATTGTAAATGTCGGTGAACTGAGCCCAGTACAGCCATTATTCCTGTTACACGTAACAAAACGTACCTCTCTCCCCCGCTCTGCATCTATCGCTCTTACTCTCTGCCATTACAATTCAGAGGCATTGCGGCTGTCCTAACAAACAAGGGGAGGGTAAGTTTGAGCGTGCGGTGCCGCACTGGCCCGAGGGAAATTACCACCATGAAGCATTAGCAGTGAGTCGAGTTGCGCTCGACGAAGACCACAGACTGCCTGTGGAAGTGCACTCAGTGGATTAGCCTCCAGAGATGTCTTCTGTTGATGCGGCACTGTGAGGTGTGCACAGCCGCGAAAGAAAAGAGAATAAACACAAACTGGTTTCTTTAAAACGAGATTCGGGTTGAGGAGATTAAATTACAAATTATTACAGTGCTTGACTACGACAGCATGTAACATTATCACAATCCCCTCAAATTATTTTGTTGGTATTAATACTATTACAATTATGGAACTAAAATTAATTGGATACAAAAGTATAAACATCTTGGCGTACTTATACGTAAATGCGAAATTAACTCTGTCTGTTTGTCTGTCTGTTTGTTACCTTTCTTGGGCTAAACGGCTACTCCAATCGTGATGAAATTTGACAAGGAGATGCTATTTGACAATAGGATAGACATGGGATACTATATTCTGTACAGATAAGAACATACTGTCATTAAATTATGAAAACTATCTGAATTATGAAAGATAAACGCATAATATCCATATGTTATGGTAATGCATAATGATAGAGAGCAATGGCAGCGTAGCGTAGTGGTAAGGTGCTTGCTTCGGGTTCAAACCCCTCTGGGAGCAAACATTTTTATGAATTGTTTTTCATATTTTGAGCCAAGCCTAGGATTTTGTAGTAAGGATACCATGTTCTGGCAAAACTTTGGCGATAGAATAGTGCCCCAAGCGTTTACTTTATTCAGGGTATACTGTTTCCACAGGCAGTTTTTGTGTGATCTAAACTAATAGTATTATATATACGAAAGTAAGTCTCCGTCTTTTTTTTTACGTTCTGATGACTATACGTGTATACTGATGACAAGGAAATACTTTGTATCTTTAGGAAAGAAATAGTATACATTTTACCGATATGAATAACAGTTTTAGTCATGAGACAGGTTCGATGGCGTTCCCGACATATCTTAGGTAAAGTTCAGCTTTGTGTATGCAATTCTACCAATCAAATTCTAAATCCACGCGCACGAAGTCGCGGGTAACAGCTTTAAGACAATAAGCTTAAGTTTGTAGCTCATGTAGATTACATAAATAAAAAAATAGCAAAAAAGGTAAATTTAATATACAAATTAAGAATAGTGGTGAACCAGGTAAAGAGCTATTGTTTAAAGCAATTGTGCTACCTCACATAAGATACTGCCCCACATTATTAATCATGGCGAGCAAAAGAGAAATTATGAAATTACAAAATAATTTTAATAAGGTAATGAGGGTTGTTGTACATAAAGGACGAACTAAAATTGTCAGTAAAATGCTAAAGGACTGAGGATATCTGTATATTGAAACGGAAATAATGAGATATATATTGACTTCTGTATACAGGTTGGAAAGTGGAATGTTACCAAGATATGTGTCTAGTACAAAAGAATAATGATGTACATCAGACAAGGCCAACATATCATTTCCATTCGACTTATAATAGAAGTAGTAAAGCATAAAAAAACAGTGTTCCACAAAGGTTTAAGAAATTACCAGAAGAAACATAAAGGACCAGAACTGTTGCAAGTTTGAGAGAAACGCTGGGTAAATGGCTAGAGAATGTAACATTTTCTTGTAAAGGATTCAATAAAATTAAAAACTTGTGTTTTTTTTTCTCTTTTGCTAATATTATGTATGAATTGCGATGTTTTTTTTTATTAGTCATAGGCTGTTTGAAAATAAATAAATATTATTCTATTATTTTATTTCTCATTAATTATAGGTAGGCTATCTTAACTATTTGTATAAATGTCTGTGACTTGTTCTACATAATTTCCGTGTTTCCACAGATAGTAGTTTGTACTGTAATCGGTTTAACTTTAGTTTATAGTATTTAAGAATTGGTATTGTAGTATCTTTGGACCGCAACAGCTGGAAACATTATTAAATACATTGGTATTTGAACAAAACAGATCATTTTCATTTGTGTCTTCGTAACAATACCTTTCGTTTGTTGGTAGTTACATAATCAACTATATTAATTAATAATTGTCTAAGCTGAAGGCTCGCACGTGTTTGGTGATGAGAAACTGGGCCTATGTAATCCAAAAACATCCCTTCGTTCTAATAATCAACGTACACCTGCGAGGGCTGTCTTGTTTAATGGTGAAGCTTATATTTGATTTACCACTGCCATACTTACTAGGTGAGAAGTTTATTAGCATTTTTCTTTCTTAAATTCATACTGCTTCTACTAATGTAAGAAGTCTATTCAGAAAATTTCAGACTTTAGTCTTTGCTGAAAAATACAGATCAGTTAAGAGATGTATTATCTGGATGGACCGTGCCTGGTGCGTGAGTGGTAACGCTCTAGCTTGACATTCGGGAGAACACGGGTTCGAATTCCCGTCAGACCATCCAAATTTCTGGTTTACACGATTTACCGAAGTCACTCCAGCTAAATGCTGCGATGGTTCTTTCAAAATTCCACCCAATTACTGTATAGCGTGCAAAAATCAAATACATCGATACGGCAGTACTGGTCCAGCCCAGCCCTCGCAGCCGATTGAAATCACGTACAGACGATACTCTTCGTCGAATTCCTTAGTTTTTTGTTGTTGTTGTTTTGTTTTTAATATACTTGCTGAAAAGTATTCTGCGAGTCTTGTTGCTTGATTAACAGTACCTACATGGCGAAGTGATGAAACGTTTATGCTTTCTGTTATTTAATTAGCTTACAGTTGAGAATAGATTTTTAACGCTTTTAATAGCCTCATTTGCGGAGAAAGAATAGAATGGAAACGAAAAGGTATAAATAAAAAATAATAATTAATATGTGATTTTCGTCACGTACTATAATAGCCTTACATATAAATAATTACCTTTCCTTCAGTTTCCACAGAGTACGTACTTTGTTTTTTAAATTTCTTTTTGCGTAATACATATTAGAAATTCAGCAACGCGTAGTTATGATTAGTTTAGTGGTCACGTGAACTCTCTTCCCAGCTAATGAAAAGATTTATAATTAATATCTATGTACAGGCTGGCTCTTAAATTCATACCTAACTTGTTATACTAACTATTTAATTTCGTGAAGCAAATATGTTTAAGTGTCTTTGACTAGATTGGATCAACAATCACAGGACAGCAGGTTAGGAGCGTCGAGCCTGGAAGCTATTCCAGATATTAACCTTCGAGTAAAAGTTCTTTGAGGTAACTATATTGTAATTTTTACCCCTCTAATGAATGAGCTGAAACTAGCGACCAACTGATTCAGCAACAATTTAAAGAAATAAAACAAAATGGATCTGCCTGACACATAAACAATCTTATTTTGATGTATATGTTTGCAGATGCGTGACATATACGATGGATGTCGACTAACAATTTAACTATGTGATCAAAGAGAGTTTGAAGTTAAGTATAGAAGAAAACTAAAAACAGACGCATACGCATACTTGCACGCCTTTTTAAGGGTGGTTCGAGCTAAATAACAATCCAACTGACGCATGCATAATCCCTTCTGCTGGACGTAATGAAACTGTGCATAATTTATTCCGTTGGCTTCGCCTTTTGCTCTTGCGAAGTTATTGCCCATGCTGTGAGTATATGGGCGAGTCATTAGTGGTGCACGCACTCTAATGAGCGAGCGAGCTAACCCCAGCCGCTCTCTGATCACAAACTGGCGTCCGAGTATTAAATTACAAGCTGCGTTAGGCGCCTAGCTGCGGTCATTAAAATTTAAATATTATATCCATCTGATACTCTTCTACAGCAGCCCTTCATTACGGACCGTAAACCCTTCACCTCGGGCAGCGCTATTTGAGCCCAGTAACATATGTAAAGCAACGAGGAAGGCAATCAGAAGAGAATACACGAAATACTCAACGTTGATTTTCGGGTATAGATTTTCTCTAGTTCTCTGGTTCCAGATAATCTGTGTATACTTAATTAATGCAAAAAACTCTTCCGGAGTTTACAGTCAGGTAGTGTCTTAAAGAGATGACAACGTTTCGACAACACCGTCTGTTGTCTTCATCAGGTATCTTGTCCAACAGCGGGCTGCTGGGCTTATATAATGTGATATGCCAGCAGCCGGTCAACTAGCGTTGTGGCTCTGTAAGCGGTCCGCTCCCTCCTGTCATGCTACTCTTACCATGCAGGCTTCGTTATCGCTGGGGGACTTAAACTCCTGTTTGAGGGCTGATAGCACCGGTTTTCATGCATCACTCACAAAGAGTCCTGTATCTCTGTTAAAGGTGTTCTTATTAAGTCTTATTTCAATTAGAGTCGTGCAAACGCTGTTTAGGCTCGCTCAGTTTATCGCTGCCAGCGAGATTTCTGCCGGCCAAACGCCAGAAATACAGTGCAGTCGACCTAGCCTGGACGTAAGTTCGAGCCTGACAATAGGCTCGGTTTGTTACTCAACTGCTGTGTGGGGATGAAGCGACGCTGGTACTCGACCGGTACAAGCGTAACAGCCACGAACTGCACCGCAGTCTTAATATCGCTATGTCAAAGAATGAAGTTACTGAAAAATTAAAGCGTAGAGAGTATATGTCTTTTTCTTATTATTTTCTACGTGCTGCTGTATCATTTTATGACAGTATACGTTTACTTTCAGAAAATTCGGATGTGTAAAGTTTGGGCACAACTCTATGTCAATGAAAAAGTAAAAATCAGAAGATTGAATCACATTTCAACATTTCTGTGGTGATGTTCCAGCATTTCATAGAAAGTGACTATATGAATGATCTTTTGGTTACTAACAATCACTTATTATATTTATATCAGTTGTGTTATTAAAGTGAGTTCAATGTTGTGTATTAGTAGATAGAAATCCTTACAACATATCCCATACATTTGAAAAAACCGCAAAAATCACAATGCTCTAAATGGGTATACTTTATGGATGTCAGTAACTATAAATAACTTATTTATGTTAAGGTTTTCGTTACTCTGTGTTCTGATCTCATAGTTTGTAATACTTTACATATGTTTATGAAAAACATATACGTTGCGGTTCATGTCTACGGCGATTCAATTGATGGAACACACACAAAACATTGGTAGTAATCATTGATATAATGTAGATTAGAGAATGCCTCTGCCGTGTTATCTTGTCCTGTTTTCTATGATGTATCATCCTTGTTGCGCAGCACAGGGGAGAAAGACACTATGTGCTATTCCTACATTTATGAGCCTTCATCGGCCCACCGAGCCTTCGTTTGTCCACCGAGTCTTCGTTTGTCCACCGAGCATTCGTTTGACCACCGAGCCTGGAAAAACTGCAGTGATCACAGTTCGCCTTAGTAAAGAGGATCCGTCATAGGAATAGCCGAGCGAGTTAGAGCGTGAGCAGACGGCAATTTTCACGACACTAAATTCAATAGACATTCATACTTAATCGATATATTTGTGATTAAAAAACCACTCGCAGAATGACTGTAGTATCTGAAGTTCTCTCCATTGGCTCATGTCGTTGCATCACCCAGATGGAGTCAAGCACTCATCATGGAACTAACGGTGGTAGAAATAATTTTGATCATTTACGAGATTTTGTTTTACACAGTTCCTAATCATTAGACTGTGATTGCATACTTTTCTTTACACCTTGTCAACATAAAAACGTTGGGAAAGGGCTGTGTGCTGGGAACGGGATGGAATTCGGCCATGGCTTTTTGAATGAACCATCGAGGCATTCACCTAGAGTGAGTTTGGGGAAACCATGGAAAACCATGGCTGGACCGGGATTCGAACCAGCGTCTTCCGGAATCCGAGACCAAGTCGTTACTGCTCACCAACCACGTTCGGTGATTGCATATAGATTCATGGGTTAAATCCAAAGCCTATACGCGGCACATATGGACTGTACCTGTGCCACATTATTGTTATAGTAATTTTCTCGTCGAGTGGGGCATTAAACACGGAGGCTCCTCTGTTGTATTTTTTAATAGTATTCCTGAATGCAGCGAAACTTTATCCATGCTATATCCATACTTTCAGTGACACGAACATTTTGGCACACCGGGAGCAACAGAATGGATCCAGTGGCCAAGTATAAAGATACTGCTAATCTATTGTAAAATTCACAAATCTACAGTTTACGACCATACTTAATCTGTCTGAGCAGTCGCACTAGATTAAGCCCTACAGGGTGTGTGTGTCTGTGTGTGTGTGTGTGTGTGTGTGTGTATGTGTGTGTGTGTGTGTGTGGGTGTTTGAGGGAGTGTGTGTGGGAGTGTGTGGGAGTGTGTGGGAGTGTGTGTGAGCGTGTGTGTGTATGTGTGAGCGTGTGTGTGTGAGCCTGTGAGCGTGTGTGTCTCTGTGTGTGTGTTTGTATGTGTGTTTGTGTGTGTGTTTTTGTGTGTGTGTGTGTGTGTGGGTGGATGCGTGTTTTTGTGTGTGTGTGAGAGAGTGTGAGTACGTGTATGAGAGCGTGTGTGTCTGTGACTGTGTGTGTGTGTGTCTGTGACTGTGTGTGTGTGTGTGTGTGTGTATGTGTGAGAGAGAGAGTGTGTATAAAAGAGAGAGCTTATAACTCAACCACAGAGGCACACAAATCTTAAATAGAGATAATGAACTTAACGCGGTTCTAACGAAAAATAATGACCCATTTTTCTTGCTTTACGTTTTAAATTGTTATGGTCGATCTGATCGGGAACAAGTTCGATCTGGAACGGCTTAATGAGACCTCGTTGTAATTAAAAGCTCAAGAAGGTAATATCCGGAGTTATTAAGCTATCTTTAGGCTGTAATATTAATCGAAATTTTACCGATACTTTCGCCTACCACCCGACCTTAAGAGCGTCTTATTTCACACAACAAGCAGGCTAATAACTCCTGCGCGATTATTAAATTCTGCAGCAACTTGAAGCATCCTGCCCTACTTCCACCCACCAACCGTACAATTTTTTGTGACACGTGTTTCCTTCAGCAGTTGTCATACGACAGGTAAGTATGCAAAAAAACATATGCAGCACTGTATAGCATATCAATACAATTCAGTAATATTTATAGTGTGATATATTACTCTTATTAAATTCTACATAATTATAGTGAAATTTCAGTTTAATGTTGCTACTATTGTCTGTTTCACCTGATCCAGGATGCTAGTTCGTATTACAGATTTCTTCATTTTTTTACTTGTGGATTGAACTGCTTCACCAACAGAAAAAAATCACTTTACTTTATGCAAATCGAGTGTCTGACACCACCAATAATTTCCCTATTATTTCTGAAACCTCTTCCTTCAAAAATGATTGATATTCCTTATCCTTGGCGTTAAATTGGAATTATTAATTAGTTTATCCAAATATTTGTTTTCGCATGTTTTATATTTATTTTGCTGTACGTTTCGTTGATGAAGCCTCTTCTGACTATGTATTATCGCTCTTGTTTTCGGAGCAGCATTAATTTTGTATAAACTTTGTTTTACCTAACGAAAACCGCCAAAGGTGAAAGAATCCTCGGACAATGTATTTAGTAAAGTTACTGAGCCACAAAAGTGGGGGAGAGTGATGTTTTATTAGAGGTATCCAAATCATTCTAAATTTAAATGGTCTGTTCATGAGTCATACCGTAAAGAATTAATAATTTGTTAAAATTTTGTTATTACCAAAAATTTGATATTTTTAAAATTTCTAATCATTTTCTAGACCTTTACGTATTGGAATTAAAATTCAGCGGTTTTACAGACAATTAATTGTATTAAATGAAGATGATGTATTATTCATATCGAAATTAATTTCGCACAGAAATCAGGTTGGCTGTCATGTGGTATACACGATATGTATTTAACTACCTGTTTTAACGATGTGATGTGCGTCTGATTGTGTGCTGCAAATTATTAATAGCTAATGCTGAGCTAGTAACGTAAATTTTAAAAGTTCTTGCTGAAGAAAGTCGAATTACAAGCCAACAAGGATCCAAGGTTAATTACTCTAGGAAATATTTAGGTTAGAATTATAGTTGGCGACGGAAAAAAAAGATAATGCCAAGTTATTTATTTCCAGCTCTTATATACTCACTTGAACGAAAACAAACATAAAAGGCACCCCACGTGCCGAAGGTCGCCGGTTCGAGTCCGGCCGAGGGCATGGGTGTTTAAGTGTTGTATGTGAGTGTGCTTGCCATGTCTGTCCTGTGGAGTGTCTAGAATTACTTGAAAGACAATATACACATGGAGAAACTCAAAAGCACTGGATGAACTAAACTCATACTTGAGCTGGCTGCATGGCCTAAGGAAGCCAAATGGTATTTAAAAAAAAAGATCAAAGGCGGGAGGGAAGCGAATTCATATGTTTAAAACGTATAGAACAAATTTCCGGTTGACCCCGCAGTTAGGTGAAAGGACACGAACCACACAGAGCTTTCACAGAATTTAAAGAATATATATAATAGCTTATTCTTTATCAGTGTTAAAATTCATATCGCCGCTTGTAGCACTGCTTCGTGTTTCGTAACAACACAAAATCGTACGAGTGAATGAAAGCCTTACATATTCGAATAATATCGTTATGTGTATGTTAAAGAATGCTCACCAATTACATTTTTCCTTGTATCTTCTGAAATGTCGAGGTATTGTCAATTGTATTAGTCGATTGAAGCAAACAGGAAGAGTGCGACGCTTATTTGTTGTGATCTTTTGTTAACTGTGAAAATGTTTCCGTTTTGTAACCTCTATTGCATAACTAAAGCTATATACCATCGATTGCAAACACCGTTGGCGGTCAAAAGACTGTTCCAGAACTCCAGTCCGTCAAAAAGGCTCTGCGGTATTACGCTGTTGATATATAGCAATTAACATACTGACAGAGGACAGACTTACGTAGTTGGGTGCCAGGTCTGGGTGGTTGGTCTGGATGCCGTCATCTAGGATAGAGACGACAATACCCTTGCCGGTGTAGCCCATTCGCCAAGCGCCAGTGACGTTCATGTCGAGGCCACCCTTGGCTCCACCGTTCTGCAATAAACAAACAGTTTCAGACAAACTTGGTTTGCTGAAATGAGTTAGACATACAGGGTGATTCAAAAAAACGCGGACAAAATGACATGGTAGATCTGTCATACAATAAGGATCAAAAATCGCATAGGAACAGAGGGTCGCAAACGCCTGTATACTGGATTGGTCGCGGTGGACCAATCGTATGGCCACTATGATCACCAGACCTGTCTTCCTTGGATTTTTTCTTGTGGGGATTTTTAAAAGGACTCGTGTATGAAATGCCTGTTGAAACGCCGGAAGTCTTCGTAGGAAGAATCGTTGCGGCAGTCGGATGTGTTCGAGATACCCATGGTATCTTTGAGAAGGTGCGCCGTTCCATGCAACGGAGATACCGGGCTTGTCTCGATGCATCAGGCAAAAACTTTGAGCATCTGATGTAGGGTCAACATTTGGCTTGCATTAGTCACATGTGACTGAATAATTATCAATAAAATGATCTGTAATGGTTTTGTTTCTTCCTTTGCGTCAGTATTATTTTAGACGCCCTGTAGCGGCTCCGGATCGCAGTTGCGACCCTCTTTTCCTATGCGATTTTTTATTCTTATTGTGTGACTGATCTACCATGTCATTTTGTCCACGTTATTTTGAATCACCCTATATGTCATGGTATTTCAGGTTACAAAATAAAATCGAATTTACAAAGAGCTTGGCAGTATGAGCCCACTTGTCAGTATAACGTTGCACCCCCTTTGGCTCGGATGCATGCACTTATTCGGTAGGGAAGAATGTAAAAAATTCATTCATCTCCTGACCTACAACTGTTGTAACTGGTTTTCGATATCCTTGTTATCGGTACTTTAGCATTTGGGGGAGAGATCTGGGGTTCATGCTGGTGAAGGGAGTACCTCAACATCACGCGACTGATTATAGAGACAAGCACCTTGTGTAGACGAGCATTGTCCTACTGAAAAATGGCATCACGATAATGTCGCATGAGTGATAACATGTGAGGACGGAGGATGCCCGTGACGTTACCCTTGTGCTTTCTGAGTTACCTCAGTCAATACCACTCATGACCGGGTCATATTAGTTGGCTCCCCACACTATGCACTAGAAGTATCACAACTGTGCTTCTCCAAAACATTGGAAGAATAGGACCTCTGCCTGTGTCGCCATCATACCCGCCGACAATAGCCGTCCGAGCCACAGCAGAATAACTGAACACAATGACTATGGAGTGTGCATAAACTATGTGGCTCGGTGTAGGGGGGGAGGGGTTGGCTGGAAAGCAACGTTGGACTACGTGGAAAAAGGGGGGGGGGGTGTTTCCGAGCCTGGCCACGTAGCTTTTCGTTCATATTATTTGCCACAGTTAAAGTGAGATACAGAACACACAACAGCTTGTGAATATTTATTTCCGCCATTTAATCATCCCAGTATGAAATTTATGATAGTCAGACAAGAGAAAACAGTACAAAATGTCTTCTGTAATCAATAGGGAAAAAGGGCTACGTGCTTAGTGGTTGGGGGGGGGGGGGGATAGAGACAAATGCCACGTTGGGCTACGTGAGGGGGGGAGGGGAGGTTCACAGGAGGCCAAAATGGAGCTACGTGGATTATGGACGCTCCCCTAGCGCCGCGTTGTGTTCAACGATAAATTGCGGTTCTGCACTACATTGGATGACCATCGCCTACCTTCTCAAGTTGTGAAATTCCATTTCGTTTCCTCTTCCTCTTCTTGTCAGGCAGTGTTGAACGAATTAGAAGTCCATGATGGCCACACAGAATGTAAGGTTCTCTTTTTTTTTTGTATGATAATAACCCAAATAGTTTTTCTAACTTCATGAAAACAAATACTATAGGGTACAATAATAATGATACAGTTTTTGTGAAAAGAAACACAAAACTAAAAATATTTAACTACATTACTGCATTCACCAAATTATTATCAATAGAAAACAGCTACACTTCTTAGATTTAATTTCATATTCTTATCTTCGGCAAAGATTGTTAAGGTACATGGTGTAAAAAGTAAAGATTTGGAAATTAATACAATATCTAAATGATCGTCATTTTTCAGAACACGTTTCTAAACATATTTAGTGCGAAACTCTGTAAGTTAAACTCAGATATCTACAGGTCCATATTTCCAGTGACAAGAAACTTTTAAATCAAACAACGAATGGAAGAACGGCGCACAAGGTGTATCTTTATTAAATTTGGCGAATTTGGATTTCTAACTGCATTATTAATGTATACCAACTATGATAGAAATAAATCCAAACAAAAAGTGCAAACTAAGCCTGAATATTAAGGAAATCAAAGCTACTTCAGAACATATAAATGGTAGACGCTGTGCTAGTGTTTAAATCTGATTTAAACGAGTACTAAACTGAATACGAGTGACTTTGTGGCCAGTAACTTAAAAATTTACGTGAAAAATGAAGGTAACTGGGAGTAACAGCACAGACCAGCCTCGCCTAGAGACGGTTCAAGATAAAATGTGTGTCATAGTAAGAATCGTTAAAATCTTCTCTAGCTATAGATCCAAAGAAAGGGTGAACTTTAACTTAAGATGGGATTTACTTAATCAATAGTTTACGCCACAAACTAATGATGCACGAAGTTGGCGTACAAATATTCCAATTTCATTTCTTTTGAGAAAAGAAAGAAAGGCATATACTGCAGCAGAAACGTTAGCCTCATATAGGCCATTTAGAACAGTCCACGACATATTTATCCGTTTATGGATCATAACATTTTTATATTTTTCTTTTAATTTTATAAAATGCAATTTTAAAACAATCTAGAAACTCGCTTTTTTTGACTCAGCACGGTAAGCAGCAACGCTCTGGTCTTGCATTCGCGAGGAAGTGAGTTCGAATTTCCTTCTGGCAATCCACATTTAGATATCCCATTGATTACCCAAATCACTCCAAGCGAATGCGGGAATGGTTCCTTCAAAAGACTATGACCAAATTACTTACCGTTCCTTGTCCCCAGTCCTTTCCCGTCTCTAGTGACATTCGCTTTGACGAGTCGCAAAATCATAAAGAAAGCTCATACTGCCATTTTCTTTAAAAAATTTCATTAGAATTTGTAAACACTGAATTAACATCACATACCCTCCCACCCAGTATAGATTCATTTCGTTTCCCTCTTCCCTTGTTGGTGCTTCATTCGTTTTGTCAGGCAGTGTATTTTCTGTTTCGAAATTAGTAACGGTAACTACAGAAAACGCAAAAGCTTAAACACAGCGTAGCATTCCTTAAAGGTTTTGCAGTCATGCCACAAAAATCGGTAGTTACAAATATTTTCTAGTGTCACGCTGCAATTATGTTCAGTGAGTTACGCCTTCCATCAGTTCGTCCACTCAATTCAGCTTAAGAGCAGTGGTGGTGGTACTCACCAGGTACCACTGCTCCTTGAAGAGGGGGTCGGGGAAGGACGCGTTGGGTCTGGACGAGTGTCGGCGGAGACGGCGAGGCTGCGGGGGTGGCGCGTAGTCCCGCTTCGTGCGCCGCAGTTCTCGTTGCTGTTGAACCCACGTCACCTGCAAAAACAACAAGCAATGAAGACAGCAGTACACCAGCACTGTGGTTATCAATTAATTATCTTTATCCGTATCAAATCGGGAAGTTTAAGCTGCTTTTCCACTACGCGGCTAGTCGCTGGCGACTGCAGTCGCTAGCGGCTAGTTTTGTAGCGACCGTTGTAACGACTGCTCGTGCGGCTGTATTCCACAAACCAGCTCATTTTCAAAATGGATGTCACAGAAATAAATGATGTTAACAAAAAGAAAACGAAAATATAGATTTGGATACATCCTTTGTTTTTTGCATTGATGTGGGAGCTTACGGAAAATGCAGTGTCGCATCTATATTTAGATATAATATTTACTATAAAAAGAACACACCGATACGTTATGTTTTCGTCGGTGATGATCCTTTCTAACTAACTGATAAAGAGGGCGAACTTTGACAACAAAAAAGAGTTTTTAACTGTAGGTAAGGCGATAAATTTGGTAGAATTAATTAAATTAAATTACAATAGAGCGCACGCTCCGGTGGCAATTTCCCCTCTTCCTGCATCCACCTACATTTTCACTCCACATATTTTAACTTTATATTCTTTCAACTTTTTGGTAAATTATTCATCATTTCTCTTGGTAACTTATTCCAATCCTTGACACCCTTACCTAAAGAAGAGAATCTTCCCACACCCTTGTGCCTGAAATCGAGTCCCAGCTTGTGTTCATGGTCATCTTTTCCCTTCCATGCATTACTTTTCATTCTTACACCACTATCTTTTCATGTCTCCTCACCAATATACGAGTTGTACACACCCATGACTCTCTTCACCTTCATCCTGTCTTGTAATTAATCCCATTCCCTCTCTTTTTAAATGGCGTATATTTCACAGAGCTTTAAACGCATACATAGATTTTTCTATAGATAGCGTAAGCTACGTGTATTTTGAGTAATTTTGTGCGTGAAAGGCGGTCAGTCGCGCGCGGTTAGTCGCGCAGTGTGAATGGCGCAGTAAGTTTTACATTGCTATTGAGTCGCCTGCGGCTGCTCGAGTCGTGTGTTCTTTTGCAGTCGCGACGACTGCCAAGTCGCGGTCGCGTCAAAGGGTATGGTCAATGCCATAACTGAATAAATAACAATGGCGCGCGGCCAGCCGCCCGCGGCTAACCGCGTAGTGGAAAAGAGGCCTTAGAGTGGTAACGCTTGTGACAATCTCACAACCCTCCAATCATCATCATCATCATCATCATCATCATGATTATTATTACTATTAATAATAATATTTTTAATTAAAAGTGTTAAGAAAAATTGTATTATCATTTTTAAATTGATTCCTATGTCATGAAAAGGTCCCACAAGCCGTAGTGTCTAGTATTCTTTGGGTAGCGTAAGTTTTTTTACCGGTAGCTAGCATTGTAAGAATCTTTGTCCAGGCGATTAACAGCTGAGCGAAAACAGTGCACTGTTATGTTAGGCACACGGTCTGTAAATATCGGACCGAGAGGGTTTGAGATTATTTGTATGAAAGCAGTAATAAGAAGTGAAGTGTATTCTGAACCTGTGTTTAATTTCAAACTAATGCTAAAACTGTGCTAAATAAATTAAGTGATATTTCGTCCGGAACAGTGACTATCATTTCTTCAATGATATATCTCATTTTTGTCGGTCATAAGTAATTAACAATTATTTAAAACAAAACTGAGTATTCAGCTAGCATGTGTTCGAGCCGAGAGTGGGCCTTTCTCATCCATAGAGCCGCGTACTCACTAGCGAGCTGTAACTTTAACTGCCACAGTGTGTACGTGGACGTCGAGAGGGAAGGTTGTTGCACGCTGCGAACCTACCAGTATCATCAAACGCCATGAGTGAATGGACAGAAGATAAATGTCTTCAGTTGATAGACGCCTACAACGAAAGCAGTGTCCTATGGAACCCCAAGAACAAGGATGACTACAAAACCATTTTAAAGAAGACACTGAGCCAGAATCTACATCTAGATCCATACTCTGCAAATCTGAGTGGCAGAGGGTGCTAAACACCAATCCTAAACCCGCGCATTCCAATCCCGAATAGTGCGAGGAAAGAAGGAATACATAAAAGCATCAGTACGGCATCGTATTTCTCTAATATTATCCCTCCAGTCATTGCGACCTAAATAGGTTGGCGGAAGAAGTATTTGTCTGCGCTCGAAATTTAAATTTTTTCGCATATTCTCCAATAAATTCGAATGCAAGCCAAGTCGTCTGCCTTCCAAACTATCCCAGCCTAATCTATGTATCAATTCTGTGACGCTTTCATAAGGGCTGTAGCAACCAGTCACGAATCGAGCGGCTCTCCTCTGCACCCTCTCCACTGAGTCAATCAGAACCTTGCGATAAGGATCCCAAACTCCACAACAGTAATCCAGATGCGGACGCACTAGTGTTTTATACGCTATCTCCTTTGTATGATTATTAAAATTCCTCAAAATAAGACCTATGAATCGCAATTTAGAAATAGCCTTGCCTACGACGGAAGTTATGTGCATGTCCCATTTCATGTTTCTTTGTACTATCACCCCCAGATACTTCAGGGAATCAACCGTGTCAACAGCTGAATTGTTTATTTTGTACTCGTGAACAAACTGATTCTTTTTGTTACTTATACGCATTTCCTTGCACTTTTTGCAATTAAGTGTAAGCTGCCATTTACGGCACCACTCGAAAATAGCATCCAAATCGCGCTGAATTTCTAAGCAATCATTATCGGAGGTATTATGAATGAAACCGGGGAAATATGCAAGCAAAAAGTTGTTAATTTATTGGCTTCGTACAGAAGGGAGCGTATGAAAATGAAGAAATCAACCGGAACAGGAAAAAAATGAAAAACTATACCAGGGAAACAAAAAATGCAATTCAGCATGAAATATTTCAGATAATTATGGATGCTGATCAAGGATATCAGAACTCCATACAAATTTGTGGCTATTACTCCACTACCACACACTTCAGCTTCTTCCTGCACTATAAATCGAGATATAGCTCGCCCTTCCACTTCCCTTCTTTTTCTTCTCCAAATCAAAACCAACAAACTCCTCTGCAGAACCCGCCATATTCCCCGTACAACAACAATAGCGAGTATTCGGCAGATAGGAGTTTATAAAATTATGTATGAATTTTTTGAAGTAAATTACATTATTATTATTATTTTATTAGTGGATAAATGATTACCTTGAATTGTTCATTCAATGGCTGACACACTTCAGGGACAATTGAGCTTATGGCTTGTTTGGAAATGCGAAACAGGTATTTTAAGCTTCTAAGAATCACCAGTAGCTAAGTATCTCAGCGTCACAGCTAATCTGTCTTGAACCGACACTGCTTCTCGGAACGAAGTGTTTCTCTGTTCTATCTTGGGCCCAATTATGTTCATTAGATATTAAAAATCAGTTGGAGAGATTCTCGTGAAACTTCTGTAATTACCACTCATTTGTTGATTTCTTAAAAGAAGAATTATATCACTTCTTTGTTGATACATTCCATGAATACGCCATCTTCGAGGCCGTTTATAATCATCCAGTAAAGTATCTACAAGTATGTATGCTGCACAAGCGAGAAACACTCGTCCGACATCGCGGAGCTCCAAAAGAACGCTGAAGATAGAGTCGGCTTGTCGTTACCGTTACAGTGACCGTGCATACTAGAACCTCGTTACCGTATCCTTTCCTTTACAGTTACAGCTCGGTAGTGAGTACACTCAGTGAGGTGTTTCGGTGTTCGTCGTGAGCGAAGTTCGTTTCACGCGTACACACTAGAACTGTAAATGTTCTGTTACAGTT
The DNA here is from genome assembly GCA_031002005.1 of Vandiemenella viatica. Lineage (NCBI taxonomy): Eukaryota > Metazoa > Arthropoda > Insecta > Orthoptera > Morabidae > Vandiemenella > Vandiemenella viatica. The sequence goes on along the minus strand of JARYHS010012519.1, from coordinate 102,169,673 downwards.
ACAGCTCGCTAGTGAGTACTCGGCTCAACTCGCTGTTACCCCAGTTGGTGTGGAATTATTAATAATTTACGTGATTCGTCAGAGGCTGTCTGGTAACTGTCAACAAATAATAAATCAGCACTAATTGAGTGGAAAGCTCACATGCTCTGGCTTCGCATTCTGGGGGACGTGGATTCAAATCCTGGTCTGATCATCCATATTTGAGATTCCGTGTCCCAAAATCACTCCAGGCGAATGCTGGGACGGTTCCTTCAAAAGAGTTTCGCCAAATTCCTTTCCGTTCCTTTGTCTCGTTAAAACACACCGAGCGTGTTCGGTGAACGGTTAACGTTCTGGCCTCGCATTCGGGAGGACGCCGGTTCCAATCCCCGTCCAGGCATCCAGATTTGGGATTTTCATGGTTTCCCCAAATCTCTCCAGGCAAATGCCGGGATGATTCCTCCAAAAATTCCATGGCCGAATTCCTTTCCGTTCCTTGTCCCCAGTCCCATCACGCCTCTAATGACCTTAGCCGTAGACGAGGCGTAAAGCAGAAAGTAAAAAAAAAAAAAGCAAAGACACTGGATGTTTGATTCCCGATCTCCTTTCGTTGACTCAAAACATTTTCAGGCTCATTCCAAGCCAGTTAAAGAATATTTTCCAGTTATTATATACCATCGTTCACTGAGTTGAATTTTCCAAACGGTTTGCCTATGAAATTAGTCTTTGGAGCTTAACTAGGCCAGTCGCAGCAGTAACAGATTTGACGGAACTGATGTGTATATATATATATATATATATATATATATATATATATATATATATATACATACAGGGTGTTACAAAAAGGTACGGCCAAACTTTCAGGAAACATTCCTCACACACAAACAAAGAAAATATGTTATGTGGACATGTGTCCGGAAACGCTTACTTTCCATATTAGAGCTCATTTTGTTACTTCTCTTCAAATCACATTAAACATGGAATGGAAACACACAGCAACAGAACGTACCAGGGTGACTTCAAACACTTTGTTACAGGAAACGTTCAAAATGTCCTCCGTTAGCGAGGATACATGCATCCACCCTCCGTCGCATGGAATCCCTGATGCGCTGATGCAGCCCTAGAGAATGGCGTATTGTATCACAGCCGTCCACAATACGAGCACGAAGAGTCTCTACATTCGGTACAGGGGTGGAAGAACATGGGGCCCAATAAAGACATCACCAACAATTCCTGCCCACACGTTCACAGAAAATCTGTGAATCGAGGAAGTACAGTACATACTAACGAAACTAAAATGAGCTCTAACATGGAAAGTAAGCGTTTCCGGACACATGTCCACATAACATATTTTCTTTGTTTGTATGTGAGGAATGTTTCCTGAAAGTTTGGCCGTACCTTTTTGTAACACCCTGTATATTATATTAAAACCCCTAGTAATGAAAGAGGGAAAGTGGACATCCTTTAAAATGTAGGTAAAGGGACCGTTAGACCGTTAGAATTGGTCAGTGCTGCTCACTGAGCTGTGTTGCCGTACACTGGGTTGAGGAGGTACGCAAAACGGGGCCGGGCACGATTCCAGATTTCCACGTACCGGCAGTCCAGAGTGTGGTTTTTAGGCTGTTTTCCGCAGCCACAAAGGAAAATTCCTGGACGGTCTTCAATCTCCACCTCATAAACTACACATTTCACAAACAAAAAATACCCTTATCAAACGTTGAACATACATAGTTATACTTTTCACAGACAAATGGCAACTTTCTCCTTTAGTACTTAGTATGACCTGGCAGTAGGTATAAGATACGTGACGTCAGCAAGGGTATGCGGCCACAAAAACAAAGATGCAAATTTGACCATGCCAAAGATGAGTAACACTCATTAAATGTATCCGACCCAAAATCTTCGGAAAAGGTGGTGGAGAAAAAGAAGAAATGGTCCACTGGAATTCTGTTTTTGATCGGAAAATCACTGATAAACATGCTGCAGTTTGAGAGATGTGGTCAGTCGCGACTATGATTGCAGTGATAACTGTTTCGCCTTTTTCTTCGTTCAAATGATCTCTGCTTATCAGATTTAGTTTCGAGCCAACGTTCTGATATTTTTGAATCACAAAAATGATGTAGTCTGCTTCTCGTGCTGTTGACGTAGGCTAAATAATTTTAAAATAACCTATTGTTTTATATAGCCCTGATGGCACATTTAACATCTGAATTCAAGAGCTGCCTCAAGCAATACGGCGAACTTTTCTGAATCGCACTTTCCAGCCACGACGACATAAACAAAGGATAGGACTTCACTGAAGTTACTCAGGGAATATGGTTGCGTTTAATCCCGCGGTCTTTTGTCAGGATAGGTTATCGCGTCGTGCAGAAGACTGTTGAATACCTAGAGCAATTTTAATATAACCACAACATTAAACGATCTGGAATCTTAGCAGTTAAGGCGCATGCATACAATAGTTGGATTTGAAATCCATTTGGGTAGAATAATTATTGCTGGATTTACTTTCACCATGTGAATATGTCTCGACGCTCCGTCGTTCGGATTCCCCATTAATCTATTACATATTCGGATTACGCTGCAAATCGAAACTCAGCGGCCTATCAACCCTTTGCGTTTAAATCGAGGTAGTTACAGCAACAGAGAAAGCAGCAATATTTCGTGTAACCTGTGATTTTCTGTAATACGGTACAGTCCAGAAGAAAGCCAAGGCTATGCTCGAATCACAACAACAGAATCTGGGTGCCATCCGTCCAATCGGCGATATATCCTGTGCCTAACAATTAAACATTTGTTCTTATTTACAAGGACAAAAAAAAAATACTTAGCCTGGAGGCCTCACGATTCGAGGAACACAGACGCCCCTAGAAGCCCAAGGAGCTCGTGATATAGCGGTATTACTCGGTAGCCACTCAAACTAACTAAAATGTTTATATTTGTTCCATGTGGAGATCAATTGGAGAAGAGCATGTCACCACACCGGAGAGAGACGAAAGGGCAAGGAAAACATGAGGTATGACATGGCGGTGGATGGAACGTCATTCTTTTCAGGAATCTACCTGCAACGGTAGTTGACAAACGTACAACAACCAGCTGGGCTGATTTCGTGACGTGACTTGCTGCTTGAGGCAGCACTCCACGAGTCCGTTGAACACCGTAGGAAGGCATAATTAGATAATATACGAAGCTGGCTGCACACTTTTTCGGACAATGAGGACTGTCGCAACACAATTTATGGTTCGCTCCGACCAGACTAACTCCTAGATTCGTTTTACCCAAGATGTGTGGTGATATAATCGAAGAATTACGTGTACTCTCCTGCTTAGCGCTAGCAACGTGAGCAGGAAATTAGTATTAGCAAATGAAAGCATCATGAAAGTTTAAGTTAGCTTTAATTAACTGTTACACATCGTATAAAACACATAGATAAATACATAAAGCACTAATTTGATTATTGTAGGCCATTTTCTTCTACAGTTGCTTGATAATTAGTATTTGTTGTTTAATAATACGCCATTACAACTGTTGGATATTGTATTTATTTTCCAGATGCGTTTCGCCTCTCGCCAAGGTATCTTCAGCGTACAGGTTTTCTGTAATATGTGATTTGTTATTGAATTTTGAATACAATGATTTTTAGATTTACCAAAATTATTCTTATATAGGCAGCATAATATTACTTTATATTAATATAACAGTGTGATTACTAATGTTTTATATCCGTTTTGGATTATCATGCAAGACGTTTTATTTACATAAGTATACTAGGATATGTTTTATATTGTAACTTACATTTTACATTTGCATTTTGAGGTGCGGTCGTTGCTCGCCTTCGACCTCAACCAGCATGTAGTTTTTTTACACTATTGCACTTGGTATAGTTTGCTCTCGTGACTTGACTAGCAATCAATTTTGAGGCATAGTTTTCAATGCACGACATTGTCAAACTTTATGTGTGCGCTTTTGCTGTTCTGCTGTTTTCTTGACGGTGCTCTATCGGTAGTGTAGTGAGCGGCGAGTTTGAATTTCGTAATTGAATTTGTGTGTGTGTGTTTGCTTTGTTTTAGCTAAATGTGTATGTGTGGTGGATGGTGGAGACGCAACGTGGTATTATATTACTGTTGTGGTTGTGTGTCTGATGTGTTTTACGTCAGTTTCGATTTTTATTAGCTTGAACAAGGTTTGGTTGGTTAAGTTTACATGGTCATTAAGTACGTGTTTTCCTGAGACTATTGCTTTTTGAATTTGATAATTTTCTTGCAGAGTTAAAATATTGTGTTTTGTGTTGTTTGCTGTTAGGATTTTCATGTCTACATTTAAATTTGTGGGGAAATGATTATTGTCTAAGAGGTGTTCAGCGAAAGTTGAATGATTGCTATACTTTAAGGCTCGCATGTGTTCCTTGTCTGGAATTGTCTTTGTTGGCCGATGTAAACTGCCTCACAATTCTGACATGTCGTTGGTATATGCCAGAGTTATTGAATTTGTTTGTTTGTGATTGTGTTCTGATTTGTTTTTGCAGCGCGATAAGTCAACTCTGCCACCGAATTCACGGTGGAGCAACAGCATCCCGGGTTGGTTGTTGGTTACATGTACATCACGTGGTTACGCTGTTATTGGTTCATTAGAGCATACTAAACGTTTCAGACAGAACAGGTTCCAACGTGAACAATCTATCCCTGAAGCATGCTGAGTTGCAAAACACCTAATATTACACGAGTCGTAGTGAAGGGCGTGGGATAGGTACTCCAGCTTACTATGCTAGCTTCTGATAAGTTAAACTATACCCTTGCGCGAAAGGACGACTTCCCAGCCTTGCCGCCGACCAGCACACATTCATCTTGACGACTGCCGCCATCACTGCAATAAAACACTGCATCTAAAAGGACATCTACAACACTACACGACACCGCTACACACCGCAGGATGGCGTAATATAGTGATCGACTCCTGAATGGTGGAATTTTCTTTCACTGCCTGGGTTAGAACCACTTAACTGGCACCGGACACCATCGGTTTGCCCAAACAATCTGACCCAACGGTGCAGGCATCACATTATGAGTAATGGTGCGCTTCCTATTCAGACGCTCAAGACTGCTACAATGCAAAGCAACGGGAGCGCTTCCTATGAAGCGGCGGCGACCCGCGTTCTCGGAATCGGCCGCTTGAGCCGCGCGACTGTACCGGTCCGAGAGCAGTATAGACTCAGCCGCTAAGTGGATCAGACGAAAAGTTGTTGTTTACTGCGGTGGAGGAAAAATATTGGAGGAATTAGAGTGTAAATTACGTTGTATATATGATGTTTCTTCACCACTGCACAAGACCAGTCTGTAAAGAACAATGTTTGGAAAAAAATAGCGGAACTAGCTAAAAGATCTGGTGATAAAAGTACAATATAATTTAACAACTTTGTTAATGTTGTTTATTACCTTCACGTCACTTGTTGTTACATATTTATTATTACAGAAACCTTCAAAAAATACAAGCTACTTCGCGTAGTGTCATTGCAATATAACCATGGGTAATTGTAATTAAAACTTCATTTATTAGTTGTATTGTGTTGCTGATTCTAACGTATATTGCAAAGTGTAAAATATTCTGACAGTTCCCGCTATTCGTATTATTTTTTACTCCCATAAAAATGTAACTGTTGTATCAGCATAGAGATTCAATTTTCAGTTAGGCATCAAATAGAACTCACACTTTGCTCAGATAGAACTCTGGGTTTATAGGCACGTTCATAAAAATATTCTTTCATTGACTCATGTGTCTCATCTTCATCTGTATAGATATTGAACTCAGTATTAATCATTTTTATAATTATTTTGTTTCACGACACAAATTAATAAATAATACATAAAATTAATATTATAAATTCATAAAAATAGGAGTGAGAATTTTTAATAACATATGTATATACTTTTAATATAATACAATTAGAAAGTAGCTGTAATGAGTTCTGCAACGTGATTGCCATGCTAGGGTGCTATCCCTACACCTGCTATTAAAGTATTTCTGTGAATGAAGTTCTTACAGAAAACCCATCAATGTGTGCGTAACCTCCTTGTTAATGGTGCAAGACTTTTGGTAGGTAGTTTTTCATTTTTGTTTGTTTTATAACTAGCCCGCACCCGCGACTTCGTACCCGTGGATTAAGAATTTTTTTGTCAGAATTATAAATAGAAAGTTGCTAACGAAGGATTGGCCCAAAACAATATCGAGTAGGAATAATATGACAGGAAAGCTATCACTATATCACTGTACCGTCGAACCTGTCTCTTGAAGAGAATCAATTTCCAACATATTTCTGTCACCATTCGATAAGGTCTCAAAATTTCGTGACTATAACTATTAATCATACTGGAAAAAATATCCTGTTCCCTTCATACAGATTTCCTTATAAAATTGCATCACAACGATATAGTCATTTAGTCGTCAAAACATAACAAAATGACAGAGACTTACTTCCGTATTTATAATAATATTACTGTGGTTCACACTCACACTTTGACTGCGAACAACACCTGAGGGATCATTATAACGTAAAAAAGTGCACACCTACAAAATTGCAAGACTCCCTACGATTTCCTCGCATTGCACCCCTAAGTTTCTAATATCTACAGTTTAACATTTAATCCGAATAACCTACGGCCCAGGCCTGAATCTTACGATGAAAAACAATTTTTTAAAATCTTAGCCTCCACAGAGATTTGAACCGGAAACCACGACGTTCGTAAGCACGCGCTTTAACCACTAAATGCCAGTTCACTATACGGAAACACGGTACGGAGGCGACCATATCCAACGTGTCTATCTATCGCCGTATTTCGAAGTTATGAGACAACATGTGTTAATTATACAGATAATTTTTCATCCAAATGTAGACAGTACTTTTCTCCTTATTTCAAAGGATAAGTGTGCAAAGTTTCATCGAGATCGAATGAAAACTGTGGATTTGTATGAAGAATTACTTACTGTCCGCGAACAACACCTGAGGGATCATTATAACGTAAAGAAGTGTACACCTACAACATTGCAAGGCTATCTACGATTTGCCTCGCATTGCACCCCTAAGTTTCTAATATCTACAGTTTAACATTCAATCCGAATAACCTACGGCCCAGGCCTGACTCTTACTATGAAAAACAATTTAAAAAAAATCTTAGCCTCCACGGAGATTTGAACCGGAGACCACATACATACATTCATCTTTATATATAAAGATGAGTTATATAGTTTTTTTTTTCTCGAGGAATGCATCTCTAAGTGAATTATGCAAACAGCAAGTAATAATAACCAGCTGTTTCTAGCTTTATACCGATCTTCTAACAATAAATGAAATATCAAATCGAGCTCGCTAATGAAATCCCAGTATCACAACCGCTGGGAGACCGCTGCGCCATAAGAACCGCCCACTGCGCTGCTGACGTACAGAGTCAGATGTTGTATAGGAAACCAACCTTAAAAGAGATGATTCAGTTTTTTGCTATCTAAAGATTTATGAACGCAGAATATCAGTACAAAGATTGATGGCTTGGTTGGTATTGTCGTCATACGTAAGAGTATGCTGTGTCTTCCTGCTCGCCCCTCCAATCTACCTGGGTATCCAGCAGTCACTGATTTACGACCCGCGTCACTTCCTGGACGCAGGATGTGCTGATAAGCGGTTCCGGGGCGTCTCTCTCCCGCCTCCCCTCTCGTCATGATTTAGAGCTGAGGCCTCCCCCACCCTCCACTCTTATCGCAGCGACCTCCCCCCACTGCGCCACCACCCTCAGCCGGCAGCAGTAAGAACTACGCGCATAAAATTTGCATGCTAAATTCTTACAGAGGTCGCGGGCTTGTTTTCGGTCTTCCTTTGGCCCAATTATCAAACGACGTTTCTGCGGAATGAGATTTTTTCCTTCTTCTCCTTATACTAAGGATATCTGCATCTCTATAGCGCCTTACTTCCTGGCTCCCTGAAGCAAATATCATCAGGCTTAGAGGTGTTCTAGAATACTCTAAGGGGACAGCAGAATTTCTCCGACTGGAACATAAAAATTAAAATGCAAACTATACAAAGACATCAATATGAATTTTAAAAAAAATTAAGGTGACTGAACGGAAAGAATATTTTTTGCTGGACAAAACCTAGATCGGAAGTCAAACGATCAGAATTAATTCAATTTTATAAAGGTATAAAATTGTAGTTTAAAAAACTAAAATCTCCCTTTCGTAGTAATGTGAACCATAAAAGGTTAAAAATAATATTTAAATATAAACATTTTGTTTAACAGTGATAGGACTTCCCACAATTCAGGATAAATTAATTTTTTTGAATAAGCTTAAAGAATAAAGTCACTGATTAAAAAATTAACTTTAATGTAAAAAAGCATGGGGTGCTATTTCAATTGTCTTATATTTTTTGTGGTTGGCTGTTTGTAAAGACAGAGTCATTGTCATATGTTATGTAGAGCGCACCCCATGCTTTTTTAACATTAAAGATAATTTTGTAATCAGTGACTTTATACTTTAAGCTTATTCAAAAAAATTAATTTATCCTTAATTGTGGGACGTCCTATCACTGTTAAACATAATGTTTATATTTAAATATTATTTTTAACCTTTTAGTTCACATTACTACGAAAGCGTGATTTTAGTTTTTTAAACTACAATTTTATTTTTAACAAATAGTTTAAAAAGTATGTTTCTTACTGTTGGCTTTTCTTCGTCAATCTCTCAGATGAAAAATTCCATTACACGCAGCCATTTTTCTATTGTTACCGTCAAAGTAACGAGAATAGCAGGACGTTACTAAGAGACTGCTGTATTGTCAACGGTTCTTAAAACGAGTGCAATTTTTTTTCCTTTTTTACTGTCAAAGTAATGTGAATATCAAGATATAGCTATGATATTATTGTATTGTAATCAGTTATCAATACATGAGCAAAATTTCAAACAATTCGGACATCTGGAATTGGGTTAAAATTAAATTGCAAAATTTCACGACATTCAATCATTTTTCTGTTGCTACTGTCAAAGTAATGAGAATAGCAGGATATAGCTATTAAATTATTGTATCGTCACCGGTTCTTAATATGTGTGCCAAATTTCAAACAGCTCGGTCATCTGGAAGTGGGTCAAAATGGAGTTGTAAAATTCCGTTACATTCATACATACATACAAGTCAAGCTAATATAAAGCGTGTAAAAATGAGGTTAATTTTACGTCTGATGTGCTTAGCGATTAATGTTTCGATACTCAAAACACTTGTTGAGAAGGCATGCTTGGATTTTACAAGCTTCGATGCCATTGGCAGTGGAGGTCCTACCGGGCCTAACCTGTACATAAACATTGTGAGAAGGTTCTTAACGAAGTGCTAGGTAAAGCCATGAAAAAGCCCACATATATTTAAAATGTGTCTCGCACAGTAACTTCACCAGACTAGAGGCTACTACTGATAGGCCAATTATATTCCAGCAAATGGTTACTGATTACAGATGCAGAGGGAGGAACGACTGAAATCAAAGAATGAGGTGCAGTTGGCGCTTGACGAGGCTACGAGTTGCTTTATGTATGTTACACGTTACTATTGGAATGTACGAAAGTTAAATATCAGACAACTTCCAGCTACTACTAGTGAACTATGGGAATTTAATAAATAAAATTATAGGATTCGGATTATGTTGTTTGTGCTTGCTCCTGGAGAAAGTATCGTAGCCATTTTAAGCTGAAGGAAAAAGACTCTTTTCTATCATGCTTGAAAATATTTACAACCAAACTTCTCCTTTAGCATATTTTTAATTTTACAACGTCTAGACCGAACTAGTTGTGTTAGCAGACATACTTATGCGTGTTACAGCAGACGTAAATAGTAAGATTGTTAGAGTACTACACTTTCAATTTATTCATCGGGCCTGGTCTTTGGGAAACGTGGTTTCAAATTCCCGTCCAGCCATCCAAATTTCGGATTTCTATGGTTTCGCTAGTTCACTTCGGGAGAATTCAATGGACGGAATGCTTCAAGTACTTTCCTGCGTCTAAAAACCTCAACGATGCAGGAAGTAATTAGATAAAACGTGCATAAAGCATGCAATAATGTTTATAGAATTACAATTCCACTCTTGCGACAGATTCCATTTTCATTTTCTCGGTTCTCCATTTATGAAATCACCGCAAAACTCTCATAGTTGGTGACAGCTCATCTAAGCAGCCGTATTATTGATTTCATCCTGTGTGAAACCAACTCTGAACATTTTACACACTTATGGATACATATACAACCAACAAGTTTCAAAACTTTTAGTCATTCCGTCATTGGTCATTCGGGTGATGTGCTCATGAAAGTATGATGTTATTGGTTCTATTGGTTATTCTATATTTCTTGATTAGATCTCAGACACAAATGACCATCAACCAGTTTACTTGCTAAACTCTACCTTAATATCACCACTATGCTTTTAATGCACATTTTAATTTGTACTGTAGATTGGAAGTCAGAATTTAGGCACGTAAATCCAGCTGTTTTTACCCGTACAATAGTGTCGATATTTAATCAACGCTTGTTAATTTTATGTTTTTGAAGTGGTTCGCATCGTTCCAATTAGATACGAAACCTTCGTTTTTTGCTTCCTGACCTTTGGATACCATCGTTTCGTACAGCATCAAAAGACATCTAAGATGCTACGTTTGTGCAACGAGTAGAAAGAAAAGTAAACTACCTCTGATCTCTTAGCGCTTTTGAAGTATCTCTTATTAGGCCGATGTCATGTCTATAAGAGAGAACTAACGAGCCAGAAAACAGCACAGAATAACAAGCAACTTGGAGCCCAGCTGTTTAGGAAGCGGCGAACGTTTAGCAGAAACATGCCCCACGTTCTTTCATAGCCGGACGACTCGAAGCTGGCAGCCATATTGGATGCACTGTTTGTATATGTCTTCCTTTCTTTGATGTTCCCCGCCTCCCAGACATCGTTATTTTTATGACGTTATCCGCTGCATTAACTTGTCTTGATAGCTGCCGGGTGAAAATACAGTATCGCCCAGCCCGTCGTGAATTATTCAGCATTTTAGCCTCGTTTAAAGCGGGTTCGGATACGCTGAATTTTCTGCACACGTAGATTTTCATCATGGGCTTTTCCGATTTACAAGCATTAGCGCAGGCTCAATTCAGAACCCTTGTCCCGTTTATCTTCAAGTCAAACAGAATTTCAAGAAGCTTTGTAGACCGCATTTGATTCCGAAAACTGGACTAATATTTTGGCTGATAGATATATATTATTACTGTATAACTTTTTATTGATTCGTTTAATTTTAATAAATTTTATCAACTACTTAAAATGGAACCGGTGAACATGATGAAATTTACTTTATTTATGAAACACAAGTATAACAGAGGTTTCTCATGAAGTGGTATAAATATTTAAGTGCAAACTAGTTTAATGAAAAAAAAAATCTTGTTTTGCTTTTTACATTAAACAAAAAAAAGTTTGTACAAATAGTACCTCTAAGGGTTTAGTAATTTTATGCTAAGATAACCTCTATTGTGTTGACTTTAATTACTTTCTCCAATAAAATCGACGTTGAAAATAAGTACTTCAATTAGTGAAATAAATTTTTCACCAAAGCATAACTACAAATGATAATAATTTTAAAAAATATTAGCATGCACTTTGGATCAGTGATACAAGAGTTACTGATGACTATTTTTGTAGATGGTGAAGATCTAATAACGGTACCACTGAGCGGCCAATAATTGTATTCGTTCGGTGCCTAGAGCATTTTTTGGTGACTGTACGGTGTTGACTTCATTATATGTGCGTGTCTGATCATTTCTAACAAATCCACTGCCGGTGGCTATTGTGTACCAATATTTTCGACTGAAGTATAACAAAGGTTATAAAAACAATATTCTCAACAAGCTTCATTGCTGTTCCTGCTAATGTGATGGTACGACATGTGGAGTTATGCTTCAAGTAGGGCATGAGGTTAGGTCTGATCCATGGATTGATCAAATTCATTACAGATTTCTATTGTTTTCCTACTCACTCAGTCTAATACCGTGATGGTTCATTCACGTTTCCATCGCAGATTTCCTTCCATTTCTTGTACAATTTGATTGTCGACGCACTATAAAATATCTTCTAGCTTTTCTTTTTGCAATTTTGGCCTTAAGCCCGTAGAAAGCAGCATTCAATTTTATTGAAGTGTCTGTTCCGTCGTTTTCTCGGACAATAGGCCTCGTGAACAAAGTGTTCATTCAGTAAATTTTGGTGAACATGATGACGGAGATTTGAATCGCTGGAATATCGAAATATCGGTCATTTACCCGAGAACATATCTTAATTCTCATCGCCCAGAGAAATTTCTCTTGTTCTTCGTCATTTTTGTTGTTCATGGAACACGCGATGAAGAGACGTGTTCGAATTAAGTGATGAATTAGCAGTTAAATTATATTTTTATTATTATAATTATTACAGAATCGTAATTTCGTCCTTGAGGAAAATGTGTTCATCTACAAATTTGCTATTGAGCAGTCGCATCATGTTGAATCTTCCTTGAGAGTAAACGAATTCGCTGTCAGTTTAATTCCATACCAGGACCATCTATATAATCTGAATAGCCGACACTTTTGAATAAACGGTAAATGACTTCGGCATAGCAACACCCTTCTTTGATAGTGTTTGGACCGGACATTAATTTTCTGTTCATCTCCAGTTGAGTTAACATGAGATTAAACATAGGCTAGACGATTGGGAGAAGGGGGTGGGGGAAGGTCGTTGAAGAAATCAAAGGCGGCGTTTCTTACTCAAGACAAATTTCGGAGACGTTGAGGCCCAACGGTCGCCACCTATTTTCCAGTGTTATATCGGGCTTTAAGGGCTACAAGAAAGAAGTTTGTAATTGCATTCCCATGGTCGAAAGAGGATTTAGATTTAGTAACAGTTTATTAGCTAACAAGGAGACCATCAGACATGTTAAGAATGGCTTTTAATCTCCTGCATACATGTCGAAGGGTATACACTGCATATGTCTGAGGTACCTTCGTCTCTTCAAATGCACTCTACATTTTGAAATTTTGTCACCCAAATTTTAGGACTCTGATTCAAATTCATCTTCAATTACAAACTTTTACCGCGTGAAGTAATATTTAAAACTGATCTCATTACTTATAATAGATGCAATAAATTCAATTTGGCTAATATACAAACAATTGCTTGTAATATGTCTCATCCGTAGACATTTAAGAAATTTAGTCAGGAGGCGAATATGCTCGTAATCCAAATGTGACAAAAGCATTTTGCAACATTTCTAAGCCTTTATCCTTTCATTTTATTGTTGAACTCCATTGTGACCATTATTTTATTTTCAATAATTTACATGTCATCACTACACGGAATTTAACATATAGATAGCAGAAAAAATAAATGGTCTTCTCGATTTTACGTATTTCGTTTAAAGTATTTCTTGTTGGTATAAAAGTATAGAAACGATGGTGATGAAATAAAGTAACAAAATTAATACCTGCCTCTTTTATTATTAAACACATCAAAATAATATTCTTATAAACAAAAAATGAAAATAGTAATGCAAGAATAGAGACTTTCCCGCCTTTAACACAATCTGCCGGTACATCCGTCATGATTCATTCCGAAAAAAATGATTTTCTGAAAAAATGACGCTGTATTTTATGTAATGAAATTTGTTTTAAGAATTATTTCACGCAATAAAAATATGATAATTCAGTTGAAATAAAATAAAAATAATACTCAACAATTTCTTACAATATAAAATAAATAAAAATAATTGATACTGCAAGGATTTGAACGAAGGGAAAAATATTACTAAGACACTTCAGCACCTATACCACGCTGGCAATTGAACCTGTGTGTCAGTAATTCCTTTATTAAAAGGACATTTGGATTTTTTTATGCGAATATAACAAAAATTATAGCGCATTTGAACAAAGGACTGTAGCACAGACATATAGGGTGTATACCCTTCAACATATATGCAAGAGATTAAAATCCGTTAACTCGTCTGATGTTCCCTTGTAAGAAATGAATGATTTTAAATAGTGGAACTGGGCGCTTTAAGGCTGCAGATAACAAAAAAGTACCAAACATCGAAAAATTAGTGTCATTTCGCAGAAATCAGTGATCTAATTAATATTTTTAACATAATATGTATTTGTTAGTCAAACTGTGGACAATTCACAAAAGTAGTTAACATCTCTTAACAAATTTATTTTAGTAACCTTTCCTTGTTTTTGTATATATGATATTGTACACTTCACCTAAGACTGGCGCCATCGAATCCCTATTTCAAAAAGTGGATTGCATCCAAAATAGTTGGAGCACTTTGGCACTGTTTCAAATTATTTATTACAAGAAGTGGAGTCGCCTTTTTTTTATGAAAAATGAGCAGTAAGTATTTAAAAAAAAAAAAAAAAAAAAAAGAAGAGGAAGGCGGAGCATAAAATTTTTGCTGAAAATCGGGTGGTAGGCCAAATAAGTTCGGAAATTTGTGGGCTAGAGCCTCAGCTTACAAACTACTAAAACACTGTCATAAGTAGTTTTTTTCTGAAAATCGGGTGGTAAGTAAATTTTTTTCGAAAAATGAAAGGGGAGGGGCGATGATTAAATTTAATCCTGAAAAGCGGGTGGTACGCCAAATAAGTCTTGGAAACCTTTGGGCTAGAACCACAGATTTCAAACTATTTAAACCCTTTCACAAGAAATTTTTTCTGAAAAATCGGGCGGTGAGTATTTTTTTCCGAAAAGTGAAGGGGGAGCATTGAATAAAATTTTTCCCGAAAGGTGGACGGTAGGTCAAATAAGTTGGGAACCTGTGGGCTAAAACCTCAACTTTCAAACTGTTTATTAAAACCCTACCATATGTAGTTTTATGAGTAACGGCGCAATAGACACAGCACCGTTAAAAATGTATACAATACCAGTGGTTTGAATTCGGATGCGAAGGACACACGCCATGAAACTTAGAAATAAGGACGTCATTTATATAACAATCTAGAAATTTCGTACCATGATTATGAAACAGCTACAAGAGTGCTATATCAAAATAATTTTATTTGAACATCGTAAACTTAAAACTGTGCTCCCCTAGACGAAATATTAACCTTGTTGCAGGTAGCATGGTAACCGCTTTCGCTTCCTGTAATTGCGTAGTGGAGCGGGGAGCACATTAAATCTCTCTTTTGAGCTTCGCAGTGGCCTGGCGACAAAGAGTACTAATTGGACTATTGTTGTTGGGCAGTGCGATGGCGACGGTTTTTCATTATATGTTGTATGCTCGCTTCATTGTGTGGGCCGCATCTCTGCTTTGTTTCACGCGTCCTCAATACAGGGCTTCTTATTAAATTTCATTGTGATACGTTTTATTGTTCCAGCTTTAATATGGAAAGAATCCTCAATATACACTTAATTCGATTCTTAATAGGATCAAAGTTATGATTGTTCCTTTAATTTGATTTTAATTTGTAACGCAGTGACATTGTTCTAACGCGGGGAATAAAAATGACGAATGAAATTAAAAATTTCTATTGTTTACCAGACTTCACGTAAAACACATCTCATTATATGTATATATTTTACAGGATTCATTCTCCCCCATCCTCCCCCACTCAAGGATAAGCTCAGCAGGCAGGCTCCAGTATCGTTTAGAGGGCATACTACCATATTGCCCTACTTCATCCTTTCATTGCTTCAGTCGCTGACCAGTTGGTGGTTTTCGCCACAGGGAAACATTCTATTTGTTTTTTGGTTCTTGTCTGCCCGGGTGACGCAGAACCCAGTAGTAGACCAGAGCAGGGTGGTTAACACGTGGGCTGCACACATCATGACGCGGCGTCACCAGGACAGCCAAGAACCAACTGACTCTGGCCGCGGAAGCTTAAGATTACACTTGATTCTTTTGTTTGCCTCGTGACTTGTTTTATTCAGTAAATTTGCTGTAAGTCTGAGTTGTTAGACTGCAATACCAAACATACGTTGTTTCCAACGTAAAGGTGTCTCGTATTGAAGTGTTTTAGTACTTAATTACAGTATGTTTTACGTTATTAAATCGTTTTGGATAGGATCTCAATTTTCATCGAGATTACGTGTTTCTCTCTCAGCTTGTCGGAATATAGATGGATTGACGATCTATACTTAAAGTTAGGCTTTTAATACAGATGAAGTTTTCTTGTGTCATGTTTTAAACATAATTAACACTCTATTTTAAATAAACCACGTTAGCCTTTTCCTATTTCTATTTTGTTTACATATTAATGCCAATTGTATTTTTGTAGTGAAACTGACCCATTTAACTGTTTTAGGTTTGTCTGAATAGCAAAACATTTTGATTTCCCTCTTTCTGTGTTTCCACCAGTGTTATCTGTCTATTGACCGGATCGTTTTTGTCGGATAGAATTGCATTACCATAAAAAAAAGGTTATTCCTCGTCTGTCCATGAAAATGTAGTTTTCTGATTGTTTTTTGTTAAAGAAATACTGCAATATATTTCTTCTTCCTCTGTCATTTGGTCTTGAAGTAACAGAGGTGAATTTAGATTTTCCTAGTGTATTAAAGACGTGTTTTCGGAAGAGGCATTTACACCATCCATTGTATCTGCTGCAAGTGTGTATGACATGGCAGTGTTCCCTTCCTGTTCCGAATTTTTCAAAGATGATGAATCTATGTTTCCTACTTTTGATAGATTGTCTAAGAAGGATTGTATACACTTTAAGATTACTTTTGTACTGGTCTTGTGAGAAGACAGAATGTGTCCAATCGCAGTCTGTGAATTCGGAACACAAGTATTCAAGGATTTGTTCTGTTCGTTCTATTTGGAATAGAATCAACTTTGGAGACAAGAAATAAAGCCCGTCATTCCTCAGAATTTTTAAAATGTGAAACAATTTTAAAAATCAAATCAATAACACTCACTAAATCAATAATACAAGAATCATTTTCGTCTGAAACAATTTTTCTTTTCTTGCTTGGTTTAATTTCTTCTTCCAACTCACTTATGTCTGATTGGTCACTTGGTAGTTTACTTTCATCGAAATCTGACTCCACCCTTTTTACAGACATCATTTTTTCAAAGAATTTTTTCAATGACTTCTTGTGAGGGTGTATAGTAAGAAATGACTTTAGAACCATTAATGATATTTAAAACAGTTCTGAAACATGATAATTCCAAAGGATAATTTCTAGTCCCATTTTTCCCAGACACGTATAGAAAATAGTTAGTCGGTTCAGTTGTAATTCTAACACCAAATGTGCTCTCTAAGCAGATACCACAAAACAACAGATCACTATTAATAAATAAAGTATGATAAAATTTTGGTGTAGGAATAATAATTTATACTGTAGCTACATATTCCACTTATCAACCGTGGTAGTGATTTTACATATAAAATTCGCGCCCAATTGTTTTGTGACTCAATTCAGTACGTGTATGGTCGTTTTGATCCAATAAGAGTTGAATAAAGTACGGACTTGTTCCTCAAAAAGTTTGATCTTGAACTCAATTTGGTGATATTACGCAGAATAAATCGGCAATATCCAAACATGGTCAAGTTTTTTGCCACCACTTATACAGCCAATACGAGGAGTGAATGCTCCTTTTAGTGACAATTATGTGCAAAGAACTCTGGAAAAAAATGTGGGAGTTCGACAAGGATTGACAGTTAAATTTGCTAAAACATTTCCACTGCGAAATGTCTCGTCAACATCCTTCTGATGGCAGAAGGTGTAACTGGCTAGAAAATTCCGTATGTGCACTATATAACAACTTCGAATATGACGAAGTACAAGGAGAAAGATTAGAGACAATAATTAAAGCATGCATGAAACAAACCATTGTTGGTCATAATTGACAGCATTTGAAACATGAGGAGCTGAAGAATTTACAACAGGACTGAATGAAGAGGCGGTGTCACTGGATGAAATAGGTACTTTTTAGGAAAATTTTCCCATGAAACCGTTAAAGCAGGTGCTTCCTTCAGCACTGCTAAGTAATTTAGTCTTCGGCATGTTTATTAGTAAATCTCATCGACTTATTTCTGCTGTGGATACACATCACTTGTTGTAATAAAAGATCAATTATTTTTCTTATTACTTGACTTCAAAATCAACAACTCGGCTGTTATTACTTCAAACCTAGTATTTTATATGAATTTCTAGTCTCGTTACACACTGTTCCGTTATCCTCGAACACATTTGGGCAACTTAGCCCCCGGGAATAATTGAGGATTACTGTTTTTACGTAGAAGTTTTGGTGAGCATGTTGTAGACTGAAGTGGTGTGTTAAGCGGATTTAAATTTACAAATTGGCATTCTACCCTATCTATAAGATAGACTCTTGGAAAAAAAAAGAAAACAGAATGAATAAAAAAACAGAATTACCAAAAGAATAAAAATAAATTTTGGCTATGTCCTCACCTACTCATCAGCAGCGTCTGAAAAGGCCATGGTGTCAGTGGAAACTGTGATCCTACATAATTCAAGTTCGGAAATGAAACACTAAAGCTTTAAGTATTTTCAAGCGCAAATTTTTGTTTGAAAAACATCGCGATAAGCGGATAAGTTGGATATTATATTGTAACAAAAACTTACAAACATACCCTCGCGGCATGGATCATTTGAATGGAGAACGAAAAAAAACCGCCAACTGTGACTCTAGCCTCGCGCAGTTCTGTAAGAGCTTACTTTAAAGCCTGCGAGAAAAAATAACGTAGATTATCGACACTTTGGAAAACACAAACCCATTACTCTCTACACAGAAATTGTTCGCGCAGAACAGTAGTAACTGGCTTTTTTCTATAATTTATTACTTAATCAGTATACAAGTTTATCATAAAATTGAGTTATCGTGCATGAAAACAAGTGCACCTCGCTCGGTTATTTTCAGTAGCCATCTCCTGTAGTCCCGAGCCGAGATCCGAGTGCCGGTTCTCTCTCGGATCAGCGCCTCGGCGTATCTACAGCTGCCGATCAGCTTACAACAATCCGCAGTTCACTTTGATTTGCCACGCGATTAGATAGTTTAAACTTAACTTTTCCCGTTTGCTAGCTCACACTTCTTTCTCATACTCATGAATCGTTCCTTTATTGGCAAGAAATGAAAGAAAAAAACAACAAGCTTTTTCAAGGGTATCATTAAGTTTCTTATTGTCTGATAAGCTATAGCGACCAGGAAGAGAATTAGTACCAATATAGTAGTTTGATCCAGTAGAAGCCCATCCTTATGCCCGTTTCCTACTTTTAATAACTCCAATTCGTGGTTCAAATTCATATTTAAAACTTACATTTCCATCTACCGATTTGCAGCATTCATGTAAATGTGGAACTCCATAGGTATTATTGCTAGAAAACAAATTGCCAATGTCTTCAGATTTCCGATTTCAGATTCAGATTTTGCCGGACCACACATTCTGCTCCCTGGGGATAGGTGGTCAACAGGGTCACTCACCTGGCGGGAAATGCCTGCCGCCCGACACCCGAATGTGCTCTCACCCCGGCGAGCTTAGCCGAATATGTCCGACCTCTGTTAGATACGCTGGAAAAATCAGATATCGGGGATATCACATGACATTAGGTGCCGACCTGAAGATCCAATCCAAATGAGCGTAAAACTTAAAATCCTGGGAATTTCTGTTATATGTTAGCTTCGAGACTACAAGGGGCGGAGTGAGAAGTTTTCCTCGTGGACCGAAGAGCGAGGAGCTGGACATTCTACCTGCAATTCTAGTCGAGTCTAGTCTGAGGTGGACTTGGAAAGTTGGCTTCTCTCGCCAACTGCTATTGTACGATTTCTGGCTGCCAGCTTGCCTTGCCGGAGCAGGCTTATCACGGCGACACCGCCAGTAATGCGATAATGCGCATTAATAGACAGGACGTGTCTGTAGCCGCCGTGTGAGATAATCTCACATACCGTGGGTCATCTCCGGTCACCGCAGACATCAGACACAGAACTACAATGGTAACTTATTACGACCAAGCCATCTGATTGTGCATTCCGTGAAACAGAACCCTTAAACGACTTTGAGAGGATAGATCCACGTTCTCACTTTGTAATTGTAAAAACCGCTGAGCTAGCGGCATAATTTGCCAGAACTAGTTATTTTCGAATGATATATTGTTCATTCGTGGCGCCCATTACTTTATTTTTTAACTGTAAAGTCACAGTATTATGATACCTTTGTCTGAGGTCGTCATAACTTGTATTTTTCATTGTTTAAAAATGTCATTATTTCTTGCATTTTGATTCTGAGATATATTTAAAAGTAAATATACAATTGTTTGCTTGCTATGACGGCTAATTGTACCTCTGAGCGTTGCTTTTATGATTTGCCAATTTGTGTTAATATTAACGGTAAATTCGCTCAGACTTGTAATCGCCAATGATAAGAGAATAAATGTCATATTGTGACAATTTTCCTAAATTCCAACTAACATCGAGATTCTTGCAAAATTAAATAATTTTCACTCCTTCATAAAAATTAAAAATTAAAATCCCCTTTTATTAATCATAAAGGTATGAAAGATAATTGTAACGTAGTTTGCCCACTAAGGCACCCACTACAAACTTTATCTAAACCACTACTTGCACTTAGTTTACTGATTACTATCGGGTTAGCAGATTTACTTGTTACTGTACCTGGTTCAAGTGCAATTGCTAAATTAGCATCTTAATTATAACTTAACATAGGTACATAACTTATACGGCGGTCGCGTAGCTCAGGCGGTAGAGCGTCTGACTGCGGCCCGGAGGACCGGGGTTCGATCCCTGATGAAACCGAGGGACCTTTTATCGAAGCTGAACGTCAGGAACGGCTCCCCAGGCCCACTCAGCCCGCTATCCAATGAGTACCGTGGAGGAAACTCCGCGGGAAGGTAAAGAATGGCCGGAGCGTGGCGCTGACCACGTCACATCCATCCTAGTGCCAACGGTTGTAATGGGAATGCGGAGCTCCACCTCCGTGAATCCTACGGGAAGCGACAGGAGCCGTAGGAACCCCGTGACCTTTTTACATGACTTATACTATCACTTGCACTTAAAGTGCTACCAGTTTGAAAAATAGCTTCCAATCCAATTGGAGTTAATGGAATTCATAGTTATTTGACAAAACAATTATTAGGTAATACATTAAATTGAGCTCTACTTAAAAACTGAGTTAATCTGTTCGTCTCAAATTGTGCTCCTGAAGTAACAATACGTTTTGCTATTACAATTTTCGAAGGACCAACCACTTGTAAGTATAACCCCAAACAAAGAACTTTATCCCTATGTTTCCAGCCTTTACAAGAAACTGCTATAGTTTGCCGTATGAGGTGATGTAACGGGGAGAATTAAAAAAAAAAAAAATAGGAAAGTTGTTTCCCAATATCTAACGGGTTTTGACTCACCACATCCATTTTCACGTGGTATTATCACAGCCATACATATATATATCTATAAAACGTAAACCGGATATATTTGTCTTATAAAAACTCGGAAACTACTGAGCAGATTTCGATGGGTTTTCGCCGTTTTAAAGCATTGAATCTCAATTCAGTTGTTTGGCATGTTTTACGTTTCAACATTAAATAACGCAGGAGAAATAAATGAAATACTGAACCTACGATGACAAATCCCAAAGAGGGAAGGATTAGATGTTACATACTTCGCACTAATAACACGACTACAATGTCTCTGACCATAGCCTTTAATGAAAGCAATAAGATACTTTACAATAATAACCAAACAAAACTTGAAGTTTCTTTCCTTTAATTCGGGATATTCAATTTTTAAAAGCCATAGATAGTCGTAAAAATGACATAGAATTTCTTTAAATGTCTTGTCCATCCTGTAGAGTTCATGTGTCCATACTTAGTATGTACATTATACTGGAGAAATTGAAACACTGGAAGAGCCGATAATCACTTTGAGCTCGTTTTATAGCCTATGTAGCCGAACGCCATTTAAAAAAAAAGAAGTTTGGCATGAGTTTTTTTTTACTAGAACTGATGACTGTACAATATATTCGTTGAGTCATCCCGAACGGTAACACTTAGACTGAAAGAAGATTGTCGTCACATGAGACTTAAACAAACTTCGAAATCGGCAATTGTGGAGAACCATGTTGAAGTAGGACATAGAATACCAGTTCAAATAACCAATAAACATAACGTAACAGAAGGAAATTTTTAAACATCAAAATTTTGTTTAACAAAACCCGGGCTATGGATTAAGTAACATATTATAATGGTGTGTGATCACGAAACAAAGAAAAAAAAGAATCGGCTAGTAACAACTGCCGAATGGCTCCGCAGATTTCTAACCTCGATTACGTCATCTCTGGAACAGTGGATACTCTTTGGCGCTGAAGCACACAATCTCTGCCAAGAGATCGAATCATTACGCCTAGTGTGTCGTAAAATCACGAAGGAGCGGATACATAAACTCGAAGTAGCGCTGAGGAAGGTCCCTGGGTGTAGCGAAACATTGGCCACACCAATAATGTACCCGGACCACCATATATACTAACGAATTCACATAAAAAAATTGTGCATATATCAGAAAGAAGCGTTAGGAGAATCAGTGGTCCCATTCGTGAATATCCTTTACGCTTCTCAATAGCCGCGGGCAGCAGCAGGCCACGGTTGACGTGGGGCAATCGTTTAGTTATATATATATATATATATATATATATATATATATATATATATATACTTATGAGTATGTATCTGATGCATTAAAATGCACGGATGCAGTCCACTTTGAATACAGAACACTTTCAACAAAATACTATTATACATAGCAAAGTATTCGTAAAACTAAAATTATAATCTTTATGGTTTTCAACTTACAAAGTATATTAAACGTCAGTATTTTTTAGAATTTTTTGATTAAATATAAACAAGGTCTACTACAATGGAGATCAAATTTTAAGTTTCTGTCTGAAATTTACAAAATAAAGGGCCATGAACTTCGTAATTTTCCAACAAAATAATTGAAATAAAAATATCCCATTCTCCAACTAGAAGCTCTAAAAATAATACCCAACACGATGGCATAGAAAACAAAGTTTTTCTCGCATTACTTTCGTGGAACTTCAATAGAACGCAATTTAGAAAAATTTTAAGTTCAATATTCTATTTTGTATTATATGACCTTATCACTTCTCTAATTATTTAGCATATAAATATATGTGTAATTAATGTAATGTGTATATAGACTTTGTGAGGGATAGTTTTTAATAAGTTTGTAGTTTTTTAAATATTACATGGTTGGTTGTAGTTTACTGCCAAAGAGGCCGCTCGCGACGTAGTGTTCTAATGGCGTTGTAAGGTGTGTGTTAAGTTACTAAAGCGGCCAAATGTGTGCCAACGTAACATTTCTTTATGTATTAATTCTCGAGTGAAGATTTGTGAATTATTTGCTTATTGGAATCATTCATTTTGTTTGCTTTTATTTAACGTATTCATTTAAATTAAAATTCTGTTACGATAGTGTGACAATTATGATTACCTTTGCATAACACAAGTAATCATCAATTGAGCAGTAGCATAATCAGTATTCACTGACAGTCTGGACCATACTCGTCATTTTCAACGGGCTACTATACCCAATTTGAACTGAAATAAACCTGATTTACAGCTGAACAATAACTTCTTGACATTTTACTAACCAGCTTATATTCAGTCGTCGTATATAAACGATCCTTGAATCACTGTCAAATAGACAGCTCACATTTAAAGGAACACTAACGTTTGTGAGATAGAAGCTTCTGACAGAGGAAAAGACTGATCGACAGAAAACAACATCTCGACAGCAATAGACCTCCATTTCCCATTGGACATAAAATCCTACAAAGCATAAACAGTTTTCACAAGGAATGAACTCTGAAATTGCTTCTGTTTTCACTAAGAGCGTCTCCTTGACTCAGTACAAAACAAAAATGCCTCATTATCACTTCCAGGATGTAGATTTTTTTTCCGAGAAAAGTTATTTTAAAACCTGTTCTGAAATACCACCCCAAAGAACACATAATATTTACGAAAGATTAAATGAAAAGACTCGAAAAATTGGAATGATGTTCTTAATAAATCGGGTCATTACAAGTTATTCCGATATTGCATTCCCTCTCTTGTGCTTACGAAACTGCTAGTATCTCACGTTTCTAAAAAGTTAGGAAATAAAGTTTCCACAAAGCTCTTCAATTAGAAAACTGTACTATGGAAGTTTGTTCATGAATTGTGGGAGAGAGGTAATACAGTTTATTTAGAGGTTACTGCCCTCGTTTGTCAGCCAGGAATCGATTGATACCGGTGGTGCAGATGCGGAGTAAACAGTACAGTGTACAGACCTGCTAGCTTGCCGCGCCTGAGGGAGGCAACCCACCGCGATGTTTCCGAACCAGTGACCTGCAGTAGCGACAGGATTCAGTTACGCTGCAGTGGCGTATGAGTGTAAATCCTCCTGCTTCCTCGCTTCCTGGATATGACACCAGCAGAGCAGACTGAGGAAAATGCTGAAGATCAGTTGCAATAGTGGGTACCCTCTATATCTCTTGCTATCGTAAAGAGTGTAGTACAACTGTACCCGCTTAACATAGCAAAGACAATCCCATACCATAGTACGCTGGCCACATAAACTTCCGTTTACTAGATTGAGTCTGGTTTTGCGTGTATTACGGTACCTTCACGAGGATGTCGGCCTATGTTGTTGAGTATATAGCCAAAGGATTAAATGTAATATAATTGCTGTATATTTTCTATCTTTAAATCAACTTCGTTCTCTGGGATGTAAATGTGTAGCCCTACCTCTTAAGGTGGGGACCCACCAACCGCGTAAAACGTCTGCAAATGTTTGAAATGTTTGCAAACTAAGAATTTGTCCTGTGGAGTCGAGAAAAGCGCTCACAAACAAAGATTTGCGGTTGTTTGCAGGTGTTCTGGCTGATGTCGGTACATCAAAGTAATTCGTTGCCCGTGCGCGGACTATGCGCGTTCGTTGGTGATAGGTTCAACAACAGGGGTAAGTGTTCCGAACAGTTTCAGTTTTAAATTCATTTTAAAATCAAGAAATAATATAACAATGCACTGGGAAAAGTGAAAAATGTTTCCTGTTAATTGAATCATATAAATCAGCGCCGCAGATATGGTAGGGCCGTCACAAATATAACCATAACAAAATCAAAAAGCACGATGCCAGGAGCGAAATTGTAACAGATATGGGAAACACTATTGATGTTGTTAAGGGGAAAGAAAATTCTTTATTCTCTTCGTTCAGAAGAGAAAAAGTTAAACAACAGAACCCGATGGTGACAGGAAAAGATGTGTAATTTTATAAATTAATTTGTTTTGTTTTCTGTTATTACGTTGTTTCAAAGTAGTATTTATCTTACTAAACAACTCCTATCATCTGAAACAGGAGAAATTCCAACTGATTTTTATAAAAATATCATCACACTTCCAAAGAAAGCACAAGCCGACAAATGTGAGAATTATCGCACTATTAGTCTAACAACACATGCTTCAAAATTATTGACCAGAATAATATACCGAAGGATGGAAAGGGTAGTAGAAGAGATAGTAGGTGAAGATCAGTTTGGGTTTAGGAAAAATCGCGGTAAAAGGGAAGCAATTCTGTCTTTAAGATTAATACTTGAAGGGCGGATCAAGAAAAACAAAGATACTTTTATGGCATTTGTTGATTTAGAAAAAGCTTTTGATAATGTTAGGTGGGACAAGATGTTCAAAATTTTAAAGAAGTCAGGTCTAAAGTATCGAGATAGAAGAATACTCTATAAACTATAGAAGAATCAGGTGGCTATAATAAAAGTAGAGAATCATGAGAGACATGCATCAGTTAAAAAGGGTGTGAGACAAGGATGTAGTCTATTCCCTTTAATATTCAACTTGTATGTAGAAGAAGCAATGAAGAAAGTCAAAGAAAAATTTCCATGTGGCATAAGTTTTCAGGGCTGAAAAAATCAGTATGCTACAATTTGCTGACGACATTGTCTTGTTAGCAGAGAGGGCTGAGGATATTGAGAAGTTACTGAATGGCATGAACAAAGTACTGAAGGAAGATTTTGGACTGACTATAAATCAAAGCAAGACTAAAGTGATGAAATATAGCAGAAATGATACCAATACTAGTGGATTAAATATAAAAATAGGATCGGATGCAATAGGAGAAGTAAGAGAATTCTGTTACTTGGGAAGTAAAATTACAACCGATGGCCGAAGAAGGAATGATGTTAAAAGCAGAATAGCACTAGCAAAAAGAGCCTTCATGAAAAAGAGAAATCTTTTAGTTTCAATTATTGATCTAGGAATTAGAAAGAACTTTTTAAAACGCTTTGTGTGTAACACAGCAATTTATGGTAGTGAAACATGGGCTTTAGGAATACCGGAAATAAAGAAAATTGAAGCATTTGAAATGTGGTGCTACAGAAGAATGCTGAAAATTAAGTGGACAGACAAAGTAAGAAATGAACGAGTTTTGGAAATGATGGGTGAGAAAAGAAGTTTGTGGAAGAAGCTTACAGAAAAAGAGACAGGCTGGTAGGTCATATTTTGAGACATGCAGGATTGTTTAATTAGTTAGTGGAGGGAACAGTCGAAGGTAAGAACTGTAGAGGAAGACAGAGATTAGAATATATGAAGCAGATAATTGAGGACGTTGGCTGTAAGTAAGGGGTAAGTAGAAATGAAGAGGTTAGCACAGGATAGGAAGGGATGGAGGATTGCATCAAACCAGTCGAAATACTAATGACGGCAAAAAAAAAAAAAAAATCATCTGTTCTTAAGTCATACAGCAGTCGCGTGTTATTTATTGTTTTAAAAAATGCTATATCCATAATTTAGGTTTCCTTTTTCTCTCTTAAAACTGACATAATTACATAAGATGCAGCACTAGTAATAAGTTTTCTTCTCGGAGCGATTTCGAGACTGCAGGTAGCAGTTGGAACGACGACAAATGCTCGCACACGAGCTGTTGTTTGCGGATGTTTGGTTTGTAGAGACAACAAGCCAACAATCCCAACTGCAAAGACACAAACGTTTGCAAACGCCAAAAACGTTTGTAAAATATGCGTGATTGGTGGATCCCAGGCTTTAATCCAACATCGTGAAGAAAAACATAATACACGGCCTAGTGGTTCAACCAATGCAAACGCATTTATTATGAAGGACCTTCACATCAAACTGTAACTTATTTCCTCCAAAATAATACGTTGTCTACCCCCCAGCGTGACTGCGCAAGTCAAGAGGCCACCATCCTAGATTCCGGAGGTACAGCCGGACCATGTTCGATTCATGGTACCTACGAATTCTGAGACAATCTCCGCGCTCATATGCAACAAATTTTATAAACAAAAGTATACCTATCACAGATATTATAATTTACACGATTCTCAGACAGATGACATTACTTATGCTTCACGCATTGAGCACGTTCCTTTCGGCAAGGGGAGGGTGGAGGGGGAGGGGGGAGGGAGGTTGAGGTGTAGGATTGCGGACTACGCTGTACATGCTCAGAGATTCACTATGACCAGTACGGCAGTAGTCGCGATTCTAGGAGGCCTCATCAGTTAGTAGTTGAAATGGCTGACGAATAATAACAACACGATGTCACTAGTAAACTGCAATCACAGTAGACATTTCGACTTGGAAAAGTAAGTTATCTCTAAATTGATACTAATCTGAAGAGCCAACACTAACAGCCCTCAAACTTAAACTTAAATGAAATTGTATTTTGTGAATCATTTGTAGTAGGTTGGAGTTTGGTTGAATCTTGTAGGTTTGTTTTTCAATTAACTGTAAATCAGTGTATATAGACTTTGTTTTATGAAAAGAACTTATTTAGAGGCCATTTAATATGTTTAAGAACAGAATGGTGCAAGAGATTGCTTAAATGTTGGTAATTCCAAGTTACGATGTCTAAAGTACAATTTACTACAGTTTAAAATGATTTCTGTGAAAAATTTGTGTTTAAGTATATTTAATTCTCATTTCTGACTATTTTGTATTGATTGCTAAATGAATTATGTATTAATTCTGATTGTTTTTAATATGTTTCAATTGTTTAAGTATTGTTAATCTTTGAGAAATATCTGTAGGAATCTTTTGAAGTGTTACTAGAAATTTCGGTGGAGCGATCATCCAAGACAGTCAGTTAGTTAGTTTTTTCGCCAAAGATTTTCACCGACTAAATTTTCACGACGGCCAAGAACTGTATTGTCTGTGGAAGACGTGTTGTATACAATCACTGGATTGAATGTATTCATGTAAACAGTATCCTTGACGACGTGTTTAAGAAAATAAAAAAGTTTGAATTGAAATGTATCGTGGATTACTTAATTATCGTATTCATTAAACCACCAATAATCTTAGTACAACGATTAAAAGTCCACTTTTAACTATTTTATAGAACATCAATATACTTCCTATTTTTACCAAATTATCGAGAGAAAACATTTCGAAGGCTAAACATGTTTATGCCATGAAAATTTGACAGCACATAGGTTTTATTAACAGCAACCAGAAAACGAAATCTCTATTTATCATTTTTTTAAAAGGACTTAACACTTTTTATTCGTTGGCTCTTCGTTTGTGGACTAGTTTTTCGATGTCACATCTATTTTATCTGCTGGAACAGTGGTTTCCCACAGGTAGTAGAGTTCTCCTGAGGGTACATGAGGTTGCTTCAACGGAGAACTGTGGTAAAATCTTGGCTAGTGTAATAACTACGATAAGCTAAAAAAATTACGCAAACACTACTATCGCAAAGTATATTCTAAGACAAACTGTATGTGTGTTAGTCATATTACTGTAATTATATGGTTGTGCGAAACACTCGACTAGGATGAATGCACCGAGGGGGGTGA
>JARYHS010012519.1:102096944-102139824 GCA_031002005.1 Vandiemenella viatica | reverse complement strand
GAGAGAAAGCACTAGAATAAGATTCAAAATGTTTTGATGGTAATTGAATTGAATTTCAAAGGAAAGTACTGTACATAAAACACATTTTACACCGTTTAATGAAACAATGAAGACAAATACCACTACGTGCAGCAACACCAGATGATATTCTAATTACATCTATAAGTTACTGTGGAAAAGTATCTGGTTGCTTAACTCAGAAATAAGTAATTGATCTTGAAATACTAATATGGCGCTTGCCGGGTGATTGAAAGTGGGGCTGTTTGCTTCTTCTCGTATCTAGTTAGAGCTAAGCGTGCTTCTAAACCCGAAGGTGGGTTAGATGCTCCCGGAAGAGGCATACTAAGCCTGACATCAAAGGTAGGACGACCAGTTCCTTTCCTCTTTACCTAATCGCACCCAGCATTCCTACCGGGTAAAGGCAACTTACGGTTTAAAACAATATACAGCAAGGTGTGCGAGAGGTGCAGGTCGGGTTAAAGGCCTTTGAACATCTCCGCCGAGACAGGGATTCGAAATGGGGACCTTTCGATCTCCAGTCAAACGCCTTAAACACTGACCACCAGGCTCGTGTGGAATGGTGTTGCGTTAACGTGCTGTACTGCACTAAATCTCTCACTTAGACATAAAACTATATAAATGCATTATACTGAACAAGTTACCGTAAAATATCTTCAAACGAAAATAGATAGGTTCTTAGCATTATGAGAAGTAAACAAGTTAATACTATTCAGCAGATACAACGAGACACGTTCTTCCTTTTGAAGGCTGCAATTAATGTTTACTGCACAGAAAGTGTTATAAATTTATAATCACATTTGTCGACAGTCGTTAAATGAAAAAAGATTGAACAGATCTCTGATGTTAAGGAGCCAAAATAAAAGTGCAATTCCAATTAGTTTGGTAAACTCACAGCCAAGTACGAAATTTTATATAAATGGCGTGAAAGTTACGGGAGGTAACAAAAAGGTCAGCAAGCAGAATTGTACGAAATAATAATAAAAAGACCTTCATTGAATTTGGGATTACGACTGTTTTGTTAACGCCGCGCCGGTATTTCGTGTTTAGTACCTCATACACATACCGAGCTTTATGAATGAAAAGATAATATGTTAAGGTCAGTCTCCGGTCCATAAATACATCGTCGGCTCAGAAAAGTACTATCGATACTGACACTTTTCCGAAAAATGAAGTTAAGTAGTCTTTATATATGCTACCTCATGTTCAGTCAGTGCAATAATATCTTGCAAACATTGGTGACCAAACATTGTAATTACAAAATCGGTAAACTTATTGTAATATATAATCGTAACTAATGTTGCAGTAGTCTGCCACCTATATTGTTGGAGTCTCATGTGCCTTAAAATCTTTTTACTACTGAATATCATCGAACTGTTAAACAAACATTCGTAGTATTACGGGGAACTGTTACGTTGGTACCACTGAACTTAACATTGTAATTTAGCAGAAGCGCTGCTCACTGAGAAAGCTTACCCCTTGTCTAGTCCTTTGTACTTTCAGGAAAGTTTAAAATCAACAACGAATGCAATATTATACCGATAGTAATACTAAAGTGTTTAAGTCCTCTTCTTCGGAGTTTAGTATTAAGGTAAGTATGCTTTACCAGTATGTGATTTAAAGTATTGTATGGATTCGTGAAACCGTATGATATTACACAGTATATTGTAGATTCTTTTATCAGCAAGTGAATAATTATAGTAGTGTAGGGAATGATGAAACATAAGGTATTATTCAATACATTGTAATTAACTCAACATAACCTATTTTTATTTTATTGTGGAGAGCATAATATGAATCGGAATTATTGTGCCAACCGCATTAGTAACATTTCGGTTTATCATACTTTCCCGAAATCACTTCAGTCGAATATCGGGATAGTTTCTACAAAAGACGTCGTCTTATTCCTATCATTTTCTTGCCACTAATCCTACATCTATCCATATGGATAGAACCAGAAGGGCAATTTTTTGTGTCGGGCTTAATGTTTCGTCTACATCGCAGTCGTTAGAGACGAGGGAGTATAGGAAATGAGATTGAATTCGCGCATGGTATTTTGAAGGAATATGTGACAAACCACCAATTATTTTTTTTTTTTTTAAATTAATTTTAAATTATATGTATTTGTGTTGATGTCCGTGAACTGATTGGTATTTGACTCCAGAAGCCCTAGGGTGTATAGTATTTCTAGATAGCATAAGTATAGTAGCGTAGCACTAATGAGAGTAAGAAACTTTGTGCTGGCAACAGCTGAGAACGAGGTGTATGTACAATATGGCACCTGATTGTTATCATGTACAGGCGTGTATGAGACCTCTGCTATATGAAAACTGTAAATATATTATTATTTTTCTTTGATGTTGAAACTAAATGAAGTACGGTTATTTAAATGTTGATTACAAGTAACGTTGATGCCTAAATTGAGTGATTCGTTCTTGAAACTGAATTTTATTTCGTAAGCAGTAACAGAACCTATCATTTTGAGCGGATCTGAATTCACTAACAGCATTTTATTGAAAATAAATGAACTGCAACTTCCATGTGTTTCTGATTAGATGGGCCTTTTTCGTTCAAAACGCGCTGCATCTCCTATAGGGCAGTCCATTAACTACGTGAGGTGAAATAGGTTGGGGGGGGGGCTCAAAGAAGGTCTACAAATGACGCGAAAGTCGATTTTAAGGGGGTACAAATCGACTTTAGGGGGGTATAACCGCCCTGGGAGTATGAGATCTAAAAAGGTCTCAAAAAGTTGCGAGATCCATTCGTAGGAAGGGGGTGGGGTGTCTCCGTCAAAATCTCACGTCATTTTTCAGGGGGGGGGGTCCTACCAAATCTCACGAAGTCTCACCAGAGAGGGGGGGGTCCGGAATTCCGGAAAAACACCTCACGTAATTAATGGACGCCCCTTTAATAGCGTGGAAGTGTCGTTAATCTACGCAATACTTCGGGAAGTGTACCCGTTGTTGCCGACTAATTCGTGGAAAGCTCATGAATCATTGCAGCATTAAACCGGATTAATTTTGGGAAACCATGGGAACTAGAAATTTGGATAGATGGACGGGGATTTGAACAGGCGTCCTGCTGAATACCAGGTGAAAGATTCACTGTTCTCCCGGCGGGCTCGGAAGAAGGAACAAATTCGTTTGGGACTGCTGCGAGGACGCCTGCTGGAGCATTATCTGTCTATCACCTACGCCTCGATTTTTCAACAAGCCGGTGCGTGCCTTCTTACCGCCGATGCTGGCGTTGTAGGCGACGCCGACGCCGCAGTAGCTGTTGAAAGCGACGGCCGCCACCTCCCCGGCGCATCTCGTGCCGTGCTTGTTGTCGCCGTTGTCACGCGGCGTCGGATCGGCGTCGTTGCTGTTGATGTCTGTGCTTGCCAGAGGGTCCTGTGGAACAGAAGGGGCAAAGTGATTCACTAAGCTGGCCGTGTTACAACTTTGATGGCAGCTGTGGTCAGCGGTATTAGCGGGCAGCTTCGAATGCGCGGTTGCCAAGCTATGTACTTAAGACTTAAATTCATCTGTTTGCTTGCAGTAATAGTTTGTGCGTTGAAGATCGTACTAGACAGCACAGGACGCTTAGCGTTGCTTTTTGCTAGTGTTAGAGAGAGAGCGTTACGCGAGAATGTTCCCAAGTGCGGCAACAGCGCGTTCGCACACACCCGCCAGTTTCCCCGACCACAGCTAAAGTGAGTGGCTACAGGGGGTAAGTCGGAAGTCACTATTCTTCTTTGTCACTGATTTAAGTAACCGACCTAAGGTGGTGACTGTTGGTAGAACATATTGGTTGTCTGCAGCGAGGGCAATATTTGACCGAATGGGAGTCATTCCTGCTTGATTAATCCTTTTAATTAATGGTAGCCCAGAGAGGACGACATGTTGCCCAAAAATTTCGTCTCACACGGTTTACGCTACCGCCTCGCTTTTTTAATAATTGCAGGTATTTCGCTTCCTCTAAAACCATCAACTAATACAACAATAATTGCGATTTATTTACACATAGAACAATTACTACACTTTTTCACACTCATAAAATCCTATATAACAATACTGCCGATTTACACAACCGTTCAAATATATCTAACATGCACCATTACAATTCTTCTTCTCCTTCCTTCTTATGCATTCGTCTACTTCACTCATACAGTATTACCAACTTCAAATTTAAAAAATATAACAAAATTACCCCGTATTCTAAACATGCTACTATACTGTGAGGCCTTCTTTAATGATTCCATATATATATATATATATATATTTATTTACATTTTTATTTTTTAATGGCTGGTGATATGGGATCTTACAGAGTGTATCTTGGAGGTCAACAGTAAAAAATTCATAATAAATAAACGTGGGAATGGCTACCCCAATTGCTTCACCGTTTTAATACCCAGATGTGTGTATGTATTTCACTGACGTGTAAATGATATTACTAAAACAATCCTGAATAAATGGCCTTCTGAGCTAAGGGTATTTCACTCCTGAAACTGTTCGTCTAGGAAAGGTTAATTTCTAACTCACTGAGCTCTTAAGATGAATGGAGTTATCTACCATGTAAACTGATAAGATTAATTTCGTGAGTTTAGCTAAAACAATCACAATAAATAGTAAATTTATTAGTTTTTGATCAGCCAACAAGAAAAATAAATATTTCTCGCTTATGGAAAGAAAAACGAAAGAAAAGTCGACGTTTTGGAGAAGATTTTATCCTGGAAGAGGGTAGATACAGGTTAACAACTTTTGGATTGCAGATTGAATATAACATCGGCAACTCGTTTAAGAGACAAGTTCATTGAAGTAAGAGATGATTTAGTGCATTCACGATTGCCAAGTAACTTCTATAAAATGACCTTCAAATAAGGCTTAGCTTGGAGCCAAAATGCCCACAATTTTTTAGTATAAACATTTATCCACATATAGCGAGCAACATATTACGATGTACAAATGCTACTGCTGGCTATCATGACCTAATGTATCTTAATTGTTCACACCTTTTCATATTTGACTGTATTTTTTGAACAGTATGGCCATGGATAAGATCGAAATGTTTTGAGATACTGTCTGATAAAAATTTTACGAGGAAATTGTTCTGAACTTATACTTGGTGTTGAAAATCCGGTCCGTTATTAGTCAAGTGGTACGTGTGTGCTGATGCTGCACTTCTATCAGCTCAGGTTAAACAGAGCTCCGGATAGAAGCTAATTACCCAGGGTTATTACCCTGTGGAGCTACACAAAGGTGAGCTAAATCTCTTGTTGGGTGAAAACGTAACTGAAACGGAACAATAATTTCGGCTAAACGGGAGAATACATACTGACACACTTTGAGGCTTACCTGAGTATTAAACACTGTTTCCATTAAAGCTGCAGTAATTTATACTTATTTCCTTTCAGAAAAAACTCTTTGACTTGATTACTTTCTCTGAGGGAAAAAGTTCATTTTGAAGTAGTTGCGATTCTAATGTAAAGAAATCTGGATAATTAGGTACCAATGATCAATACTCGTTTACATTGCATAACAGTTATAGTAATAACATTCTTCTGGCTGAGAGTAAAAGTTAACTACAGAGCTATGTTGTATTGGTACTTTCCTATTGTGAAGCTTTCATGGTAGCCAGTATACATCATGTTAATGGCCGTGCAGTATGGGAGTACTCCATTAGTAATAGCACGCCATCAGCTTGTTTGACCTCAACACTACGCAAAGTCCTTTGTATAAAATACACCAGTGACTCACTGGACATTCTGAGAAATCTAGTGTGAGTCCAAAAGGCACTAGGCCTTCACTGCTTGACGTCGGGAGATTGTACAAAAATAAAATCGAAAAAACCACGGAGTGATTTCGATGTCGTTAAAACGACTAATCCTTCATTGAGGTAATAGGAACTTACGAAACATCATTATAGCAAAGGACGCAGGGAACGAAATTACGTATTCGTCTACGCTCTTCACAGGTACTCCAGTTATGAGAAAATAACATAAAGTCTTGTGAACCCAAATAATACTTGTTATTTTGTGAATACGTGTGCGTAATTTAGTGATTTAAAATTGTATGGTAGTTGAAACCTGCTAAAGAATCCCGTGCCCTACAGACCTTAATTTTTTTTATGAAAATTGAATTATTAGTTTATAAATTTGTATTTCGGCTACGGACATCCAAATAAATATTCCAGAGGTATCCACGTAATATTTTGACTCTACAGTCTACAGCAACAAGAATAATTTAAATTCTGTAACGTTGATCTATGTTCATTTTTGTTTTCATTTAAAAAATAAGAAACCGTTGATTGCCGATATTACACCTATCAGCAAAAAACTTTCTTTTCAAAAAAAAAAAAAAAAAAAAAAAAAAAAACAGGAATATTAACGAAAAGGCAAAAATTATTTTAAGAGTTATGAATATAATTTTTCTGTCAAATTTAGTGTAGCACATAACCCGTTTCGATGTTCAAAGTATAGTTAATAATTTGGAATATTAATGTCGTTAAACCAGTAAAGTAAAATAACATTAAATTCGAATGGCCTTATTACATGGTGACAGAAATTCGAATTGCCGGGCCTGGACCTACCGTTATTCTGACCAAATACTCACCTGAACAAAATATAGTGTGTAAAATTTCCTGTCAGGACTGGGACTCAAATTTAAGGCCTTGAAATTTAAAGGTTTACAGTCCACTACGTAGATCAAGTGACATTAAATGTATCGTCACACTGTTTGTGAAGGTGAAATAAAAACAAGTTGTTTGAGAAATCTATGGCATTAATAGAATCCAAGGAAGGTGAAACCAATGAAATAATAAAAATAGATTTAATTGTATAAATGAACGAAGTATTTCTCAGTGTGGCATATTTAGGAGTAGTTTTCCTTACGAAAGGTGAGATGTCAACAAGTATTTAAGCAGCTATATTACCACACTTTAATAGGTGTTCGGTAGATAGGTCAATTGTTTTAGTCTTCAACGTCAATAAGTAATTTCTAACAAAATTCACTTGCCTGAAAATTACTCTGTAATTATAAGTAGTATCTGAATTAAAGTCTCTTATTTATGAGTAAGAGGAAACTGTATAAACTACTATTAAGTATTGGACGATACAAGATATATAAGCATTTGTGGATAAATCTACGCAGAATCGGAAAAACAAAATCGTCACAGAAAAAGGGAATGCGATTTGTGGATGATATATATACCGCTCGTGAAAGATGTAGTATTTGTTTGCGCGAAGGCACATTCATCTTGCCGGGAAAACTATGATGAATTATGGATTGTTTTTCTGCCTTTCAAAGAACAAAGGAATATGAAAACACGTTGACCAGCAAGTCTGCCCTTTATTAATATACAGGTGCACGCAGAAGCAACTCACGACATAGCTTTCGTTTGTTTGACATTTAGTTTGAATTGTTATTTGACTTCAGTCTTCATTAAATCCACTTAATCATAATTAAGGAAATTTATATAGTGTGCATTTTGCTGGTAAAATAAAACAGGCCGTAAAGTACTGTAGCAGAGTACGACAGTAAATATCTTTTTTTTTTTTTTTTCTCGAAGTTTATCATGTTTCCTCCAATACCGAAAACAATAAATGTGTGCCACATTTATATAATTTAGACACTCATATTATTTGCGTTTTTTTTTTTTTTTTTTTTGTTAGTTTATTTTTTTAATTCTATAAACTGCTCTTAAAATTATAGTTCACTTAACACTCGTCATCCGCTAAGAAATTCATCACACATTTTCACTCTTGTTTTCACGTTATAGCAATTGATATGACAAGTTTCAAACTGCAAAATGTAACCTATGTAACTCATAGAAGAATATCCGTTTCTTTCCAGATATGGTACATAAATAGGACTCGTAGAAATATCACAATAGCGTCATAATAACAAATGTACTTTACCTCAATTTTTATCTGTTTAAGACCTACTACATAAATTTGATACCAGCAACACATGACACGAGTATACCGTTTTTAGGTAAAGATTTTTTAATTGCTCAAAACATATGAATCAGCTTTAAATCGACAGCACATATGCTCGGGTTGAATAAAATTAGGTACTCTTATTGCCTACAAACATATACACGTTTTAAAAGTGAGTGATAATTAGATAGTACAGTATACTGAGATATAGGCACCACCGCTCTATAACACCAAAGAAACGACCTCTTAAACACTTTTTGCTCTTTCGTGCATTGATTTTTATAACTGATCGGAGCATAGCGGTTCATTGCCTTGAGAAACAGTGGCTAAAGTATGTGGCATAACAGGTGTAAAATCATAGGTGGTTACTATTGACGAATTTGTCATCACGTCATAACTCAGTATATGTAATGAGTGATTTCCATTTCCATCCCCAGTGTAAATGTTTTCGATAATTGTTGCTATATGTAAGGATGACTATGATTGTGGTGTGTGTTTAATGCAAAGTGCTATTATTGTTTTGGATGCTAGATAAAATTACGGAGAGGTGAAACTCTTTGCCGATCCCTTCAGCCATCTTCCGAGAGACATATAGCTCACTAATTTAAACGTTCATATCCGATCGACTTTATCTGCCATAATACCTTGTTACATATGGATTTCAAATCTACCCATTTATTTCTTGATCAGTTATTGCACTGACTAAAATAACGAACTGTGTATACCAGTACTGACAGTCTGTAACAAATAAAGACTTAACTTCCATAGCAGGTACTGATGTAAAAAGAAAGATAGCTTCAAAAAATCCAATGCTGTAAATGAAACTAGAATATGTTTATAACACGAAATAAATAAAAATAAAAAACTGAAAAATTGTTAAGTTTTATGATAAAAGAGAAATCAAAACACAATTATAATAAATTTAAATGTACCTTCTAAAGTCTAGGTAAAGCAGAATTTCGTCAAAAAGATAATACGAATTAAATGACTTAAAAATCATTAATCAGGAATAACCAGCACCTAAACACCAATTTTAAACATAGCGGAGCCTCCATTGGTTATTGTATTTTTGAAGAGAAATAAATATCATACAGAACTTTATCGAAGTAGACTTGATATTCTCCACATGTAACGGAACATCTAGAAGCCTATTATTTTCAGCAGCCACAGTTTGTTAAAAAAATTTAAGTATTCCTTAATTTACACTTAAACGGCTCGCATAAAATAAAATGCAGTGAAGTTAATAAGATAGAACCAAAACACAGTGACTGATTTCTTGTGATTTTAAACAAATGGGTGTTGCTTCGTGTACAAAATTTACTAATCTTTCAACTATTATTCTACAATGTAATCGAACTCAGCTTGGCAAAAGTATTTAAATCTCTAACCTGAAAATTATTCTACTCAATGTTTTTTTCAGTATTAAGATGATATTCGTTATTCTTTTCTTTTATTAAAAACAAAAAAATACTTTATTTACCCCAAAATTCCTCACATCATAAACAAACAACTAGAAGTCATATACGAAATGGATGGATGTAATGCTTGCAGTAAACGGAAAGAGCAATATCTTCTGCTAAAAATAAAATATTGTATTACCCTCCAATCACTCTGTAAAGAAAAATGGAATAACAGACTGGCATATTTATCTGCGTTAGTCCTAATTGCCTTGGTGCGTTAAAACGAAAGCTTTGTAATCTATCAGATGAGGCGCAATAATTAATGACAAGTATAAATCAAACGTGAAATCGATGAGGAGTATCGGAAATACAATTAGCGCCCGAGTTGGCTGCCGTTACCTGGTGCTGGCGTCAGATTCCAGGCAGAAATAGCGGTCGGAAAGTCTCTTGTTACCAGAGAAACTCCGCACTCTCTCCGTCACAAGCAGCACAGTCTCATATTAAACACCGAGACTCAGTATAGCGGCATTCGAAATTAAATTTTGTTAAAGCAAAAGACAGGAACGCCTGATAACCTTCAGCAAGACTTCTTGTTGCATTAAAGTACTTTAAGGCACTAAGTATTCCTTCAGCTATTTCATCAAAACCATCCTATGACATTTTAACAGTATCGAGCATCATATTCATCCTGTAGTATCAGATCCAGCCATTTGACGCAAATGTAATTTAGTTTCACTGTCGTAGATTTAAGCAAATCAGAGTGTCTTGTAGAAACGTAGGCAGAACAATGTTGCTAAATATAAATGTGGGATCAGATGTCATGGAGAAATTGGGAGTGTTCCGTTGTCTCTAAGCAAAATGACGAGTGATGGCAGAATTAAGAACGATATTAAAAGCATGATGGAACCACCGAAAAAGCGTATTTAAAAATCAGAAATACTTTGTTTTACTCTATGGACATCCGTAATTCCAAAAAGTAGAAAAATTGAAGCACTTAAGAAACCTATGAGCGAGATGTTGGAAATTAAGTGGTCAGATAGAGTATGAAATAAACCAAATTGAAAAATGATGGATAGGTAACTGTGTAAGGAATCACAGAAAGAAGAACTATGATTGAATTTAAGTTTCTGCGACCAACTGTATTGGCTAACTTATTATTGAAGCGAATAATCAAAGATAAGAAATCTAGATGAAAGTAAAAATTGTAATATGTCAAGTACAAAATAAGTAATTGTAGGTTGTAACGGGTAGATTGAGATGAATATTAAACACAGAATAGGAAAAGATGGAGGATTAAAAAGAAATCCTAAAGGCAATGACTGAAAACGACATTATTGTTGTTACCGGTCGGCAAGTCCATATTTTCTCAGCTGATGAAAGAATAAAATCTTTGCTCTAGCAACATGCAATTTGTCTACAAAGTGACATCTCAAAGTGGAATTCTGTACGATATACTTCAGAGTAGGCAGGTGTCATTTGTTTCTGAGTTAAAAGAATCCTTCAAAGTCAACCAGATCTACTTAGAAAAAATTGGCCATTGCCATCCTAAAATATAAAGAAGACATTGGAATGAGATAAATCTTCCTATCAGCTAAGGCACGCCAACATTTCTTACTTTCACCGAGCGTGGTTGCTGAGCGATAAAACTATGGCTTCATATGCGGGAGGACGCGGGTTCAAATTACATTCCGGCCATCCAGATTTGTATTTTCATGGTTTCCAAAAATCACTTCAGGCGAATGCCGGTATAGTTCCTTCAAAAAGACATGGCCAAATTCCTTCCAGTTCGATTCAATTGGTCATTTCCCGCCTCTAATATCCTCGACATCAATGAGCCGTGATGCTATATGCATCTGGGTCGATTCTGAGTGAGAAAATGTTCTATTCAGATCTTCTTAAATCGCTGCAGTAGGAACTACGATGGAAAATGTGACCGTTTAGGTTCTTTATACCGGGTATGTTTCTACTTGTTATTTCTGAGTTAAAAAATATCAATAATCATGGCTGATGTAAACATTAAAATAGAACCGAAAGTTTGCCCAGA
This sequence comes from Vandiemenella viatica, assembly GCA_031002005.1. Taxonomy (NCBI): domain Eukaryota; kingdom Metazoa; phylum Arthropoda; class Insecta; order Orthoptera; family Morabidae; genus Vandiemenella; species Vandiemenella viatica. Next base: position 102,128,441 of record JARYHS010012519.1, on the reverse strand, counting down.
AAAGCAAATCGTAAACAGTATTTCGCAGATTAACTTTCCTTTACCGTTATACCCACGCATATGAAAAGATATACCACCACAGTATTTGGAAAATATTGATTGTGGTTTTGTTGATACATTCGGTGTAGAATTTTAGTTTAACAATAAGATATCTATCACTTTTCAGAGAAGCCATTTGTCAGTAAGGACACACAGTATAACCAATCTGCGGGTATTGAAATTGCTCTTGGCTTCAAGATGCATCATCCATAACGTGCTACCTCCTTTATGCGTGTCATAAGTTATGGCGGGAGAGGCACTTAGACGATAGTAGTTCTGTTGAGTGATTTTTTTACGACCTTATTTCTAATCGCCGACGAAGTCTTTAACGGTGGAAAATGGCTATGGGCAAAGGGCTGGAATAAAACCATCCACGACGTTTTTATGAAGGAAACTAACTTCCCGGTTTCACCTTAGTGATCTCTGGAAACCATGAAAAACACTGGTACGTGTATCAGCGTGTATATGTACTAGAAGTGAAACTTAATGGATTTTCCTGTGTATTTTTGCTGTGTATTTTGTTTGTGTATTTTTTGTATTTCTTTCGCAGTCGAGTGGACGAACGAGATTATCTTTACTGCATTCGTATAGTAAATAGGAACTTTGTTCAAGTTGTTCTCGTAAATACATTATTATTACTTTTTTATAAAAAAAAGTTTAAAGCAAATATTGTTAGATTAGACAGTGTTGCATTGAGCCTTAGTCTTTGTTTTCTGTGTACAGCTGTTATATCGCGGAACTACTTGTACCAAATTATTTGATAGTCATTCTTACAATAGAATTTCGTTACTAACTAGCTTCTAAACCCGTTAAAAATGACTGGTTTAAGGCAGATTTCTGGCTCATAAATATTTTTTTTTAATACTGAAATCAATCATTCTGCTGTAAAGACGAATATTTCTTCATGCAAATGAAAGCTTTTATGGCACGCGCATTAATACTTTCATTGTAAAACATAAGCATGATTCCATACTCATTTTCTTTTTATAATTACGATCAGAGATTATAATGAAACCATCTACTACATAGAAGGAATAAAAATAAACAAAAAGTAATTAGGAAACAATTTACACATACACATACATAAGTAGAGAACGTAACTCGTAACGCTAACTAATTCAAAACGATGTGGCGAATATTCATTGTTTGACATGAGCTTCAATGCCAGTGGGCAATATCATAGCAGTTTTGCCGCGAAAGCGTAAGTAGTTATGTAATATCGGAGCCGCCTGGGTAAAAGTATCGCAAGATGTTAATTTCGCATGTGCACTTAACGCGTAACTCATAACACGTATGTAGAACGCGTAAAACCAACAAATTTCTCCCTATCTAAATACGGAACTAGGAATCGAGTCCGTGCACTATAAAATTACCTGTGCAATGCCAGGCTAGATGACGTGCAGATCAAAGGAGGTTGGGTGATTCTGCGTTACCAAAGTTAAGTTATAAACTTGATCTTGTATACGTAATTTCATGCTTCTCAGTGGAAATGGTTCTTCAATGGGAGTTATCTATCCTACCCTAATTTACGAATCACTGAGCTCGGTCGGCAGCTAAACCTTTCACTATAAACTTAATTAATAATCCACTATCTTAGCTTTAATGGTAGAAAATCCGTATCTCCATCCATGAAATACTACGTCAAACTACCATATCAATTTGTAGTAACGTCCAAATATGAACTTGACACCCGAATTAACATGGATTCAGAAAAGGCCGATGCTGCGAAACACAACTTGCACTTTTAATTCACGACTTGTGCTGTATTATAAATGGGCAATCCCAGGTTGATCTAGTTCTATTAGATTCTAAAAAAGCTTTCGACACTGTGCCTCACACTAGGTTAATTAGGAAACGTCGTGGTTACTGCATATCTAGACAAAAATGCGACTGGGTTGTAGACTTTCTGAAGGGCAGAACACAGTGTGTAGTTCCCGACGGTGAGAGTTCATCACTTACCGAGGTGAGGTCCACGGTCCCCCAGGGAAGCATGATAGGGCCTCTGTTGTTTCTCATATACATTAATGATTTGTGTGACATTATAAGGGGGATTAAAGGATCATTTGCCGTTGATGCTATTATTTATCGTGAAATCAAAACCCAGGAAGACTGCACTTCGTTACAAGTCGATATTATGAAAATAATTTCGTGGTGTAAAGACTGGCAGTTGGAGTTGAACGCTAAAACTGCCAAGTCATGCGTGTAAGTAAAAAGGTGACACCATTTAGCTTAGAATATACAATTAATGGTACTGTCCTTAGAACGGTAGACTCCGCTAAATACCTAGGGGTAACGATTCGTAATAATTTGTCGTGGAATGAGCATATCGAGAATGTAATTGGGAAAGCAAATCGTTATGCTCCGATTTCTAGGTCGTAATTTAAATCAATACATTCTGGAAGCTAAACAGATTGTATACAAGTCACTAGTGCGTAATCACTTAGAATATTGTTGTTCTGTATGTGGTCCCTATTAAAAAGGGGTTAATGGAGACATTAGAGAATGTCCAAAGAAGAGCCGCCCGATTCGTGACAGGTACAAATAGTTGGAGGGAAAGCGTAAGTGCGACGTTGAAGGAGTTAGTTTGGGAAGACCTGGAACACCGAAGGCTTTGGTCTCGACAAAAGCTAATTGAAAAATTCACGACTGACATATTTAGGAATGACAGCAAACAAATATTGCTACCAGCAACATTCATATCTCCGAATGACCGCGAAAATAAGATCAATCAGGGCAACAACCGACTTTTTTCTGTATTCATTTTTTCCACGAGCGATTAGAGAATGTAACAGAAAGGATTTACCGGACGTGTAAACTTAAAATCCGACAGAAGTAGCTTTCGATAAAGCTCTCCGGCCATCATACTCTGGGTTTTCCATGGTTCTCCCAGATCACTCCACGTGAATGGTGGGATGGTTCCTCACAATAGCCCATGGGCGCCTCCTGCCATATCCAGTATATCACTTCCAAATTACTACCCTTTCTGATAGGTGCAATGCACCCTCCGCCACACACCTTTAGTGAATCGTGGAGTAATAATAATAAAAAATAAAATTGGACGCTTTTTTTTTTTAAAATGGCTACTCCCATTGTAAAATACAAAGAAAATATCGGAAAGACATAAGTCCTCCTATCGGCTAATGCAAGTGTACATATTATTTTCCAAATAAGCATCTTTGATACAGTCTCGTTGTTATAGTGTTTACGAAAATAATTCTTGCTGTGTGTCGATTCTCAGTGGGAACGTATCCTGTAAATTTATTGTAATTTTAATTGCGATGAAGCACACACGCTCCGGTGGCAGTTTCCCTACACCCCCACCTTCCCATGTCTTGATTGTTTTTCCATCTGCCTACCCCAGCCCTTCGAATTGCAACTTTAAAGTCCATCAGTGTTTATGGTAAACTGTCCATTACTTCCCTTGTTAATTTATTCCAGTATCTAACTCGCATCCCAACAAAGAAAATTTCCTCACTCCCTTTCGCCTGAATTCAATGATCATGTTCATCGCTTCCCTACTTTGTAGAACTCCTAATTATTCTACTAATATCCATCCATGCATAATCGCGATTATAAGCCATGAACAGGCCAAACATTGTCTTCACCCATCTTCTTTCTTCCAATGACTCCCAACCCAGCTCCTCCAGCATATCGGTTACTGAATGCATTCTGCGGTAATTCCCGCAAACAAATCTAGCTGCTTTCCTCTTTACCGCTCCTTCTTCCCCAGCTCCTGAATTTGGCACACATTATGTTGGTCCGACACTACTCCTATACGTTCAAACTGTCGTCTGACCAAGGTTAAGGTTTTGTAACCCAGTTCCCTCATTTCCTTGGTACATCCCTCACCATCTCCGATAAATGATGGACTTCGAAACTTCTTCCTACCACCTGCTCAATGTGTCCTCCTCAAATGAGTTTACTATCAAAAGCCAGGCCAAGATGTTTACAGTAATGATCTTCGACAAGCAGTTCCTTCCTTATACTATAACCATAGATAAACCTTACGTTTTTATCCGTATACCCGATTACCTGACTCCTCTTGGCAATTATTTTCATTCCGTGTATAATTACTCAGCTATATATCTTCTTCAGATCATCTTGGAGCTGTTAACTGTCCTCTACTGTTTTAATACCTTTGTATAACATTGTGTAATCTGCAAACGATCCAACTTCAGACTTCAATCCATAAATACAATCATTCATTAGAAAAATGAACAGTGATAGTGCCAATACACTACCCTGATGCACTCCTATGTTAACTTTTACCTCTTTGGTTACTGATCTTCACAGATCGCTCCACTCAATATCTCGGTGGAAAACACTGATCTTCTGGTTAATTATACCGGTTATATTTCCACGTGTTATGTCTGAGATAGGAAAGATTAAAACAAGTATGAAAACAGAACAGAAAATTTGTAAACAATTATTTCGCAGATGTACTTTCGTTTAACGTTGTAATCTCATTGTCTGGGGGAATACGGTTTTACCTCAACTGAAACAAACAGCGGGAAGACAATTATACTTCCATAAACTTATTTTTAAATAATAATTCCTTTTTTCCCTATATGACTGACACAAAATTTATGTGAGATCTTTCCAAACTCCAGGATTTTGGATCATTACTGCAAGCAACGGTATGGCTTCTTCATAACATGCACTCCATTTTTCTACCATGTTACATTTTTTCTCCGAATTTGCTTTCCAATCACTCTCATACGTTCCCCAAATCGTCCGTTACCTGGTCCAACCTTATCCTTGCAAGATATACAAGACAAACTGATTTAACCTTGCATTGCTCATTCTTTATCCCACTATCAGAAATTGTCCCATTTTATTTTCCTACTTTGCCCATCTTTTTTTCCTTGCAACTGGTCACAAAAACTTCATTTCAAAGGATTGTAATTTACTCACTTCTACTTTGTTTATATGACAGTTCTCTAAGCTGTCATAATTCTCAGGAAATATGTCATTTTTCTTTTATATTGAATCCTTTGTTCCAAATTAGGTTCGGCACTTGATGTATGAAATTAGGTCCTTTCATTACTCTGTTCCGCACTCCTTGTTTTTACCTTCCATTCTTTGGCCCAACACTTCCATATAGCTGCAGCTTTCCAGACATTCAGCCTCTGCGGTTCAAGGATGAGATTGCACTGAGTGCGTTTTCTACTTATCTTTTATTGTAATAGTTTTACTGTCATTTATAACTTAGCTGTACTCATTTTATTGGGTGTTGGATCTATCGAATTTGCTGTGTACCACATGGAGTTCACTATTTTCCCCGACGTTATTTGTTTTCTTCTACTTCTAATTTCGTTGCATCTAGTCACCTTTACGTACCCTCTGTCTGTATCTTCTTGCCTAGCATACTATTTGATTTTCTTCTGCAACTAATATCAATTAACACGAAAAACATCATTTTAACAATAATTGTAACGTCTCCGGTTATAACAGCTTGATAATTGAATAGATATTTCTGATTCATTTATTTCTGTCATGCTTCACTAAACTTCCGTGTTCGTTAATTAGAGGTAGCTTGGTTACTGATCCAGCTTTGTAAAAAAAGCTAACAGTGCAGTTCATGATTATTAACACTCTATAAACTCACATGAAAGTTGTAGGTATATCAGTATTTTGTAAATTTACTTCACAAACTGTAGCATCACGCTTTCCTTCAATGCTACCTTGTCATCAACTTCTTTCAAGCAACCGCTGACATTAATCAGGCACCAAAGATGCTCGACTTCTATATATTGTTCTTAACCAGATACCGTGTAGTACCGTCATCACGATTCACTGTCGAAGGTATTATTATTTGTCTGCTTTTGAAATATACAACTTTTCAGTATTTTTTTTTTTTTTTAACGTAATAATAATGTGTTCCTATAAGTTACCTTGCAATTTCCTACTTTTTTAATTTAATTGCGATGGAGCACAGGCTCCGGTGGCAATTTCGTTACAAACACATTTTTCCCTTCTCCTGTGCCCGCCTACATTTTCACTCTACAAATTTTAATTTTTCTCTTGGTAACTTACTCCAAACCAGGTTCCCTTACCTACGAACGAAAATCTTCCCACACACTTATGCTTGAAATCGAGTGGCAGCCATGGTCATCTTTTCCCTTCCATGCATTATTTTTAATTCTTACACAAATATCTTTCCATCCCTCATCACCAATATGTGACTTGTACACTCACAAGATTCTCTTTTCCTTCCTCCTGTATTCCCGTGAATCCCATTCCTACTCCTTTATCATATCGGTTACTGATTTTGTTCTGCGGTAATCTCCGGAGACAAATCTAGCAGCCATTTTTTGCACCTGTCTCAACCCCTGTATTTGATACCCAAAATATGGGTCTTATACTACCATATTTTAGCAATGCTCTGACCAAAATTTTCCAACCAAATTCCCTTCCTTCTTTGGAGCATCCCCTCATCACAAAATGAACACATTATTTGTGAAAATAAATTAATAGGATAGCACATTTTCCAGTTAATTTCTTTTATGGTTTTGGCCTACTGATCTGAAATAAATGAAACTATTATAAAATTTCTCTTGAAATTTATCCCACATTTTTTGAAAGAAGTGCGAATTTAATTTTTTTTTCCCCAGGCCTTGAAACCTGGACTAACAACCTATCTAGCCTTTTTCCGTCATAAAACGAAATTCTTACTACTGCAATAATTTGAACTCAAGCCCTTCTAGGTATATATCAACTTGTTTCGCCGTTATTAATTGTAAATGTCGGTGACCAGAGCCCAGTACAGCCATTATTCCTGTTACACGTAACAAAACGTACCTCTCTCCCCCGCTCTGCATCTATCGCTCTTACTCTCTGCCATTACAATTCAGAGGCATTGCGGCTGTCCTAACAAACAAGGGGAGGGTAAGTTTGAGCGTGCGGTGCCGCACTGGCCCGAGGGAAATTACCACCATGAAGCATTAGCAGTGAGTCGAGTTGCGCTCGACGAAGACCGCAGACTGCCCGTGGAAGTGCACTCAGTGGATTAGCCTCCAGAGATGTCTTCTGTTGATGGGGCACTGTGAGGTGTGCACAGCCGCGAAAGAAAAGAGAATAAACACAAACTGGTTTCTTTAAAACGAGATTCGGGTTGGGGAGATTAAATTACAAATTATTACAGTGCCTGACTACGACAGCATGTAACATTACTACAATCCCCTCCAATTATTTTTTAGTATTAATACTATTACAATTATGGAACTAAAATTAATTGGATACAAAAGTATAAACATCTTGGAGTACTTATGCGTAAATGTGAAAGTAACTCTGTCTGTTTGTCTGTCTGTTTGTTACCTTTCTTGGGCTAAACGGCTACTCTAATCGTGATTAAATTTGACAAGGAGATGCTATTTGACTTTAGGATAGACATGGGATACTATATTCTGTACAGATAAGAACATATTGTCATTAAATTATGAAAAATATCTGAATTATGAAAGATAAACGCATAATATCTATATGTTTGGTAATGCGTAATGATAGAGAGCAATGGCAGCTTAGCGCAGTGGTAAGGGTCTGTGGGCAAACATTATTATGAATTGTTTTTCATACTTTGAGCCAAGCCTAGGATTTTGTAGTAAGAATACCATGTTCTGGCAAATCTTTGGCGATAGAATAGTGCCCTAAGCGTTTACTTTATTCAGGGTATACTGGATCCACAGGCAGTTTTTGTGTGATCTAAACTAATAGTATTATATATGCGAAAGTAAGTCTCCGTCTGTTTTTTACGTTCTGATGACTATACGTGTATACTGATGACAAGGAAATACTTTGTATCTTTAGGAATGAAATAGTAAACATTTTTCCGATATGAATAACAGTTTTAGTCATGAGACAGGTTCGATGGCGTTCCCGACATATCTTAGGTAAAGTTCAGCTTTGTGTGTGCAATTCTAGCAATCAAATTCTAAATCCACGCGCACGAAGTCGCAGGTAACAGCTAGTAGACAATAAGCTTAAGTTTGTAGCTCATGTAGATTACATAAATAAAAAATTAGCAAAAAAGGTAAATTTAATATACAAATTAAGAATAGTGGTGAACCAGGTAAAGAGATATTGTTTAAAGCAATTGTGCTACCTCACATAAGATACTGCTCGACATTATTAATCATGGTTAGCAAAAGAGAAATTATGAAATTACAAAATAGTTTTAATAAGGTAATGAGGGCTGTTGTACATAAAGGACGAACTAAAATTTTCAGTAAAATGCTCAAGGACTGAGGATATCTGTATATTGAAACGGAAATAATGAGATATATATTGACTTCTGTATACAGATTGGAAAGTGGAATGTTACCAGGATATGTGTCTAGCACAAAAGAATAATGATGTACATCAGACAAGGCCGACAAATCATTTCCATTCGACTTATAATAGAAGTAGTAAAGTATAAAAAAAAACAGTATTTCATAAAGGTTTAACAATGTATAACAAATTACCAGAAGAAACATAAAGGACCAGAACTGTTGCAAGTTTGAGAGAAACGCTGGGTAAATGGCTAGAGAATGTAACAGTTTCTTGTAAAGGATTCAATAAAATTAAAAACTTGTGTTTTATTTTTCTCTTTTAATAATATTATGTATGTATTGCGATGTTTTTTTATTAGTCATAGGCTGTTTGAAAATAAATAAATATTATTCTATTATTTTATTTCTCATTAATTATAGGTAGGCTATCTTAACTATTTGTATAAATGTCTGTGACCTGTTCTACATAATTTCCGTGTTTCCACAGATAGTAGTTTGTACTTTAATAGGTGTAGCTTTAGTTTATAGTATTTAAGAATTGGTATTGTAGTATCTTTGGACCGCAACAGCTGGAAACATTATTAAATACATTGGTATTTGAACAAAACAGATTATTTTCATTTGTGTCTTCGTGACAATACCTTTCGTTTGTTGGTAGTTACATAATTATCTATATTAATTAATAATTGTCTAAGCTGAAGGCTCGCACGTGTTGGGTGATGAGAAACTGGGCCTATGTAATCCAAAAACATTCCTTCGTTCTAATAATCAACGTACACCTCCGAGGGCTGTCTTGGATAATGGTGAAGCTTATATTTGATTTACCACTGCCATACTTACTAGGTGAGAAGCTTATTAGCATTTTTCTTTCTTAAATTCATACTGCTTCTACTAATGTAAGAAGTCTATTCAGAAAATTTCAGACTTTAGTCTTTGCTGAAAAATACAGATCAGTTAAGATATGTATTATCTGGATGGACCGTGCCTGGTGCGTGAGTGGTAACGCTCTAGCTTGACATTCGGGAGAACACGGGTTCGAATTCCCGTCAGACCATCCAAATTTCGGGTTTACACGATTTACCGAAGTCACTCCAGCTAAATGCTGCGATGGTTCTTTCAAAATTCCACCCAATTACTGTATAGCGTGCAAAAATCAAATACATCGATACGGCAGTACTGGTCCAGCCCAGCCCTCGCAGCCGATTGAAATCACGTACAGATGATACTCTTTCGTCGAATTCCTTAGTTTTTTTGTTGTTGTTGTTTTGTTTTTAATATACTTGCTGAAAAGTATTCTGCGAGTCTTGTTGCTTGATTAACAGTACCTACATGGCGAAGTGATGAAACGTTTATGCTTTCTGTTATTTAATTAGCTTACAGTTGAGAATAGATTTTTAACGCTTTTAATAGCCTCATTTGCGGAGAAAGAATAGAATGGAAACGAAAAGGTATAAATAAAAAATAATAATTAATATGTGATTTTCGTCACGTACTATAATAGCCTTACATATAAATAATTACCTTTCCTTCAGTTTCCACAGAGTACGTTCTTTGTTTTTTAAATTTCTTTTTGCGTAATATATATTAGAAATTCAGCCACGCGTAGTTATGATTAGTTTAGTGGTCACATACACTCTCTTCCCAGCTAATGAAAAGTTTATAATTAATATCTATGTACAGGCTGGCTCTTAAATTCATACCTAACTTGTTATACTAACTATTTAATTTCGTGAAGCAAATATGTTTAAGTGTCTTTGACTAGATTGGATCAACAATCACAGGACAGCAGGTTAGGAGCGTCGAGCCTGGAAGCTATTCCAGATATTAACCTTCGAGTAAAAGTTCTATATTGTAATTTTTACCCCTCTAATGAATGAGCTGAAACTAGCGACCAACTGATTCAGCAACAATTTAAAGAAATAAAACAAAATGGATCTGCCTGACACATAAACAATCTTATTTTGATGTATATGTTTGCAGATGCGTGACATATACGATGGGCATATCGACTAACAATTTAACTATGTGATCAAAGAGAGTTTGAAGTTAAGTATAGAAGAAAACTAAAAACAGACGCATACGCATACTTGCACGCCTTTTTAAGGGTGGTTCGAGCTAAATAACAATCCCACTGACGCATGCATAATCCCTTCTGCTGGACGTAATGAAACTGTGCATAATTTATTCCGTTGGCTTCGCCTTTTGCTCTTGCGAAGTTATTGCCCATGCTGTGAGTATATGGGCGAGTCATTAGTGGTGCACGCACTCTAATGAGCGAGCGAGCTAACCCCAGCCGCTCTCTGATCACAAACTGGCGTCCGAGTATTAAATTACAAGCTGCGTTAGGCGCCTAGCTGCGGTCATTAAAATTTAAATATTATATCCATCTGATACTCTTCTACAGCAGCCCTTCATTACGGACCGTAAACCCTTCACCTCGGGCAGCGCTATTTGAGCCCAGCAACATATGTAAAGCAACGAGGGAGGCAATCAGAAGAGAATACATGAAATACTCAACGTTGATTTTCTCTAGTTCTCTGGTTCCAGATAATCTGTGTATACTTAATTAATGCAAAAAACTCTTCCGGAGTTTGCAGTCAGGTAGTGTCATAAAGAGATGAAAACGTTTCGACAACACCTTCTGTTGTCTTCATCAGGTATCTTGTCCAACAGCGGGCTGCTGGGTTTATATAATGTGATATGCCAGCAGCCGGTCAACGAGCGTTGTGGCCCTGTAAGCGGTCCGCTCCCTCCTGTAATGCTACTCTGATCGCGCTGGCTTCGTAACCGCTGGGGGACTTAAACTTATGTTTGAAGGCTGAAAGCACCGGTTTCCATGCAACACTCACAAAGAGTCCTGTATCTCTGCTAAAGGTGTTCTTACTGAGTCTTATTTCAATTAGAGTCAAGCAAAAACTATCTAGGCTCGCTCAGTTTATCGCTGCCAGCGCGATTTCTGCCGGCCAAATGCCGGAAATACAAAGCGACGCTGGTACTCGATCGGTATAATCGTAACAGCCACGAACTTCATCGCAGTCTTAATATCGCTATATCGAAGAATGAAGTAACTGGAAAACTAAAGTATGGAGAGTATACGTCTTCTTACCTGTATTATTATTTTCTACGTGCTGCTGTATCATTTTATGACGGTATACGTTTATTTTCGAAAAAATTGGATATATAAAGACTGGGAACAACTCTATGTTAATGAAAAAGTAAAAATCGGAAAATGGCATCACGTTGCAACATTTTTGTGGCGATGTTCCAGAATTTCATAAATAGTGAATATATGAATGATCTTTTGGTTATTAACAATCACTTATTATATTTATATCAGTTATGTCAATAAAGTGAATTCAATGTTGTGCATTAATAGATAGAAATCCTTACAACATATCGCATAAATTTGAAAAAAAAAACGCAAAAATCACAATGCTCAAAATGGGTGTACTGTAGATAACTTATTTATGTTAAGGTTTTCGTTACACTGTGTTCTGATCTCATAGTTTGTAATACTTCCTATACAAATGTTTATGAAATACATATACGTGGCTGTTTATGTCTACGGCGAGTCAATTGATGGAACAAACACTAAATATTGGTAGTAATCATTGACATAGCGTAGATTCGAGAATGCCTCTGTCATACGATCTTTTACTGTTTTCTATGATGTACCATCCTTGTTGCTCAGCACGGGCTAGGAAGACACTATGCGTTATTCCTAAACTGACGAGCCTTCATCTGCCCGCCGAGCCTTCGTTTGTCCACCGAGCAATCGTTTGACCACCATCCTGGGAAAGCTGCATTGGTCACAGTTCACCTGAGTAAAGAGGACCGGTCATAGGAATAACCGAGTGAGTTCTAGCGTGAGTATACGGTAATTTTCACGACGCTAATATCAATAGACACTCATACTTAATCGATATTTTTGTGGTTAAAAAACCACTCGCAAGTTTACATAAATCCAACGTGGAGCTATTGAACACAACACAATACTCGACTTTAACTAAAAGAAACATAAAGGAGACAAAACTAATAGAGATGGAATTGTTTTGAACAACTAGCCGAAAGTCTAATCAAAATGTCAGGAAACAGACCGACGTTGCAAAAGTAACAATTCTAAAAGTTCAATGGTAGTTACTGCTATGGTTTGGCGCCTGACCAGAGTGATAGAAGGAATAACAACCGCTAAGTTATTTTCAGCATTTTTTAAATAAAATTAACGAAATCTAATAGGCGGACTAGATTACAGGTGGATGCAATATGCGCTAAAGACCTATGATGGACTACTATGGCGACAAATGTGGCAGGCAACTGGATTCGTAGGAACCCGCTAGTAAAAAAATAAATAATCGCTTGCACTCAAAGACAGTAAACTTACAAATCTCCACCAGTATAAATGGAAGCATAATGACTGTAGTATCTGAAGTTCTCTCCATTGGCTAACGTCGTTGCTCCAACCTGATGGAGTCAAGCACTCATCATGGAATTAACGGTGGTAGAAATAATTTTGATCATTTACGAGATTTTGTTTTGCACAGTTCCTAATCACTAGACTGTGATACCGTACTTTCTTTTACGCCTTGTCGACATCAACAGCGGTGGGAAAGAGCTGGGTGCTGGGAACTGGAAGGAATTCGGCCATGGCTTTTTGAATGAACCATCCAGCCATTCACCTGGAGTGAATTTGGGGAAACCATGGAAAACCATGGCCGGACCGGGATTCGAATCAGCGCCTTCCCGAATGCGAGGCCAAGTCGTTACTGCTCACCCACCAAGTTCGGTGATTGCATACCAGATTCTTGGGTTAAATCCAAAGCCTATACGCGACACGTATGGACTGTACCTGTGCAACATTATTGTTTTATTAATTTGCTCGTCGAATGGGGCATTAAACACGGAGACTCCTCTGTTGCATTTTTTATTAGTATTCCTGAATGCAGTGAAACTTTATCCCTGCTATATCCATACCTTCAGCGACACGAACATTTTCACACACCGGGAACAACAGAATGGAAGCAGTGTCCAAGTATAATGATACTGCTAATCTATTGTAAAATTCACAAATCTACAATTACAATTTACGACCTTACTTAGGTTGTCTGAGGCAGTCGCACTAGATTAAGCCCTTTAGGGTGTGTGTGTGTGTGTGTGTGTGTGTGTGTATGTGTGTGTGTGTGAGTGTGTTTTGGTGTGTGTTTGTGAGTGTGAGAGTGTGTGAGAGTGTGTTCTGAGTGAGTGTGTGTGTGAGTGTGTGCGTGCGCGCGTGTATGTGTGTCTGTGTGTGTGTGTGTGTGTGTAAGTGTAAAAAAGAGAGAGAGAGTGTGTGTGTGTGTGTGTGTGTTGTGAGTGTGTGAGTGTTTGTTAGTGTGAGAGTATGTGTGTGAGAGTGTGTTCTGAGTGTGTGTCTGTGTGGGTGTGTCTGTGTATATGTGTATGTGTGAGAGTGTGTGTGTAAGTGTATGAGAGAATAATGTGTGTGTGTGTGAGTGAGTGTGTGTGTGTGTCTGTGTGTGTCTGTGTGTGTGAGAGTGTGTGTGTATGTGTGTGTGGGAGTGTGTTCTGAGTGTGTGTGTCTGTGTGGGTGTGTCATTGTATATGTGTATGTGTGAGAGTGTGTGTGTAAGTGTAAGAGAATAATGTGTGTGTGTGTGTGTGTCGGTGTGCGTGTGTTTGCGTGTGTGTGTAAAAGAGAGAGATTATAACTCACAACCACACAGGCACATAAATCTTAGATCGAGATAATGAACTTAACGCGGTTCTAACGAAAAATGATGACCCATTTTTCTCGCTTTATGCTTAAAATTTTTATGGTCGATCTGATCGGAAACAAGTTCGATCTCGAACGGATTAATGAGGCCTCGTTGTAATTAAAAGCTCAAGAAGGTAATATCCGGAGTTATTAAGCTATCTTCAGGCTGTAATATTAATCGAAATATTACTGATACTTTCGCCTACCACCCGACCTTAAGAGCGTCTTATTTCACACAGCAAGCAGGCTAATAACCCCTGCGCGATTATTAAATTCTGCAGCAACTTAAAGCATCCTGCCCTACTTCCACCCACCAACCGGATGTTATTAGTCACAACTATTTAACTTTTTTTTCTATATTCATAATAAACGTTTGCTTAAGATCGTTTTCGATGCTTTAAAAACTTAAAAGACTACATAGATTTCATTCAGCAGTTGTCATACGTCAGGTAAGCATGAAAAAACATATGCAGCACTATATATAACATATCAATACAATTCATTAACATTTATACTGTGATATATTACTTTTATTAAATTCTGCATAATTATAGTAAAATTTCAGTTTAATGATGCTACAATTGTCTGTTTAACCTGATCTAGGATGCTAGTTCGTATTAAAGGTTTCTTCATTTTTTACTTGTGGGTTAAACTGTTTCACCGATAGAAAAAATCGCTTTACTTTTATGCAAATCGAATGTCTGACACCAACGTCTTATTCCCCTATTATTTCTTAAGCCCCCTCCCCTTCCCATAAAAAGGATTGATATTCCTTTTCCTTAGCACTAAATCGAAATTATTAGTTACTTTATCCAAATAAATTTTTTCACATTTTTTATATTTATTTTGCTGTACGTTCGTTGATAAATCCTCTTCTAACTATGTATTATCGCTCTTATTTTCAGAGCAACATTAATTTTGTATATACTTTGTTTTTCCTAACGACAACCGACAAAGGTGAAAGAGTCCTTGTACAATGTATTTAGTAGAGTTACTGAACCACAAAAGTGGGAGAGAGTGATGTTTTATTAGAGGTATCCAAATCATTCAAATTTAAATGATCTGTCCAGTGTACATGAGTCATACCGTAAAGAATTAATAAATTGTTGAAATTTTGTTATTACAAAAAAATGTGATATTTTTAAAATTCCTACTCGTTTTCTAGATCTTTACGTATTGGAAGAAAATTCTGTGGCTTTGCAGCCAATTAATTATATTAAATGAAGGTGATGGATTATTCACATTGAAATTAATTGTGTGCTGCAACTTATTAATAGCTAATACTGAGTTAATAACGTAAACGAAGTCTAAATTTTAAAAGTTCTTGCTCAAGAAGGTCTAATTATAAGCCAACAAGATCCAAGGTTTATTACTCTAGGAAATATTTGGGTCAAAATTATAGTTGGCGACGAAAAAAAAATGATAATGTCCTGCTCTTTATTTTCAGAACTACTCTTATATACTTACATGAACGAAAACAAAGACCGAATGAGGGAGGGAAGCGAATGCATATGTTTAAAACGTATAGAACAAATTTTCGGTTGACTCCGCAGTTAGGTGAGAGGACACGAACCATACAGAGCGTCCAAAGAACTTAAAGAATATATATGCTGGCTTATTCTTTATCAGTGTTAAAATTCATGTCACCTTGTAGCACTGCTTCGTGTTTCATAACAAAGGAACACGAAATCTTACAAGTGAATGAAAGCCTTACGTATTCGAATGATATGGTTATGTGTATGTTAAAGAATGCTCACCAATTCCATTTTTCCTTGTATCTTCTGAACTGTCGAGGTATTGTCAATTGTATTATTTGATTGAAGCAAATAGATAGAGCGTGAAGCTTATTTGCTGTGATCTTTTGTTAACTGTGAAAAAATTTCTGTTTTGTAACCTCTATTGCATTACTAAAGATATACACAATCAAATGCAAACACCGTATTCGTTCAAAAGACTGTTCCAGAACTCCAGTCCATTAAAACGGCTCTGCGGAATTACGCTGTTGATGTATAGCAATTAATATACTGACAGAGGACAGACTTACGTAGTTGGGCGCCAGGTCTGGGTGGTTGGTCTGGATGCCGTCATCTAGGATTGAGACGACAATACCCTTGCCCGTGTAGCCCATTCGCCAAGCGCCAGTGACGTTCATGTCGAGACCACCCTTGGCTCCACCGTTCTGCAATAAACAAACAGTTTCAGACAAGCTTGAATTGCTGAAATGAGTTAGACATAGAGGGTGATTCAAAAAACGTGTACAAAATATGGTAGATCTGTCATACAATAAGGATCAAAAATCGCATAGGAACAGAGGGTCGCAAACGCCCGTAGAGGGCGCTAGAGACACGATAGGCATGGCCACCACGATCACCAGACCTGTCTAATTTGGATTTTTTCTTGTGGGATTTTTTAAAAGGACTTGTGTATGAAACGCCTGTTGAAACGCCGAAAGTCTTGGTAGGAAGAAATCGTTGCGGCAGCCGGATGTGTTCGAGATACACCTGGTATCTTTGAGAAGGTGCACCATTCCATACAACGGAGATGCTGGGTTTGTCTCGATGCATCTGGCAAAAACTTTTAGCATCTGCTTTAGGGTCAACATTTGGCTTGCATTAGTCGCATGTGCGTGATTAATTATCAATAAAATGATCTGTAATGGCTTTGTTTCTTCTCTATGTATCAGTAGTATTTTAGACGCCTTGTAGCGGCTCCGGATCGCAGTTGCGACCCTCTGTTCCTATGCGATTTTTGATTCTTATTGTATGATTGATCTACCATGTCATTTTTTCCACGTTATTTTGAATTACACTGTATGTCACGGTATTTCAGTTTACAAAATAAAATCGAATTTACAAAGAGCTTGGCAATATGAGACCACTTGTCAATACAACGTTGCACCCCCTTTGGCTCGGATGCATTCACTTATTCGGTTGGGAATAATGTCAATAATTCATTCATCTCCTGACCTACAACTACTGTAACTGGTCTTGGTATTGGTACTTGAGCATGTGGGGGAGAGATCTGGGGTTTATGCTGATGACGGAAGTACCTCAACATCACGCAGACAGATTATAGAGACAAGCACCTTGTCCTGCTGAAAAATGGCATCACGATACTGTCGCATGATAGGTAACACGTGAGGACGCAGGCGTACAGTTGAGCTGTCTGAGTTCCCTCAGTCAATACCACTCGTGACCTGGTCATATTCGTTGGCTTCCCACACTATGCGCTAGAAGTACCACCATTGTACTTCTCCAAAACATTGGAAGAATAGGATCTCTGCCTAGGTCGCCAGCATGCCCGCCAACAATAGCCGTTCGAGCCACAGCAGAATAACTGAACACAATGGTTGGGGAGTGTGCATAAACTACGTGGCTCGGTCTAGGGGGGGGGGGGAGGGGTTGGCTGGAAAGCTACGTTGGACTACGTGAAAAAGGGCCGGGGGTGTTTCCGATCCAGGCCACGTAGCTTTTCGTTCATGTTATTTGTCAGAGGTAAAGTGAGATACAGAACACACAACAGCTTGTGAATATTTATTTCCGCCATTTAATCATCCCCGTATGTAATTTATGATAGTCAGACAAGATAAAACTGTACAAAATGTCTTCTGGGGAATCAATAGGGAAAAAGGGCTACGTGCTTCGTGGTTGGGGGGGGGGATAGAGAAAAATGCCACGGTGGGCTACGTGGGGGGGGAGAGGGGGTACACAGGAGGCCAAAATGGAGCTACGTGGTTTATGAACTCTTCCCGTAGCGCTGCGTTGTGTTCAGCGATAAATTGCGGTTCTGCACTAGCATGGATGACCTTCGCCGGCAAGTAATAACATGACCTTCCTTCTCAAGTTGTGAAATTCCATTTCATTTCCTCCTCCTCTTCTTTGCCAGGCAGTGTTGAAACATCAAATCAACGAATTAGAAGTCCATGATGGTCACAAAGAAAGTAAGGTTCTCTTTTTTTCGTTTCTTGTATGATAAATAACCCAAATACTTTTTATAACTTCATGAAAATAAATACTACAGGGTACAATATAATGATACAGTTTTTGTGGAAAGAAACACAAAACTAAAAATATTTAACTACATTACTGCATTCACAAAATTATTATCCACAGAAAATAGCTACATTTCTTAGATTAAATTTCTTATTCTTATCTTCGGCAAAGGATGTTAAGGAACATGGTGTAGAAAGTAAAGATTTGGAAATTAATATCATTTCTGAATGATCCTCATTTTTCAGAACACGCTTCTTTTTTTTTTTTTTTGGTTTATTACTTTCCTATTTATTGGTTACAAAATTCAGAGATGTATGGTACTAGGTATCAATGCCAGGTACAAGATACAATACACAAAATCAAAGTGTGGTGCAAATACAAAGATTTAAGATACAGACTTCTTGGATGTGAAATACGAAGATACATGCTTCTGTTAAATTCATCATTCACACTGTTCATTTCTTGTGGGCTAGCAGCGTGGTCATTCCGTGAGTTTTGTTTTCTTCAGCAGCTGTCTTCTCCGGCGCTCTTCCGGGTTGGCACCCCTGTGTGCGTTGTTACGGAATGCTTGGGTGTCCGCCCATTACGAGGGATTGCAGTGCGTTGCCGTATGAGCTGGCGTAACGGGGAGAAGTGGTCGCCTTAGCGAATTCTCTCTCCATGTAGGAGATGTAATTGGTGTATTCTTTGTCGTGGTGTTGACAAACATATAGCACTGTATGGCCTAGCAGCCATGTTGCGGCATTTTGTTTCTGTGCTGGTTTTCGGATCTTATCGGGTCTGAGGATTTCCTGTATTGAAATTGTGGTTCCGTCCAGCTGGGCTAACTTGTATTTCAGCCATACCCAAATGCGCTGTGTTTCGCCGCACGAGAAGCGGTGCAAAAGGGTGTCTGTGTTGCCGCATTTGTGGCACCTGTCAGTTGCCGAGAGATGAATCCGAAAAAGTTTTTCGTTTGTCGGTATTAGTTCGTTGGTTGTTTTATACCATGCGGACATTACCTCGGATGGAAGGTTCTTGTTAAAGATGGTTCGCCAAACTTGGGGCCAGTTAGTGCTCGGATACTTTAATTCAATGTTGTTTCTTTCGGCCATTGTTGAAAGTCTAATATAGATGTCCCTTGTTGTTTTGGGTGGCGGAGGGTCTAAGCTCGTTTCGAAATAACTTTTTTCTAGAAAATAGATTCTGAGCTGGTTTAAGTTCTTCCCTATGTTTCCTATGTAGACTGGGGCTTTCGTGCATTGTGGTTTGTAGTGCCTCATAACTGAAGTTGTGAAACTGGAGTCGTTGTCTTTCAGCTTGTCTATTGCGTGTATCAGTAAAGCTTTGCACCTGGCCTTTACATTGATGACGTCCAGGCCTCCCTTTATTTTTGGTCGTGTTAGCATTTCAAATTTTACCTTAAATATGTCGTTTTGACATACAAACCAACATAAGGCTTTTTGCAGATTTTCCGCAATGGGGTCAGGCGCTGGTAGTACCTGGGCTAGGTAGCTTATTTTGCCTAGGATGCAGGTGGTTATCATTCTTGATTTTTGGACCATGTTGAGGCTTCTGAAACTGTGCGCTCTCAGGATTGCTCTTACTTTATTTAAGGTATTTCTCCAGTTGTTTGTGGACATTTTTTTCGGGTTTTCCTCGAGTATTATTCCTAGGGATATATGTTTCGTAACTTCGTGACCCAGAAGATTTTTCCCCGTGCCTGTGAGTCCTTTACCAATGTGAAGTAGTGCGGACTTGTTAACGTTTACTCTTGCGTTTGTTGCTCGCTGGAAGAGTTTAATGGCGTTTGTGATTTTATTCAAGTCGTCCTGTGAAGTGACATAAAAGCCCACGTCATCTGCGTATGCTCGGCAGCTTACTCGTTTTCCGTCGAAAAGGTATCCATTGATGGTTCTGTCTATATGTCTTAGCAGAGGTTCTATTGAGATGCTAAAAAGTATCATTGACAGAGGGCATCCTTGTCTTACGGATCGCGTTATTCTGAAGGATCTGGTCAATGTGCCGTTGATTAGGAGTTTGGAGGAAACATTAGTTATTATTTTTTCCACCGCTGTAGTGAAACTTACACCTAAACCAAATTTTCTTAAGGCTTTTAGCAGAAACTGGTGATTCACGCGGTCATAGGCTTTTTCTAGGTCAGCAAAATAGATTGCTGCGCGGGATTTTTTTTCAGCGGCAATGGAGATTATATCTCTATATTCGTTCGTGGCTTGGATTATGCCTCGTCCTGGTATGGGGCCTGATTGATAACTTCCGAGAATCCTACTTAAAAACGGTTCTAGTCTTTTCTTTAACATTCTGGTTAATATTTTGAAATCTGAGTTTAGTAGTGTAATTGGTCTCAGGTGTCTCACCTCTTTGCTTTTGCCGCTCTTTGGTAAGAGTACGATTATCCCTTCACTGAAAACTTGGGGTATAATGCTGATCCTCCATATGTCATTCATCGCTTGGAGTAGTTTCCTGTTTATCAGAGGCCAAAACATGGAATAAAATTCAACTGGTATTCCATCAGGCCCGGGTGATCTTTTTCTTGCTGCCTTCCTGATTGAGACTTCCATCTCTTCAGGGTCAAAATCTCTGGAGAGGTTTTCCCTTTCAATGTCGGAGATAACACTGTTGATGGGTTCTAAAAACTGTTGAGCTGCTCTTTCATCATTTCCTTCCTCTGTGTAGAGGTCTGAAAAATACAAGAGTGCGGCATTGACGATTTCCCTTTGAGTTCTTAACGTATCGCCGTTGTTGTTCTTTATCTCCGTGATCAAGGTCTGATCTCTTCTTTTCTGGGCTCTCGTTAAATGATATAGAGAAGCAGTTTCTTCTTCTACTATATTTTTAGGCTTTGATCGTAACAATAGACTGTTTGTGCTGTTTTCCTTAAGCCTAGTTATTTTTGCCTTGTATTTTTTAATCAGTGCGAAGGTGGATGGGTTTGGGTTCGTGTCTGCGTACAGTTCTCGTAGGCATCTATAGTAGAATTCGATAGTCTCGTTCTGCCAGTATCTTTTCCGTTTTGAGTGGAGTATTATTGTTTTGCGGAGATATGGTTTTGCTTTGAGTAGCCACCATTCCAAGCTATTTCTATATTGATGGCAATGTTGCAAGCAGGATTGCCAGGCGCTATGGATAAGGGTTTTAAGCTCTGCGTCGTTTAGTAAAGAAGTATTCATTTTCCAATACCCTTTATTCCTCCTTACTGACTGAGGTGGCATTTTTATGTGACACAGGTAACTGCAGTGATCTGAGAAGTTTATAGGAGCTATGTCAGTGCTACATATTTCACTTGCTAAGTTACTGGTTACGTATATTCGATCTAGCCTACTGCCTGATGAGCTGGTGATATATGTGAATTTCTGGAGATCTCCCTGGGTTTGTCTGAATGAGTCCACGAGGTGTAACCCGTTAATCAAGTTTTCTAGTTCAGGGCATCTGTTGAAATTCGGGTGTTGGTCTCTGGGGTGAGTGACGCAATTAAAGTCTCCACCCATTATGATTTTTGTCGGATTATTCCTGAGAAGGAAAGGCACGTTGGTTTTGAAGAACATTGATCTCTCTTTCCTTTTGTTAGTTCCTGAGGGTGCATAGACGTTGACGACCAAGATTTCATTTATAAAGACTGAGATTCCCCTCCCCGTTTCCAGGATATCAGCATTCTTGCAGGGGATGCCATCTTTGACTAAAATTGCAGTTCCTGTACCACCATCTGGGGAGGAATTTAGGAAGAGGGTAAAACCAGTGATACGCAAATCTATGAGGATGACTTCTTGGAGCAGTGCTATGTCAATGCAGTTGTGATACAGGTAATCCTTTAAGCTTTTCACTTTTAACTTAGTGGTGATTCTATTAATATTGATGGTGGCTATTTTATAAGTCTGCTGCATGGATTTGTGCAATACAATCTGCTACTATCTCAAAGGCTTTATTTGGCTGTGAAGGGAGGTAGGCAATATTGTCTTCCTCAGTTGACATTGGCGCCTCATCCTCATTACCCGGCACATCATCGGCCCAACTTGTGAATTCCATTCCAGTTATAACGGGATTTTTTTTCATTTGGTCAGTTTCCTGCTTGTTTTTTGATGGAATTGGAGGGTTTTGCAGCGGTAGTGTTATGCTACTTTTATCTTCCTGTAATCGCGTACGTTTGATTGTTTCTACCCTTTTTTTTGAAGTTCGTGATGTTTGTGTAGCAGGTTTACGTCAAGTTAAGCTCAGATATCTGAAGGTTCATATTTCCAGTCACAAGAAACTTTTAAATCAAACAACGAATGGAAGAACGGCGCACAAGGTATATCTTTATAAAATTTGGCAAATTTGGATTTCTAAATGCATTATTAATGTACCAACTATGATAGAAATAAATCCAAACAAAAAATGCAAACTAAGAGAGATTATCACAGAAACCAAAGTTACTTTAGACGCTGTGGTAGTGTTTCAATCTTATTTAAACGAATACTAAACTAAATACGAGTGACTTTATGGCCAGTAATTTAAAAATTTACTTGAAAAATGTAAGTGGCAGTATCAACACATACCAGCCTCACCTAGAGACGGTGCAAGATAACATCGGTGCCATAGTAAGAAACGTTAAAATCTGCTTTAGCTTTATATGAAATAAAGGGTGAACTTTAACTTAAGATGGGATTTACTTACTAAATCGTTGGCGCACAAATATTCCAATTTCATTTCTTTTGAGAAAAGAAAGAAAGGCATATATTGCAGCAGAAACGTTAGCCTCATATAGGGCAGTTAAAACAGTCACTACATGTTTATCCGTTTATGGGTCATTTTTATTTTTATTTTAATGTTAAAAAAACGCTCTTAAAAACAATCTAGTAATTCATGTTTTTTTTTTTTTTTTTTTTTTTTTTTTTTGATTGAGCATGGTGGGTTAGCAGCAAAGCTGTGGCCTTGCATTCGGGAGTAACTGAGTTTGAATCCCCTTCTGGCAATCCGTATTTAGATATTCCGCTGCTTTCCCAAACCACTCCAAGTGAATGCCAGAATGGTTCCTTCAAAAGACTATGACCAAATTCCTTCCCGTTCCTTGTTCCCAGTCCTTTCCCGTCTCTAGTGACATCTACTTTGACGAGTCGCAATGCTATAAAGAAGGCTCATGCTGCCATTTTCTTTACACATTTTACTAAATTTAGTAAACACCGAATAAACATAACACACCCTCCCAACCCGTGTAGACTCATTTCGTTTCTCCCTTCCCTTGTGGATGCTTCATTCGTTTGTCAGGCAGTGTATTTTTTTGTTTTAAAATTATTAACGGTAACTAAGGAAATGCTAAAGCTTAAACGCAGCGTAACGTGTAGCATTCCGGAAAGGCTTTGCAGTCATGCCACAAAAATTGAGAGTTACAAATATTTTCTAATATCACGCTGCAATTGTGTTCAGTGAGTTACGCCTTCCATCAGTTCGTCCACTCAATTCAGTTTAAGAGCAGTGGTGGTGGTACTCACCAGGTACCACTGCTCCTTGAAGAGGGGGTCGGGGAAGGACGCGTTGGGTCTGGACGAGTGTCGGCGGAGACGACGAGGCTGCGGGGGTGGGGCGTAGTCCCGTTTCGTCCGCCGCAGTTCTCGTTGCTGTTGAACCCACGTCACCTGCAAAAAACAACAAGCAATGAAGACAGCAGAACACCAGCACTGTGGTTATCAATTAATGATCTTTATCCGTATCAAATCGGGAAGTTTAGGCTGCTTTTCCACTACGCGGCTAGTCGCGGGCGACTGCAGTCGCTAGCGGCTAGTTTTGTAGCGACTGTTGTAGCGACAAACCAGCTCATTTTCAAAATGGATGTCGGAGAAATAAATGATGTTAACAAAAAGAAAACGAAAATATAGATTTGGATACATCCTTTGTTTTTTGCATTGATGTCGGAGCTTACGGAAAATGCAGTGTCGCATCTATATTTAGATAAAATATATACTATAAAAAAAAACACACCGATACGTTATGTTTTCGTTGGTGATGATCTTTTCTAACTAACTGATAAAGAGGGCGAACATTGACAACAAAAAAGAGTTTTTAACTGTAGGTAAGGCGATAAATTTGGTATAATTAATTAAATTAAATTGCAATAGAGCGCACGCTCCGGTGGCAATTTCCCCTCTTCCTGCATCCACCTACATTTTCACTCTACATATTTTAACTTTATATTCTTTCAACTTTTTGGTAAATTATTCATCATTTCTCTTGGTAACTTATTCCAATCCCTGACACCCTTACCTAAAGAAGAGAATCTTCCCACACCCTTGTGCCTGAAATCGAGTCCCAGCTTCTGTTCATGGTCATCTTTTCCCTTCCATGCATTACTTTTCATTCTTACACCACGATCTTTTCATGTCTCCTCACCAATATATGAGTTGTACACACCCATGACTCTCTTCACCTTCATCCTGTCTTGTAATTAATCCCATTCCCTCTCTTTTTAAATGGCGTATATTTCACAGAGCTTTAAACGTATACATAGATTTTTCTATAGATAGCGTAAGCTACGTGTATTTTGCGTAATTTTGTGCGTGAAAGGCGGTCAGTCGCGCGCGGTTAGTCGCGCAGTGTGAATGGCGCAGTAAGTTTTACATTGCTATTGAGTCGCCTGCGGCTGCTCGAGTCGCGTGTTCTTTTGCAGTCGCGACGACTGCAAAGTCGCGGTCGCGTCGTTGGGTATGGTCAATGCCATAACTGAATAAATAACAATGGCGCGCGGCCAGCCGCCCGCGGCTAACCGCGTAGTGGAAAAGAGGCCTTAGAGTGGTAACGCTTGTGACAATCTCACAACCCTCCAATCATCATCATCATCATCATGATTATTATTACTATTAATAATAATATTTTTAATTAAAAGTGTTAAGAAAAATTGTATTATCATTTTTAAATTGATTCCTATGTCATGAAAAGGTCCCACAAGCCGTAGAGTCTAGTATTCTTTGGGTAGCGTAAGTTTTTTTACCGGTAGCTAGCATTGTAAGAATCTTTGTCCAGGCGATTAACAGCTGAGCGAAAACAGTGCACTGTTATGTTAGGCACACGGTCTGTAAATATCGAACCGAGAGGGTTTGAGATTATTTGTATGAAAGCAGTAATAAGAAGTGAAGTTTATTCGGAACCTGTGTTTAATTTGAAACAGTTGTTCTAAATAAATTAAGTGATATTTCGTCCGGAACAGTGACCATCATTTCTTCAATGAAACATCTCATTTTTGTCGGTCATACGTTATTAACAATTATTTAAAACAAAACTGAGTATTCAGCTAGCATGTGTTCGAGCCGAGAGTGGGCCTTTCTCATCCATAGAGCCGCGTACTCACTAGCGAGCTGTAACTGTAATTGTCACAGTGCGTACGTGGACGTCGAGAGGGAAGGTTGTTGCATGCTGCGAACCTACCAGTATCCTCAAACGCCATGAGTGAACGGACAGAAGATAAATGTCTTCAGTTGATAGACGCCTACAACGAAAGCAGTGTCCTATGGAACCCCAAGAACAAGGATTACTACAAAACCATTTGAAAGAAGACACTGAGCCAGAATCTACATCTACATCCATACTCTGCAAATCTGAGTGGCAGAGGGTGCTATGAACCAATCCTAAACCCGCGCATTCCAATCCCGAATAGCGCGAGGAAACATCAGTACGGCATCGTATTTCTCTGATCTTATCCCTCCGGTCATTGCGACGTAAATAGGTTGGCGGAAGAACTATTTGTCAGCGCTCGAAATTTAAATTTTTTCGCATATTCTCCAATAAATTCGAATGCAAGCCAAGTCGTCTGTCTTCCAAACTATCCCAGCCTAATCTATGTATCAATTCTGTGACGCTTTGATAAGTGCTGTAGCAACCAATCACGAATCGAGCGGCTCTCCTCTGCACCCTCTCCACTGAGTCAATCAGAACCTCGCGATAACGATCCCAAACTCCACAACAGTAATCCAGATGCAGACGCACTAGTGTTTTATACGCTATCTCCTTTGTATGAGTATTAAAATTCCTTAAAATACTACCAATGAATCTTAATTTAGAATTAGCCTTGCCTACGACGGAAGTTATGTGCATGTCGCATTTCATGTTGCTTTGTATTATCACCCCCAGATACTTCACGGAATCAACCGTGTCAACAGCTGAATTGTTTATTTTGTACTCGTGAACAAACTGATTCTTTTTGTCACTTATTAGCATTGCCTTGCACTTTTTGCAATTAAGTTTAAACTGCCATTTACGGCACCACTCGAAAATAGCATCCAAATCGCGCTGAATTTCTAAGCAATCTTAATCGGTGGTATTATGAATGAAACCGGGGAAATGCACAAGCAAAAAATTGTTAATTTATTGGCTTCGTACAGAAGGGAGCGTTTGAAAATGAAGAAATCAACCGGAACAGGAAAAAAATGAAAAACTATACCAGGGAAACCAAAAATGGAATTCATCATGAAATATTTCAGATAATTAAGGAAATCAGAACTCCATACAAAATTGTGGCTATTACTCCACTACAAAAGCTCCACACACTTCAGCTTCTTCCTCCACTATAAATCGAGATATAGCTCGCCCTTCCATTTCCCTTCTTCGTCTACTCCAAATCAAAACCAACAAACTCCTCTGCAGAACCCCCCCCCCCTATTACCCGTACAGCAACAATAGCGAGTAATCGGCAGATAGGAGTTTAGAAAATTATGTATGAATTTTTTGAAATAAATTACATTATTATTATTTTATTAGTGGATAAAGGATTACCTTGATTTGTTCTTTCAATGGCTGGCACACTTCAGGGACAATTGAGCTTATGGCTTGTTTGGAAATGCGAAATAGGTATTTTAAGCTTCTAAGAATCACCAGTAGCTAAGTATCTCAGCGTCACAGCTAATCTGTCTTGAACCGACACTGCTTCTCGGAACGAAGTGTTTCTCCGTTCTATCTTGGGCCCAATTATGTTCATTAGATATTCAAAATCAGTTGGAGAGATTCTCGTGAAACTTCTGTAATGACCACTCATTTGTTGATTTCTTAAAAGAGGAATTATATCACTTCTTTGTCGATACATTCCATGAATACGCCATCTTCGAGGCCGTTTATAATCATCCAGTAAAGCATCTAAAAGTATGTATGCTGCACAAGCGAGAGACACTTCGTGCGACATCGCGGAACTCCAAACGAACACTGCGGATAGAGTCGGTTACAGTGAGCGTACACACTAGAACCTCGTTACCGTATCCGTTCAGTTACCGTTACAGCTCGCTCAATGAGGTGGTTCGGTGTTCATCGCGAGCGAAGTTTGCTTCACGCGTACGCAATAGAACGTGGTTACTGTATATATATTCAGTTACAGTTACAGCTCGCTAGTGAGTACACGGCTCAACTCGCTGTTACCCCAGTTGGTGTGGAATTATTAATAATTTACGTGATTCGTCAGAGGCTGTCTGGTAACTGTCGGCAAATAATTAATCCACACTAACTGTGTGGAAAGCTCACACGCTCTGGCTTCGCATTCTGAGGGACGTGGATTCAAATCCTGGTCTGATCATCCATATTTGAGATTCCGTGTCCCAAAATCACTCCTGGCAAATTCTGGGATGGGTCATTCAAAAGAGTTTCACCAAATTCCTTTCCGTTCCTTTGTCTCGTTAAAACACACCGAGCGTGGTGGGTGAGTGGTTAACGTTCTAGCTTCGCATTCGGGAGGACGCCGGTTCCAATCCCCGTCCAGGCATCCAGATTTGGGATTTTCATGGTTTCCCCAAATCTCTACAGGCAAATGCCGGGATGATTCCTCCAAAAAGTCCATGGCCGAATTCCTTTCCGTTCCTTGTGCCCAGTCCCATCACGCCTCTAATGACCTTAGCCCTCGACGAGGCGTAAAGCAGTAAGTAAAAAAAAAAAGCAAAGACACTGGATGTTTGATTCCCGATCTCCTTTCGTTGACTCAAAACATTTTCAGGCTCATTCCAAGCCAGTAAAAGAATATTTTACAGTTATTATACGTATACAATCGTTCAGTGAGTTGAATTTTCCAAACAGTTTGCCTATGAAATGAGTCTTTGGAGCTTAACTAGGCCAGTCTCAGCAGTAACACATTTGACGGAACTGATGTATATATATATATATATATTAAAACCCCTAGTAATGAAAGAGAGAAAGGGGACATCCTTCAAAATGTAGGTAAATGGACCGGACCGGACCGTTAGAATCGGTCAGTGCTGCTTACTGAGCTGAGTTGCCGTACACTGGGTTGAGGAGGTACGCAAAGCGGGGCCGGGCACGATTCCAGATTTCCACGTACCGGCAGTCCAGAGTGTGGTTTTTAGGCTGTTTTCCGCAGCCACAAAGGAAAATTCCTGGACGGTCTTCAATCTCCACCTCATAAACTACACATTTCACAAACAAAAAATACCCTTATCAAACGTTGAACATACATAGTTACACTTTTCACAGACAGATGGAAACTTTCTCCTTTAGTACTTGGTATGACCTCGCAGTAGGTATAAGATACGTGACGTCAGCAAGGCCATGCGGCCACAAAAACAAAAATGCAAATTTGACAGTGCCAAAGATGAGTAACACTCATTAAATGCATCCGACCCAAAAATCTTCGGAAAAGGTGGTTGAGAAAAAGAAGAAATCGTCCACTGGAATTCTGTTTTTGATCGGAAAATCACTGATAAACATGCTGCAGTTTGAGAGATGTGGTCAGTCGTGACTATGATTGCAGTATTCGTTCAAATGATCTCTGCTTATCAGATTTAGTTTCGAGCAAACGTTCTGATATTTTTGCACCACAAAAATGATGTATTCTGCTTCTCATGCTGTTGACGTAGGCTAAATAATTTTTTTAAAATAACCTATTGTTTTATATAGCCCTGATGGCACATTTAACATCTGAATTCAAGAGTTGCCTCAAGCAATACGGTGAACTTTTCTGAATCGCACTTTCCAGCCACGACGACATAAACAGAGGATAGGACTCCATTGAAGTATTTCAGGTAATGCGGTTGCGTTGTCAGGATAGGTTATCGTGTCGTGCAGAAGACTGTTGGATACCTAGAGCAATTTTAATATAACCACAATATTAAACGATCTGGAAGCTTAACAGTTAAGGCGCATGCATACAATAGTTGGATTTGAAATCCATTTGGGTAGAATAATTTTTGCTCCATTTACTTTCACCATGTGTCGTTCGGATTCAACATTAATCTATTACATATTCGGATTATGCTGCAAATCGAAACCCTTTGCGTTTAAATCGAGGTAGTTACAGCAACAGAGAAAGCAGCAATATTTCGTGTAACCTGTGATTTACCGTAATACGGTACAGTCCAGAAGAAAGCCAAGGCTATACTCGAATCACAAAAACAGAATCTGGGTGCCATCCGTCCAATCGGCGATATATTCTGTGCCTAACAATTAAACATTTGTTCTTATTTACAAGGACAAAAAAATACTTGGCCTGGCGGCCTCACGATTCTAGGAACACAGACGCCCCTAGAAGCCCAAGGAGCTCGTGATATGGCGGTATTAATCGGTCGCCACTCAAACTCAATTCTGCGTGTGTTAACTGAAATGTTTATATTTGTTCCATGTGGAGATCAATTGGAGAAGAGCATGTCACCACACCGGAGAGAGACGAAAGGGCAAGGAAAACATGAGGTATGACATGGCGGTGGATGGAACGTCATTCTTTTCAGGAATCTTCCTGCAACGGTACTTGGCAAACGTACAACAACCAGCTGGGCTGATTTTGTCACGTGACTTGCTGCTTGAGACAGCACTCCACGACTCTGTTGAACTCCGTAGGAAGGCATAACTAGATGATCTACGAAGCGGGCTGCGAACTTTTCCGGACAATGAGGACGGTCGCAACACAATTTATGGTTCGCTCCGACCAGACTAACTCCTAGATTCGTTTTACCCAAGATGTGTGGTGGTATGATCGAAGAATTACGTGTACTCTCCTGCTTAGTTCTAGCAACGTGAACAGAAAATTAGTATTACCAAATGAAAGCATCATGAAAGTTTAAGTTAGCTTTAATTAACTATTACACAATGTATAAAACACATAGATAAATACATAAAGCACTGTTTGAAATAGTTCTGAAGCGGTTCAAGAATATTAAGAATAAAATCTGAGCCAACTGAGGTACCTTACAAAAAAGAACGGATCATCCAGTATCTGTTAATTCTTCGTGAAGTAATGGCGTTACACCTTCGATATGCTGAAATGAACACCTCAAACACAGCGCGATAAGTCAACTCTGCCACCGAATTCATGGTGGAGCAACAGCATCCCGGGGTTGTTGTTGGTTACATGTACATCACCTGGTTACCCTGTTATTGGTTCATTAGAGCACAATAAACGTTTCAGACAGAACAGGTTCCGATGTGAACAATCTATCCCTGAAGCGTGCTGAGTTGCCAACACCTAATATTACACGAGTCGTAATGAAGGGCGTGGGATAGGTACTCCAGCTGACTATGCTAGCTTCTGATAACTTAAACTATACCCTTGCGCGAAAGGACGACTTCCCAGCCTTGCCGCCGACCAGCACACATTCATCTTGACGACTGCCGCCATCACTGCAATAAAACACTGCATCTAAAGGACATCTACAACACTACACGACACCGCTACACACCGCAGGATGGCGTAATATAGTGATCGACTCCTGAATGGTGGAATTTTCTTTCACTGCCTGGGTTAGAACCACTTAACTGGCACCGGACACCATCGGTTTGCCCAAACAATCTGACCCAACGGTGCAGGCATCACATTATGAGTAATGGTGCGCTTCCTATTCAGACGCTCAAGACTGCTACAATGCAAAGCAACGGGAGCGCTTCCTAAGAAGCGGCGGCGACCCGCGTTCTCGGAATCGGCCGCTTGAGCCGCGCGACTGTACCGGTCCGAGAGCAGTATAGACTCAGCCGCTAAGTGGAACAGTCGAAAAGTTGTTGTTTACTGCGGTGGAGGATAAAAATTGGAGGAATTAGAGTGTAAATTACGTTGTATATCTGATGTTTCTTCACCACTGCACAAGACCAGTCTGTAAAGAACAATGTTTGGAACAAAATAGCGGAACTAGCTAAAAGATCTGGTGATAAAAGTACAATATAATTTAACAACTTTGTTAATGTTGTTTATTACCTTCACGTCACTTGTTGTTGCATATTTATTATTACAGAAACCTTCAAAAAATACAAGCTACTTCGCGTAGTGTCATTGCAATATACAACATGGTTAA
The DNA here is from genome assembly GCA_031002005.1 of Vandiemenella viatica. Classification (NCBI taxonomy): domain Eukaryota; kingdom Metazoa; phylum Arthropoda; class Insecta; order Orthoptera; family Morabidae; genus Vandiemenella; species Vandiemenella viatica. The sequence goes on along the minus strand of JARYHS010012519.1, from coordinate 102,097,153 downwards.
TTGTAATTAAAACATCATTTAGTAGTTGTATTGTGTTGCTGATTCTAACGTATATTGGAAAATTTAAAATATTCTGACAGTTCCCGCTATTCGTATTATTTTTTACTCCCATAAAAATTTAACTGTTGTATCAGCATAGAGATTCAATTTTCAGTTAGGCATCAAATAGAACTCACACTTTGCTCAGATAGAGCTCTGGTTTAGGCAAG
>JARYHS010012519.1:102048325-102095944 GCA_031002005.1 Vandiemenella viatica | reverse complement strand
AAAGCAATTGGGAATCACTGCACTAGGGCACTGACTGCACACTAATCGAAATCCCATCAAAATCTAACAGTAATTATTGCGTGCACCCGGTTAATCCAAAAAGACAGACCCAAACATAATAACAGAAGAACAGTTGACTCTCCTTTGCAGCATTCCAATAGTACTACAAAATAATTTTGTTAGAAATATCTTAGACGTATAGACTTTCTGAATTTACAGTTTTATTATATGTGTCGATTAAGTTGATTGCATTCGAGTCAAAGGTTTTTGGTTTTTTAATAAAAATACTATTTGCTTTTGAATTTTTCACTTGATACGCAGAGTATTTTTTTTTTAATATACTAGTCTGCGTAGTAAGAGATATGATTGTATCCTTTTTCCTTAAAGTGAAACAGTGGTGATAAGAACAGAATGAAACAGCTAGCAAAGCCGAATGCAGTGTGAAGGCTGGAGTTGTAAATGAATGCGCTTAAAAAAAAACTCGGTAAAAGTGAACGACCAATTGAGGACTAAGGAAAAATTTTCTAAGATGACTGCGATGTTGTTATACTAAAACTACGACATGAGAATAAAGACTGTGAACAATACCATCCAAGCTAGCCGACTCATTGTTGAAGTAAATTTCCTTTAGAATTTAATAAAAGAATACATCATCATGTAATGCTTTATTTTTTTGCTTATCCATCGGAACGAACTTATAAGTATTTTGTGCGGGTGTAACAATTTCAGAACCCAAGACGGGTTGAATTGGAGACGAAATGGGCAATACGTTCTGCTCGTTAAACAGCGAATCCCCTTTACGGTGGGTATTTCAATTCAGCAAATAAATATGCCACATCTATTCACAGTACGGTAGTAAGGTAGTACGAGCTCTTTAAAATGTACTATCCAATTTTATTTTATTTATTATTTTATTTTATTTTTTATTTTTTTGATGCTGACATCATGGACAGTGAAAAGTGAATATTGCGATCCACAGAATATGCCGACTATCACAGAATGCATGAGATAATTGCCTGTGTCCAAGGTGGAGGCATCACCATTGCCAAACAAAACGGCAAGGCTCTGTGTGGAATAAGACATCCGCCTCCTCCCACATAGTTACTCATCAGCAATAGCAAGACTGACGTCCCGATCGACCATCTTACGGATCTCAACGCAACTGAAAAGAACGCCAGGCACTGAAAGAATATCGGCCTTGGAGAATACATTGCGACAAAGCATTGACTGTATCAAGCAGATATAGGGTCTACCACCATAGTTTGAACACCCTTGCCGCATATGGAAGTCACTGAACAGACTTCGTGTTGGTTTTGGCCGCTGAAAATACTCTCTCGCTTCATGGGGATACCTGGCAGAACAATCAGATACCACTTGTTCCTGCGGCAAGATCAGAACTAAGTCACATTTGATGTCATGAGGGTATTTCAATCAGATCTTCAATCAGCTAGTGACATAGCTACCACATTGCCGAAAAAGCTACATTGTATTCCATGCTATCATCGACAAGAGAAGAGGAAGAAGAAGATTTATTTCACTGGAGTTACTCTCTCGAGTGACTCTAGTCGGATCGACGTTATTTCGCCTTGGCAGACCTATTTTTTTGACACGTGCTCACTTTGCTCATAAGGGATTTCATTAACATCACTGAATTTATGGTAAGCCGCTCTTCCCGACAGTACAGTTTTCCACTTGAACTTTTGACCACATTTGTTTACTTTACACTTCCACCCTGTAAACGCCGAACACTGACATCTTGTTCACGTGTAGATCGATACAATAATAGGAGTCAGCGTAGTGTTAGCGAATGCGAAATAATGTCCAGATCCTCTTTCGTCGCACACCATAAGTCTTTCAGTGCAATAAATTCTTTAACCTTTTATCTATTGAATGGTATAATTGGATTTTCACGACAGATTCACAGGCGAAATTCCCTAACTGTTTCCCTGAAGTAATGCCTCTCACAGCAACCGCACACAAATTTTACAAGGGACGTCAGAAAAACCGATTGTTAAAGAAAGACAATAAAGTTTATGAAAAATAAACGTTGTTGCAGATGAGAACAGTGAACTGTAGTTCTACCACCTAAGAGACAAGAGTGCTCGGTTACTGCTGCATACTCTAGATATCTAGCAGATAGCATATGGTTAACACCCATTTTTTTATAGGAAATCTGTCTATTATAAAATAAAAACAAAACAAATTTCAGCTACGCACATCAAATAGTAATACTGGAACTTACGTAATGTCAACTGGAGTAACAACCAGTATAACGTTGATGAAAATAAAGCTACGTGTATCATATTAACATCAGAAGATAGACATTGAAAGTAGATTTTTTAGTTTTCTATTTCAGGCCTATTTTGCACTTAACGTGAGCGTAGGTTTAACCTATACCTTATATAATATTGGCAATAATATTAAAACTATGACTATATTCTCAAAGATCGTGAGACAAGTTGCAGCGGATTACACTTATGCCAATGCATAGACAACCTTGGGATTCAAACAGAGGAAACCAGCAGGTACCAACAGATCAACGTCTGAATTGAATACTCCATCAAACATCCATGACGTCCCTCAAATTTCGAATGGAGTTTGGTCATATTTAGAGCCTCTGAAAATACCATTAATTCCTAGATCTTCTCTAGAATTAGCGTCTTCTCAGCCATCTGGGAGACACCAATGAATCACAAAACTGCTCTTCATATAAAAAGCTAATACTCTGGTCGCCATCACATCAGTCCAACATGAAAATGTGCATATAATTTAATTTTTCTGGTAGAGGATCCATAACCACAGGTATTTGCCGTGTCGAGACAGATACTGGAGGATGGATCAGAAATGAAAACCAGTTATGTGCTGAAAGAATTGTGTCACATCTGTGAGTACGTGTATGAACGCTCCTCTCACCTTGCGGTTACTCAGCAACGCCTCGTGGTGGTGGTCGCTAGGGCTGGCAGACCTCTTGTGCAGTCTCTGGTGCTCCAGCAAGTAGAAGCCCTCCAGGCTGCCCACCTAGACAACAAAAGAGACAGCGTGCATTATTCCTCAGTCATATATTCATATGTACAGCTGTTAAAAGATAACAAATTTCGAACATAATTGCAGAAAATGGCTTAAAGATATTTTTATTCTATTCTGTGGACTACGTAGACACCAGTTACCTGTTAGGCAGGCAGCTGGTGTGAATCACTATGGCGATAGAAGCTTAGAACCAAATTTGGTAAATCTGAAGCTTTTGTGTTGCCATATGTTTGCGAAATGTGTAGCTCATGTGTTCTGCATGTCAATTGTGTTTTTGTTTGTGAAATGTGAAGTTTATTACCGTCTCAGCATTCGGCTAGGTGATTTCTGAAACCGACTAAAAGCCACAAACAGAACATCCGCTAAGCGAGGCCAAAGATCGTACCTTGACTCGTTGTCCTCATAGATACAGGTTTAAGGATACTGTAATAACGCAGTTTGTCGGAGTATACATTGAATAGTGTACGGGATTTGATAACAGTTCCTTCCGACTCACAAATTAGTCCCATTTTAAAGTTTATTTCGACCACCTAAGGTAAGGTCCATCAGACTTCGTTAATTAATTAATTATCGGCCGCCACCATTGACTGTCTAGGGTAGAAATCAAGAACAAATATAAGTTTCTTCAAAGAAACACCTCGAGTATGCAGACCACAAGCCAAAGATTTATTCAGAGTTTTGTGCTGCACAAATCCACCCGGCCACCAATGGAAAAAAATAATTAAAGCACATACAAGTAAAATTACTGGTAGTGACTAATAATCCGAAGATGCAAGTTCTTAAGAGTGAAAAGCAATACATTCAAACACTTTCACGTAGCTGTTCATACCAAGACAGTTCACCAACACTCCACCACGTAATCTCGTAGTCACCTTCTGTCAGTGAAACGTTTTTTTCGACGCGGTAGCCCGTAAATAGTAACTCACGGGGACCTATACACTTCAATACAAATCATTTGTTAATTATTTTCGGCCACAACTTACACCGAGCTACAACAAGACCCAGAGGCATGATAACCACGACGTTCTTTTTCCAGACTCCACACACTCTGATCTACTAATCGATTGTCAGTCTCGCAAGTCACCGATGCACATAGCATTCGATACTCGGCATAGAATAAATATAATAATTAAAATAATTACTGAAGGGGACAAGCCTAATGTAATGTGACAAGTTCTAGTAGTTTTTTCTCAACAGTATGGTCGTCCGTCACTTAGTGACCACCAGCTCGTAAACGGATATCGTGGCAGATTGCAATTTGTACACCGTTGACGTAAAGTTTCAAAAATTAGTTAATTTGTTTTCATACCCCAGCGCGTATTACTGAACACTACGTAAAAGATAGATCTATTTCAAAAACACTATTACCTGGTACTGGAATACTAAAAATACTTAAATCTGTTATGGTTTGGAATAAAAAAAAGACAAGCAAAAGTAATTGTTACTATCCAGTTGAAAATATTTTTATTTTCAAGGATATTGCATCTAATGAATGGTATTACCACTATATATAATAAATTTGATTGTGATTGATCTATTATACTATCTGCGTGAGCGACAATACGATGCTGTGTCGAATGGACGTACACGGTGTCCGCAAACTATCCTGAAAATGTGCTGAGTGTTGGCAGGAATTTTTACGAGGTATTTTCATATGAGGTAGATCAGGTCTCTCCATCGTTTGTATTTGACATTAGACTGTAGGTTCTAGAGGAATACATGACACACTGGCTAAGTCTGGATTCTTCGGGAGGATCGAACCAATCTTCCGGCAGTGGACTAAGTTTGTTCATGTTACTGAACCTATGTTACCGACCTATTGGTGTCTAACCTATCACGTCCATAAGTGTGACTGTTATTATTATTTATTATTACAATTTATTAATGGCAAAGTTGACTGCCAGGACAGAATTTTAGGCAAGGAATGTGAAATTATCGCCCAATGCCTCATTCTTACGTTCGCTTCGATAAATTTAGGGGAATAACGAAAAACCGAAATCTGGTGAGAAGTGGGGGAACAACCCCGCATACCCGAGCGATAAACTCTCACGACGTCAATGCTAATATACCAGTATAAATTATTATAGTCAAAATTCGTCATTCTGACTACGGTTTCACATGTGAATTGGTACCTTTGTCAGTATATATCGTCACAACCAGTCCTAACCATTCTAAAATATATCTTTACCTTGCCGTTTCGTCTTTTAAATGTGAAGCCATTCTCTACAGATTCCTTTGGGATATTTAAGGCTAAATTAACGATTGTATTAATTGAGACAGTATCATGAAACAAGTAATCTAATACTGCCTATTTTGCATTATAGTTTCAGTTGATAAAAACAAAGTTAAAAATACGTATTGCAATGATTTCCACTGACAAAATGGTGTTTTATTCCTGATACGTCCTAGACAATAATTTAAAATTTCTCTGCGTTTATACTGGTTTCATTACTGTTTCCTCAGAAAATTTTAGAAACGTTATTACGTGAAATTTTAATTGAAAAAAGAAGTATAATGTGTTGTTTCCGGCTTAAAACTTGTTAAAACCAGTTTAATAACAAAATGCGAACGCAAAAGTGTATAATTTGTTTCCTGCGTCAGGTAGTGTAACCATTTTCAATAGATGTTTCTTTTATGAAACCTTAAACTCAATCTATAACGTAAATTTGAACCTGCCTTGCACAAGTCGGAATCTCTTATATTGAAAATCAAAGCTGCTTCGAAAAAATCCCCTCTCAGTTATGGACATTTTCTCTGACTGGTGTCTCATTTTTCAAAAGCAACGAGAATGACATAAATATCAGTGTGGGATAAAAGTGCTCAGGAATGCAGTTCGAAATACCAGATATTCTCAGAGCTAAAGAGTAGAAAGTTCCAGTGAAAAAGTTACAAGAAACCTGGTGATATATATGCCTGAAAAAAAAAAATCACCAGAAGATCAAAGCCAACCAGAATGAAAGAATTCGTAAGTTCATCATTCTTCCGGATCTACGCCTGAAATCACTGGAAAATTTATAAATTTTCTCATCTCAAATATAGGTTTTACAAGGAAAACTAATGTTCTGTTTGGTGCAGAAATTAACTTAAAAATCTTTTGTTTTGGTATTTTATATAGTATTCACGACAGTGGTGCATGTTAAGTACTGGAGATACGACTTATATATAACAGTGCAAGCATGATTTATCACGAGCAGCGTATCCTTCACTTGAGTGATGTATAGCGCAGAATTTTCACATAAATTTTACTGACTGACACTGAATTAAGGTCAACCTTCATGAAAAGCTTACAATGCTTAAACATTTAATCATCTTTGAAAGATAATGAACGTTGAATAAATCATAACTGCCATGTTATGTCATGAAACCTTGAGTTTTTACTGGAAGTCGAGTATACAGGTACAAAATACGAGGGATTTAACACTCCATACCGCATGCAGTCGTGATATATCAACTACCAGCAACTACAAACAAAAAATGACGTGGATGGAACCGAATGTTTCATAATAATGCAATTTGTGAAATAATTTTTTTGTTTAGAGCTTTACGTCCCCTTGATATCGAAGTCTGTAGAGTCTATATCAAATGATACAGTAATATACAGTACAGCAAGGGTACAACAAGCGGCTAAAAGTCTTCAAATGGTCGCACAGGGTATTCACAGATATTTAACAAAGATGGGTAGCATTGGACTTTTTTTATGCCTTTAGGCATCATTGACATCGACATCAGGCGCGGGAAATGATTGGCTGCAAGAAACTGAAAGAAATTCGGACATGTTCTTTTGAAGCAACCATCTCGGTATTTTCCTGGATTGATCTGGAGGAATCGTGGAAAACCAAACTCTTGATTGTCGGACGGGGATTCGAACTTCCGTCCTCCCGAATGCGATGCCAGAGCGTTACCCCTCACCCAACACGAGCGGTGGCTGTTTGGAAACTAAGTGTCGTCGAAAAGACGTTATGATATACCCTTTGTTTAGTTTCTAATCAAAGGCTGCTTCAGTTTAGGAACGAAATCACGATCATATGAATCAAGGGCTGGCGCACATGTATGTTGTTATAAAACTCCCCAATCTTTGTTACCTGACTGATGGTGGTGGTAATAGTAGCATTAGTTGTACCAGTTGTAATAATGTTAGTAGTAATGTTAGGGACAATAGCAGTAGTAGTAGATATAATAGTGTTGTTATACCCACTCTGTTTAATAACAGTAGAAGTAATAGAGATATAGGAACATAAATTAAAATTTTCTTGCCTTCATTGTTTATATGTGAATACGATATATATATAAAATAATGGAAAGAAGAGCCCAGATTAGATATTAAGTGCTGGGCTATGTTGTATACGGGAAAATAAGTAAATAAAAATACCTGACTGATGGTCCAGCCTTGAACACTTACGTCATCTGCCATATACATATACATATTGGAGTTACAGTATTACAATGAGTTACGAGACGTGTAGTGTAGATAAACGACCGCTTAAAAGAATTAAAGCAATAGCTTGTATTTAAGCCAAAACAGTGTAAACCTACTCCATGTCTCCGTTACAATTAAAAACTAAAAGTTACTTTCCTCAGATTTTAACGAAATATTTAAGCCCCACTATTATGCTATTAATAATAATAATAATGATGACTATACATCCACAGTCCCCGTAAAATGGAACATAATTGTTATATATACCTTACGGAATTTGATAAATTGGCAGAACAAACACTTTGTAGCAGTACATGTTCATAAGCTACATTTTAATGCAAATAAAACATTTATTAATACATCTTTTGTAAGCTAGCTGTTTGTACGGTATGGGTGGGCCGTTATGGTTTGGCCTTATTTCATTTCCCAGACGGCCATCTCTAGTGTTTAAAAGTCGTAGTATGGCTGGTGAGGTTTATGGAGGGTCTTGTAGCCAGTCATATTCCTCTAGGACCTTCAGACACGCTAGAACTTTCTGTAAGTCGTATCAGAGGGAGAAAGAGAAATGAAAACATCGTGTAACAAGGACAGAAAATTAGTGTCGTGATAAGATAGCCCAGCAGGTGACATGCGTCAGCGAATAGACGCGTAGCGTGGTGCGGCCGAGTGTGTGAGTGTGGAACAGTCAATCGCCAGCTCGCGATTTTATTGTTATTAACTAATTTATGGTTGTTGCTATTTCATGACCAACTCCGGATATGTGGAAGTGGTAAATCCCTAAGGTGGGCGTGACCAAAGTTTTCATAAGAACTAAGAGAATTATGGAACCTCACTGAGGTCCCGAACCTTGAGTGAAGTTGCGCCTTGACTTTATTGCAAGACTCCGTGTTGTCTTGCGCTTTTACTTCTGAGTGGAGTCGTCAGTGTTGTCTCCAGTAGAGACGGCGCTGATTAAAGTGCCAGTGCATACAGTGCAGTATATACTGCAGCGTGTCAGTGCGTTGGCCCGAGTCTCTACAAGTTTAGACTGTTGTGAGTCAGCAAGCATCATTAGCGTAACCTCAAACATAAACGTGAGATTTTAAGCCACTGGATTGACTAATTAACATCCGGTAATTTCGATCGCTGTGAAGATTTCCAACGATTTTCGTAGCCAGGATCATCTGCTCACTGGAAACACTTCAATAATTTGCACCTCAAATTTCATCTTCGCCAACTACCGAGTTACCCCAAATAATGTACATATCACTTACTTACGGGGTGAATAACTTTGCTGAGATAAGAAATTTTCTCTATACTGAGTTAAATCCAGATTAATTGTGAATCATCTGTTGATCCTCTGCCACATTTTTTTTTTTTTTTTATTTCCATATGTTTGGTTTGAAATGTTCTGCCTACTCTCGTCTCTTTGTGAGCTCTTAGTAATAAGATTTTTTTATTTTAATTTATTTAATTAATTATTAAGATAAATATTTTCAAGGGCGCCATTCCAAAATAGTGAAAGTTGGGACAGAGTTTTGCCTCACAATTCAATAGGAAAACAAATGAAATTAATTAAAACAATCATATTTTATTACAGCAATAAGAAATTTTTTTAAAAAAATGTTAAATTAATCTGAAATAAATTCACATAAATCATTATTAAATATCAGAGTTCTGTTCCCGAAGGGCGTACATTTGTTTATCAATAATTCAACTTGTTCCACGGCTAGCTCGCTGAAGTTAAATTGATGTTGGGAGACTCAAGAAGCAATTTTCAATGCTGTCAGGGTCAGGGTCAGGGTCTTTAATCACCATGGCAGCGAAATGTCAACACTTTTCAGTCAGAAGGAATGGTACACACTTATAAAAAGACTGTATTCACAACAAACAACACTACCCGGCACCTGCCACGTTCTGCCGCAATATATCCGCTCCAGGATCTTCATCTCCCCTCCACCTGTTGTGGACACCCTGAGCATTCCAAGGCCAGACCATTGTTTCCGGTTTGCCGACAGGTCGGCGCCGAACTTAAGCAGTCCCACCGTCACCGAATTCGATTTCTGTAGGCATATTCACTTAAAGCAAATCTTCGCATTTGAGGTGAAACATGTGGTGACGGTTGAGATCACCACAGTTTTATTAAATTTTTATATGTAAAGGTCTAAAATTCCCTTTTCTGTGAATAAATGAATATTGTAATTGATGGTAGATTGCTACTTTCATTTCCCAATGTGTGGTAAACATAAATGTGTTCTTGTATGTTGTCTTTATAGCAATATTCTAGGGAATGTAGTTCTTTTATTGGATGTGGAGGTAATTCCTGGCGCCAGGCACTTGCTCATGAACGCAGAATTTATACAGAAGATCAGCGATAAGAGGTGCAAGGTGTAATATAATTAATTTTAATATTAATTTACCATTGGGCACACCACAACGTTAGCACTCATCCTGATGGCGTAGAAACTAACCGCCCTACTTCCTCCGATTCACCAAAAGATCTCAAATCAATATATTTCGCTTTCGTATCGTTAGATTTTTGAACGTTACTAACGTAACCTACCGAATTCAACAGAATCAAGTGACTGTTCAGGCTTCCGCGGTTGCCTTTGTTAATCATAACTGGTTTTACGGGGTAAGCCGCGTTGTTTGTTTTACAATCTGAGCTTTCGGCTTCCATACTACAGCCTTCATCATCTATACTAATATTATAAATGGGAAAGAAACTCTGTCTGTCTGTTTGTTACGTTTCTTGGTCTAAACGAATACTCCAATCGTGATGAAATTTGACAAGGAGATGTTATTTGACATTATGATGGACATGGGATACCATATTCTGTATATAAAAGAACATATTGTCATTAAATTATGAAAACTATCTGAACTGTGAAAGACAAACACATAATATCTATATGTCCTTGTAACGCGTAACGTTAGAGAGTATTGGCTTGGTTCTTAAGATGACTCCCGTGTGGCTTCGGATTCAAAACCCACTCTAAGCAATAAAAATTATGAATTGTTTTTCATATTTTGAGCCAAGCCCATAATTTTTTAGTAAGGATACCATGTTCTGGGAAATCTTTGGCGATAGAATAGTGCATTAAGAGTTTCCTTTATTCAGGGTATACTGGTTCCACAGGCAGTTTTTTTGTGATCTACTATATATGCGAAAGTAAGTCACCTACTTTTTTTTCTTTTTTTTAACGTTTTGACGGCTGTATGTGTACACCGATATACCGAAATACTTTGTTTCATTAGGAACGAAATAGGATACTTTTTTCCGATATGAATAAATGAGACAGGTTAGAGTGTAGAATGGTATATCGATAGAGTTCCCGTCATATTATGCCGACATATCATAGGTAACTTTCGGCTTTGTGTATCCAATTCTAGCAATCAAATTCTAAATCCACGCATACGGAAAGTCGCGGGTAACAGCTAGTGCATATATATATGTATATATATACATATATATATATGCTTGTGGCTCTACGCATTGTCGACGTCGATATCATCAAAAGCGGGAAAGGACGGTGGCAAGGAACGGGACGGAAAGTGGCCATGGCTTTTTGCAGGAAGCATCCCGGCATTCGCCTGGAGTGATTTGGGGAAACTACGGAAAAACCAAAACTGGATGCTCGGATGGGGATTCGAACCCACGTCCTCCCGAATGTGAGGCCACTGTGTTAGCCGCTCACCCACCACACTCGGTGTTAGAGATACAAACGGCTTAGCGGTAAAACCAGGAATCATCAACAGAATCAGTTCTGCATAATCATCAACATCAGCCAATCATTCAGCGATGACTCATCTTGTAATAATGAGCAAAGATAAGATCTTATTGACTGAAGGATACATAATTTAATACCCGTTCCTCCTTCAATGATGGATTTTTTTAGTGCTTTATACCTCGCCGACATCTAGGTTATTAAATGCCAGAAGGGGGTGCAAGGAACGGTAAGGAATTCGGCCTTCCCCGCATATGACAGCAGTGATTTAGAGCAGCGGTTCCCAATTTTTTTTCGGCCACGGAACCCTAATTGATCATTCAGTTTTTGGCAGATCCCAATTTTTATAAACGTAAGCTGAAAAACCAGTCTCGCATCGATAAGTCGTCACAAACGGGACCATGACAGCCTTCTCACGGCGCTGTTACGACTCTTTTCAATGAACATATTATTTAATTCTCGGACGGAACCCCAGGGTTCCGCGGACCACCATTTGGGAACCACTGATTTAGAGAATGCACGGAAAACCAAAATCGGAATGGCCATACTTGGATTTGAATCCACTTCCTCCAGCAGATAGGTGTTTTTTTCAGACGGTTTGTCACACAATCCTGTTCCTAGATTTAAAAAAAAAAGTAGTAGTGTGGAAACATATGTGAATAAATCACACAGGAAAGCATGTTAAACTCGAATGCTGTTATTATTGCGAACTGTATAGTGACCGATGTGGTTGGTAGGATGTCTTCCATAGTGAGACCCAGTGCTTACGGAAAAATCTCTAGAAAGCCGTAATTGTAAGTGCCACTACGGAGGCCACAAGTTCGTACCTTGTCCATTATTCTACGCATGAATGATTATTTGCAGTTCAAAATTAAATTGAAAGATTATTGAAATTATACGTATAATTTCAATATATCGCTAAACGTCACTTTATAGTAAACATTAAATTGGTTTCATGAATAACTGAGTTCTTTTGTTGGAGCGAGGAGTTTATAAACAAACCGAGAATATTCTTTCAACGGACTGCTGAACAGTAGCAGTAATTAGTTGTTTCCGGCGCAATGAATTGGCCAACGGATCGGCTGCCGTATGGAACCACTGATCTGATGTTATTGTGCAGTAGAACAGATGCCAACAGGGGTGGGGGACGAGTTTTGTGACGTGGTCAGCCACATTTCAGTCGGAAAGGCTCCCCGCTAAACGAGGTTTCTAGACCGAAAACAGTAACGACACGAAGTTACAGCAAACATTATTATATAAGAAGATTTTATTATTATTTTTATTCTTGACCTAATGGGACTACGTGAATCGTTTCTGGTTTAGTATGTGATGATTTTGTAGTTGTTACAATATTCGATAAACCTATACAACATTTAGCTCCACGTATATCCTACTTCATGTTTTCTCTGTTTATTCTCTGCAAACGGCACATAGACCCAAAAACTAAGGTATATATCAAATTATGTAAAATTTTTTCCAAGACCTAGTTAATTATATGTGCTTTCTGAATTAAACACATAACTGGAGTAGCCTGGTAGATCCACTCTGGACGTTTTTACCGTAATAATAACGAATTTTGATTAATTAAAACGATGGAAATTTTACTGTAAAGCATCGTACTTAAGGAAGAACGATAACAAAACATTGACAGCAACAACTGGTAATTGAGTTTAGCATTTCAGTTCTTACTGTGAACATGCAACGGACAGGCACTACAAGACCTTAATCACTTATTTTTCAACTGCTCTAATTTTCAGCAACGGCAATCACCATTCATCAAGTCTCTTGTGCGAGCACAGCAGCCACTTCCAACTAGCATTACAGTGCTACGCGCTACAAATAACAACAGAATCTATAGTATCATCAAGGATTATATTAAGGAGAGTCACCTACATATTTAATGTGTCTATGTATCTGTATATTTTTTAGATACTATTAATATTATTACCTTGTAACTTCACCAGGCTGACTGTATGTTCTATTCAAGACCTAAGGTCAAATAAATAAATAAATAAAATAAATTTATGCAAAAATTGATCTATATTGACTTGACCCGTAACGTTCAAAAAACAAAGTCAATAAATTTGGAAAGAAAACTGTGTTATTGATATAATTTATTTAGAAAACTAAAACTATGGAAGTACTATGTTACAGTTTTTATTAGATGCGGTACACGATAGCATTGTCGAAAGTTTTTTTTTCGTTAGTAGATACCAATTATCATCAGATATCCGTAAATGTTAATGTATTTTAATTAGGTGATAGTATAGCTATTTATAATCAGGCTCGATGACTTTTCGGACTGCTCTAGTTCTTTGGCACACATGAGAGTGGAACAGGTGCAACAACTGGAACCGAGGCTGCTCAAAGGATTTTTTGGCTTATTGTTCCATATGATTTAAAAAAAAAAAAATATTACGTCATTTAAGAAGCTTTCAGACGATGTAACATTGTTTACTACTTCGTAATAAAAGAAACGAAGGGTGTTTTGTTTTAACATTAGCAGGTGTCTTTGTTTTTCTAACCACACTTTATAGGAACGAGCATGATGATGAGCGGTTACGATCTGGCCTCACTTTAGGGAGGACATGGACTTGAATCCCTGTCCGACCATTCAGATATGGGTTTTTCATGGATTCCCCAAATCACTCCAGGCAAATTTCGGGATAGTTCATCCAAAACGGCCATGGCAGAATTCCTCTCCGTTTTGTTGCTCCCATTTCTTTCCCGCCTCTAATGGCTTCGACGTCAACAACGCATAAAGCCATAAAAAATACTTTATATGTATATTAAAGAGTATTTTCCTCACTAATTACTAGCTGACTCACTAGAATTAATAGATTCATATTACCAAGCGTGGTGGGTGAGCGGTTAACGTTCTGGACTCGCAATCGGGAGGACGCAGGTTCAAATCCCCGTCGGGGCATTCAGATTTGGGTTTTGTATGGTTTCCCCAAATCACTCCAAGCCGGGATGCTTCGTTCAAAAGGCAATGGCCGAATTCCTTCCCGTTCCGACTAGGCATCGACATCGACTAGGCGTAAGGCCACAAGTAATAATATGGTTTAGATAACAACGGACTAAATCCGATGATAAAAGTGTCTGAACAAATGATCTGGTTAGGTAGGTTGTTATGGAATGAAGAAAAATGGCGAAAACAGTAAGCTTGCTACACACGAAGACAGAACAATAAAGGTTTTATATGATTACACTATATGCTTTATTTTACTCGTAGAAAGAAAAATGTCAGAATGCCTCGGGAAAGACACCTGACTAATCTCAGCTGATAATGTCACAATAGGGAGATGGTGACATAAACGCGCAGAGTTTTCATTTCGAGAGGAACACGGAGAGAGAAAAAAGGAAGGAAAGAGCTTCTGTCAAGCCGTTGTTTCATCTTGATGGAGTAGTACGGGAGAAGCATTATGAATTGGGTTGCAGTTTTCATAGTGGAAATTAAAGCGGAATAACAATCAGTAACTGATATCAATTTCGGAAAACAATGGAAAACCGAAATACGGATGGCCAGATTAGGATATGAACCCGCGTACCTCTCCCTCCCCCCCTTACCCCACATCAGCCCTGAGTATTACCACCTGCCTACCGAGCACTGTGAAAGTCAGACTTTGGTTGAAGGCAACTAGTAGCTAATTATTAGGAATATATTGCCGGATAGACATCGATATTCGTTAAAAAAATAAAGCATTAGGACTAACATGTGCAAAGAAGCAGCTTACCACGACCATGAAATAACACTCGACCCAAAACTTAAATAAATAAGAACCTTTTTAATTTTAAAGTAAAATACTCGAAAACTGGTGCACTGGGAAATTCAGAAAAATTTATTTCCAACATTTAAATACTTTGCCAAAAAAAAAAAAAAAAATTGCGTTAGGTAAAAGGGCTCCACAGGGAAATTGTGGACGTGGCAAAATCTCCTTTGGAATTTAACAGCAGTATTAATTTGGTCGTTGTTTAGTGCTGTATCAAAATGACTCAGTTGTCTTCAGTGTTGTTTTAGCCACATTTGTAGTTATATAATTAACTTCTACAACCGCTCAACCCATCCGTTTTGAGTTGTTTACGTCATAAACACTTCCCTGCTTGTGGAAACGGTTCTGAGAAAATGTAGGAGCCCCACAGTAAAGGTTGAAAATAGCTGTAAAGGGCAAATTTCAAAGTTCACGAACATACAAAGTGAATTGAAATGTAGAACATTAAATACGGTCTGCTATGAGCAGATCCAGTTATAGGAAAAAATTAAATTAAATTAACTCGATCAGTTTCGTAGTGGTTGTGGGTTATGTGTAGAAAGAGTAAGCGCTTGCGACGACGACGGCGAGGTTATTTGTCACTAGGACCATTAGCCTTGAAATGCGACATTAATGCTGAATATCATTTCAACGTGACCTTTACCTCTGTCAGAGTTTGATTTATGCTTTTATTGACAAGCTTCGTTTTTCGGTTTCCTCGCTGAACTGTGTCCTTGAACTGACTTTCCTATATCTGAGAAACTGTATTATAATGTCACCGGATATTGCAATCAACTTCTGCGTTGTGTACTAGGAAAAGATTTTCCTTATTTATTTTCATGTCACGAGAATCTGACTTGTTATCGACTACGTTTTTTTTACGGTATTAACATATTTTCGCTGGTGGGCATTCTAAACTTGGGGAGTGAATAGTACTCGCAAGTCGGTGTTATGCAGAACTACTGTCTGGTATATTATTCGCACTAAAACCGAAGCAATTCCACTCAACGCATTATGCAACTACATGGCTGCGGTATATTTTCTTATTATACATAAGCTAGATATAAAAATTATACTTTTATTTAAGGTGCATTGAATGACACATTGTTTGTATTCTAGCCGCTGTTTATTGCCATAAGCTAAATAAATAAATATGCTCGATTTTATTAAATCTTTGAAAAACCAATTATAGTCTCACAACGATTTCACTCGAGAAGTGACCATTAGCTTCCTTATCAAAACCCACTTTCTCCAAACAACTCCAGGCGAATGGCGATTTCCTTTCAGTTTCCCACCTCTATTGGTCTCGACGTCAGTGAGGCGTAAAAGCCATAAGAAGAAGAAGAAGAAGAAGAAAGAAACCTTCATACTATGAACTGTAATAGTATCATTATTTAAAAACTTAATAGGCTCCTACTATTATCTGCATATGCAATACAATTTACTGCAAAGGTGTTGGCACAGAATGATAGGTGAACCGTGGATGGAAAGAAGAACCTAAGTGTCAGTTATGAAGGAGTTAATATATCAAAATGTCTTTCTTCCCGTATCAGGCGGAGCTTGTGACAGTTTTTTGGACTGAAAACAGACGGATAATTTTTAGAGAAATCGTGCAAGGGTACGTATAACTCAGAAGACCATGAATAAGAATAGCGATCAATGGCTTAATCTTTCCAGCAGGTGGATGATTTTACAGGGTGGCACCGCCTAGTTCATAATACCATCAAAATTAGTGTGCGTTCAAATGGGTTCGTGACGCTTAGTAATACGTTGAATGACTGATGATGATGCTTTAGCAATATGATGAATGACTGATGATGACGCTCGGTATCACGTTTAATATGACAGATAAGACTCACCTTAAATGATATGCGAAGCACAATTAATAGTAACCGAGCGTGGTGGTGTTACGGATAGCTTTCTGGCCTCGCATTCGGGAGGACGGAAGTTCGAATCCCCGTCCAGGCATCCAGATTTGGGTTTTCCATGGTTTCCCAAATTACTCCAGGCAAATGCCGGGATGCTTCCTTCAAAAGGCCATGGCCGAATTCCTTCCCATTCCTTGTCCCCCTATCCTTTCCCATCTCTAAAGACGTTAAGCAGATAAAAAAGAAAATTAATAGTAGTAATTTATCACAGAGGGGCAGAAATTAATACATTCGTTTAGGAATCGAGATATTGATGCATGCCGTCTTTGCGGAGTCTAGAATGAAGAGAAGGACCATTGACAACAAGAAGACTGTTGTGAGAACTTGGGTTATTTTGGCATTTTTTCTATATGTATAAGACGTATGAGCATATGAATCGATTGACAATAACAAAAATATCTGTTTCTGTGCTGTAAATGTGAATAGGAAAATTAAATTGTAAACTATAGTAAATAAAGGTACGGCAAGAGGAAGGATAAACAGCGAAAAGAACTGAAAGAAACCATAAAAAGTGAGTAACAAATGACCATTCATGTTTAAAGTTAATATTAACTAGGAAATTTATTATTTAAAACAATAATTTTGTTTGTAACATTTTGTTTTAGTTGCAGAGGAGATCAAAGAACGGTAACACGTGAAGGTAATTTACAAGCACCAAAGAAAATTGTTGATGAAATGAATGGACTCTGATAGAAACATGCAGTAATATAACGCTCAGCATGTGGCTTTCTATCTCATACTTTCAGCCCACCTTAACCGCTTTTAAGTTAAAATAATCAAAATGAAATTTCTCAGCATTTAAATTAACTTTTTGGCTTTCTTATATTATAACTAACAATATTAATAAAGAGGTATTGTTTGCTTAGCGGAGCCACAATGTTAATAACAGTGTTCGTGAATCAACACTCTACAATCTCGCCTAGCGAGCGATAGCAATCTATAAATCAGTGGTCAGTATGGAGGGATGGCATGATAGACATTCATACGATAGAATGGTTGTGCCTTGGCTAGTGGGAATGAAATGGATGAATATACACTGATCAGTCAGAACATTATGACCATCTACTTAATTGCCAGAATGTCCGCCTTTGGCAAGGATAACAGCGGCGACGCATCTTGGCATGAGGCATTGATAGGTTGCTGGAGGGAGTCGGCACCACATCTGCACACACAAGTCACCTTATTTCTGTAAATTCCGTGGAGGGGACGATGAGCTCTGACGCCAGGTTCAATCACATCACAGATGTGTTCGGTGGGGTTCTGATCTGGCTAGTTGGGGGACCAGCACATCAATTTCAAATCGCCACTGTGTTCCTCGAACTGCTCCATCATACTTCTGGCCTTGTGACATGGCACATTATTTTGTTGAAAAATGCCACTGCCGTTGGGAAACATGGCCGCCATGAAGGCGTGTTCGTGGTCTATAACCAGTGAACGATACTAATTCGCCATCATAGTGCCATGAACACGCTCCACTTGATACCCACGTGAATGTTCCCCAGAGCATAATTGAGCCGGCTACAGCTTGTCTCCATCTCGCAGTACAACTGTCAAGAAGCTGATCCCCCAGTAAACGACGTATTCGCATCCTCCCATCGGCATGATGAAGAAGGTATTGGGATTCATCAGACCATGCAACGCTCTGCCTCTACACCAAGGTCCAATGACGGTGGTCACGTACCCATTTCAGTTGTAGTTGTCGATGTCGTGGTGTTAACAGGCATGGGTCGTCGGCTGTGGAGACCCATGGTTAGGAGTTTTGGTACACTGTGTGTTCAGTCACACTTGTGCTCTGCCCAGCATTAAAGTCTGATGTTAGTTCCGCCAAAATTCGCCACCTGTCTTATTTTACCAGTCTGCTTAGCCTACGACGTTTGACATCTGTAATGAGATGTGGTCACCCAACCCCTCGACGTTTGGACGTCGTTTCACCTTGGGTTCGCCACTTGTTGAAGACACGCACCACAGCATTCCTCGAACATTTGACAAGTCGTGAAATTTTCGAAATGCTTGTGCCCAGCCTTTGAGCCATCACAATGTGCCCTCGGTCAAACTAAGACAGATTGAGCGCCTTCCCAATTATAAACACGGATAGCACGCTCATGCACCATTCCTGTATCTGACTGTCATTCCTCGTCAGGAGACGATGCTATCACCCTGACGGGGTTATATCGATAATAGATAGGTAGTCATAATGTTCCGGGTGATCAGTGTATAATGGTTTAAAATTTTTTTTCAAGAATTATGATGTATTGGAAAAATGCGAATATTTTCACGTTTTAATTGCTAAAAGTTATAAATTGAAATTCGTGGAAAAACGAGTAGTCAGTTGGTAGTAATAGCACCTTTCATTGGAAAGGGGAAGTATTAAGGAATGAAGTTTGTTTGAAAGAGTGGAGGTGAGGGAATGTGAAATACCAATTATGTGTTCCAGGCAGACTGGGCCACCTGTCTAAAACACTGGTATATGTTACAGGCACCACAAAATATCTTTCAAATTGAAAAACCTACCACTAAAAATATAACTCTTCACTACTTATAATAAAACTATTTATTAATTCTGATTATTAGTCGTTCATTTCTTTACAAAACAAACTAGGTTAAAGGAACGTACCTGGTAAATTTCCCGGTCTGTACCACAAAATACGTAATGCAATTTTAAGATGAAGGTTATCTGCATTAGCCTGTGGTACAGGCTTTGTTGTTACCCTGACCTCCATGGCGAATTTCTTGGGACATTTTACTAGAATGGTTTTGTCATCTCTTCACCAATGTTGGAAGGGTATGTACGTGCCAATATTTTGTATGGAGAATGTAATGTTTGTATATTTACTGGCGTTGTCAATGAATGAGAGATAAAGACAGGAAGAGGGTGAAATCAGGCGTACCACCACTCAGGCCTACTCTGCCAAAGGATATTAATGGATTGTTAAGATTAGCGTCTCTATCCGACGAACGAATCACCATCTATAGTGACGTATACCGCGGAGAGTTTTGTGATTTAAAAACTAAGACATCGGTACATGATCTGTTGATATAGAAATCACCACCTCTCCTACCCTAACGGACAAATTCTGATGAAACATTTCTTCCATCTCTAGGATTAGAATCAGATAACCCAGTGTCAGACGTAGGTCATCATCACAGTGTCCCAACTATTTGATCCAGCGAGGTGGATAAGCAATATTTTATACTATACCTACTATACCTAGGCTATATATACCTACTATATAGTAAAATAGTAGAATAATTGTGTCTGTAGGCGAATTTACTTCTGTAACAATAATCACAGTGTAAACTCGTGATGATCAAGATGCCAAAACCGTGAAATTTTAATTATTTTCTATCTTATTGTATGTTCACGCATCACGCAGAAAATAGTTGACAGATTTTAAGTAAACTTCACATAATAATATCTTAAATTATCTATCAGGATATAGGATACTTTACATCTCTTTACATTCGTGACAAATTCTCCATGAGAGAAAGTCAAAACCGTAAATTTCAGTTTTTGTCCATCTACTCGAAATTAACTAAATTCAGCAGTGATAGCTTACGTCATTTATTAAAGTATAATACTCTTTTTAGCCTGTTTAGTTCAATATATTATACATGGTACAGAAGCAAAAACCTTAAATTTTGGAATTTTTGTATAACCATTTCATCGTTATCTATTTAATATTGCCTAGCTTGTGGTCTGGTGGCTCATTTGGATAAGGAAAGGAACGCTGTTTGAATCTTGGTCTCGTCTGGGGATTTACAGGTCTTAAAACTGATCTTCATCTCTAGAAAAGCTTAGCTTTGCTAATGTGATGTTACTAGGATTCTCCGTTGTTCGGATTCCACGTTAAACTTTAGGCTATATATGCTTGTTACGATTGCTAGATTATTAAGACGGACACCAGATCTTTGCTACCGCATGAAATTATCTATTGTCTTGACGGAGGTTTCTCGTAGTCGAAATTCCCAAGATGTGTTATATATCTGATGATACTAAGTTCATATTTGCAATACTGTTAAAATGTCTAATAACTTTTTTAATTGAAGGTAGATAGCAATCTTCTCAGGTATTGCTTTTGAGCCATCAACATACTTTCCCAATGGCGAATATGGATATAACTGAAATATGCGTCTAATATTTTTATTTGTAGGCTTTGTTACTGTTGAAATTACAGCTACAACATTTTGCGTATTAATTTTAATTAACCAAAAGTGTTAAAAATGCAATAGAAATTTAACTTCGCAAAACGCAAAGTTATTGGTCGAGTCGGACCGTGACGTCAAAGTACACATTCATATTGTAATTTAGGAAGCGTAGTTACTGGGTATTTTAATAATTTTGTGACTGTGTTTAAGTTTTATCGTAATTATCAGCATAAATGGTGAAATATTGCTTTCTTGCTAGAATACCCTTACAATAAATTTATAATGAATGGAAGCAGTTTTATAGAATAATGTCCCAAAAAAATGTTTTCATGATGATCAAACCCGGCTTTTACAGTCGCTGAGTGAAAGAGGCAAAGTATGTAAGTGTTAGATATTTGGATTATTAATTTTCTTCCGTTTTTAGTGCATTAGTTACGAATTAGATATACTGAATGTGTAAGTCTTTAGTGGTGTACTGCCGGATTGTGTTGTGAAGACTTCATTGCAATCATACACCAGGAAAGTTTCAATTCTTACATTATTTCTCCACTTAGTTTTTTGGTACGTTTTCAATTGAAATAGGTATTTAAAAATATATATATATATTTCATTCTCGTCGTTTCTAAACGTGTGTGTCGTCAAGAAGTATTTTAAACGAAATACGTACCATCGAGAAAATCAGTTTTTTTTTTCTGCAATCAATATGTTTAATTCCGTGATGTGATTGAGTGTAAATGGTTGAAAATAAAATAATGAACGTGACGAAAACAGATTCGCCTCCTAACCAATGGCTAATGGTGAGGCATATTAGGAGTCATTGTTAATATATGGGCCGAAATTTTGTTTGTTGTATCTGTTAGAAGTGATGTGATTTGTTTTAAAGTTGAAATCAAATTAAAAATTCATGTTCAACAATTCCTGCAGATAAAAATAAATAAAAATAGCTGATACTGCGGGGATTTTATTCCGAGTCGGAAAATTACCTTACCTCCTGCACCACGCTGACGGTGGGCAATTTTATAACTAAACGACATGTGGACTTCTTTTAGTAGTCGCGTTTGAAGAAACGAATGTAACATGATCATATCATTATCAGCCAGTTCAATCATTAAATGACGTGAAGAGTTCAGGTAGACATATACCCTTCATCTTACATTTTGGTGATTGAAATCCGTTTTTAAAATGTCTCCTTTGCGGGCTTTGAAAGGTTCGTAGTTGCCTAGGATTGAGAAATTATTTGAAAAATATACCTATTAAACTTTTGTAAACTAACTTATGATTAGAGTGTGAATAAGTAACGAAATGTTATGTTTTGTTACAAATTTAACAGATCAACATTAAACATTACGTACTTACATTAAAATGATCTTCACGGCAATATAAACAACTAGTTGAAGATTCTTTACGTCTTCTCAGAGGTAAAAACCATTTTTTTCTTACATTCTCATCTCGCGGAAGATAAAAATACACTTTATCAGACGCAGTTATTTTCGTATTTTTGCATTTATACACTGGTTTTCAATCTGTTTCCGTATTGAAATTAGTTATAAAACATAAAGCTTTTAAAATATAACACTCCACAATATACAATACGTCACTGCAGGCAAATTTTAATATTTTCATCGATATTATATTTTGGCAGTTATACAGGGTGTTACAAAAAGGTACGGCCAAACTTTCAGGAAACATTCCTCACACACAAACAAAGAAAATATGTTATGTGGACATGTGTCCGGAAACGCTTACTTTCCATGTTAGAGCTCATTTTATTACTTCTCTTCAAATCACATTAAACATGGAATGGAAACACACAGCAACAGAACGTACCAGCGTGACTTCAAACACTTTGTTACAGGAAATGTTCAAAATGTCCTCCGTTAGCGAGGATACATGCATCCACCCTCCGTCGCATGGAATCCCTGATGCGCTGATGCAGCCCTAGAGAATGGCGTATTGTATCACAGCCGTCCACAATACGACCACGAAGAGTCTCTACCTTCCTGCAATTGGGCCAACTGGCAGTGAATCGAGGAAGTACAGTACATACTAACGAAACTAAAATGAGCTCTAACATGGAAAGTAAGCGTTTCCGGACACATGTCCACATAACATATTTTCTTTGTTTGTGTGTAAGGAATGTTTCCTGAAAGTTTGGCCGTATCGTTTTGTAACACCCTGTATAACAGAGTAAATAATTAATTTAAAATATAAAAATAGAACATGCATCTATCGTATTAGTGGTAACAGTTTCATGGAGACAGGTAGACACAATTGATGCTCTCAAAAGTGGTTAAAACATTGCATGCAATATAAATTTGGAATCGAAGGAGGAGAACAATTAAAACGGAAAAAATAGAACTACTTCTCGGCTTTTACCTATGAATCAAATATTTCTTTGACAATTGATTGGTGAATTAACAGCTCAAATCCCACGTGACGAAGTTTCAGGCACAGTCAGGGTTCAGTAAATTCACTGAATGCCGTGGGAAGGATATACTCCGATGTACAAAGTGACGAGGAACAAACATAATTACTATATTTTCAAATATTCAGATGGTTAGAAAATTTCAGAGATCTCTGGTGAGCAGAAGCAAGTGAGTGATGCAGACAGTTCCAAAATAGTATTATTAGCTCAGATTTTTATACTTAATTTTGAAGTGTCAAATATTCATTATGTAGCATCTACGTAGAGGGAAATGCGGTAGATGAAAATCAGGCATCTATCATATAACAGGAATATACCCTCGGCAAGTTTTGTTTACCATATGTGCAGTGTTATCTTCAGTTCTCTACTCGAAATAAACAGAAATTTGTGTTTGAGCCACGTCAACAAAAGATTCTTCTGAAAGCGTTTGCAATTAAATCCAATAGGAACGTTGGATGTGATCAATGTAAGCTGCAATGAAAATCGCGACTGTAATAAATCTAACTGGTGCACTTGTTTTGTTAAGTTTCATTGCACCACATCAGAGAAGGCACTAAATTTTGCACGCTTTGTGGCAGTTTTATTCCGCGTAACAGATGAGCTGTAGGGGCACCCTTTTTGTGGTTTTTGCAATATCCGGAAAGCAATCAATAATTGTAGCACGCCCCGTTCTAACAAACGAAAAAACGGTAAATGTTTGTTCTGTCTCCATTATTAAACGCAGGTGGGCTTTGTAAAACTTCACACTCGTCTCCCTTATTTACCGTGCATGCGAGAGTGTGGAAACTAATCTCCATTTCCAATACGACCTCACACGCTTCCTGCACGTGGAAAACAGTTCGCGAAACACGTGTGCCACAGATGAATTTGTAAAACGACATTAAACTGGTTGTTATCATGTAAAAATGAAATAGTGGTGGTTCTATGGGACGTATAGCACCCGGCGATTATTTCATTCTATTATTGCTGTTTTTAAACATTCTAGCAGCTTAACATTTTAAAATTCGTCATATAAAACAGAAGAACGAATTCGATAATCGTTCACTTAAGCTATCAATAGATATGTGATATATATAGAAGCACAGAAATTATAGTTGCTAAAAATGATAGAAGTTTTGCATAAAAACATTGTATGACTGTATCAAGCAATATTGCTTATTATTATCATTTTCTTTCTTAGTTATTGCGCAAGACATTAAATCGTTTTTATTTTAACTATATTTCGTGGCCACGATTGCTATGACCATTTGACATTGGTTGATTCAATCCTCGATGATGTAAAAAAAATTAAATCACCCAGAAGGAGAAAAGGTAGTGTGATACATGATTTACATACACGAGATTGAGTACCGAACTCCAAAATTCAATCTCGAACTTCTTCGAAGTGGGTATTGTGTGAGGGAGCTGGACACTGTTAGTCATGAACGATCTGGTGGCTCAAAAGTTAAGGCATTTAACTGGAGATCGAAAAGTCCCCGGTTCATATCCCTGCCTTGAAGGGGATTTTCAAAGACCCTTAACCCGACCATCAACTCTGCCATAGTTTGCTGTTTTATATGAAGTACGCCAGAACGCTTCCGTGGTTCGGATTCCACGTTAAACTGTAAGTCGCTTATATCTGGTAGGATAACCACGTTACGTTGAGGCGGCTACGATAGAGGCAGATTGCGCAGCCAGTAAAAACTCTGTCTCTACATCATGACGACCACACGAGTCTTTGCATTTAACTGTTAATTATAATTTATTGGTAGGAAGAGCAAATTAATAATAGTGGCCGTCTGGGAGACTTAGAGAAAAAGATTCTTGATTATTCTGGCAGATGGTTTGTTTGACCGTCTCGCGCCCACAACACATACCGATTGAAGATCCGTTACTACAGTCAGCCACATATAGCGTAACACTTGCGATTACTATTCGCATGGATAAGGCAGAGCAAAACAACCCATTAAATTTCCGCAGAAATATATATGTAAAGTTAGCATCCTCTACTGCAAATGCGAACGCCTTTATACTGTATATAGCACTTGGTCAATTTTTCACCGCATTCGTTGTTTAGCTTCTGTATTTTTTTTTTTTTTTATGAAGACTAAAACTTTTTGTTAGGACGCTCACTCTCTTGGAGACTAGAAATTCTTGTAGATTCCTGAACACCTCGATGATAATTGTTTTTCTGTTGCTTATTGGTGTTATAAATTTCGCCGTAAATAGTTTAATTTTTTGTACAAACAGCTTATTCATAATCGAAACAAATAATAAAGAAATATATATGTGGATACTCTGATAAAATTTTTGCCAGTACATAAACATGTAGACAAAAACCTTGTATATGGAAGAGGAGAACTGACGTGATGGATATGTTACGATTAGTTCGCAAGGGTGAACTGAAAAATTCTAAGGCACGATGATGCATTATTCTAAGTTATAATAATAAATTTACCGAAAGATGTAAGTAACATACAAATATTGTCGATCAGTAAACATCCATGAATTTCCTTTGAACATAATCACCACGTCATTGGTTAAAGCCGACAAGTTTCAGGCGAACCTTGCAAATTGCCTTACTAGGTCACTGTCAATTGTTCTAGGGCTGCAAATTATTGTTTCTCTCGCAGATGATTAAAGTATGTAATCTATTAATACAACCGTTATTGAATCCTTGTTTTATATTTTACACTAAACCACTACCTGAG
This sequence comes from Vandiemenella viatica, assembly GCA_031002005.1. Lineage (NCBI taxonomy): Eukaryota > Metazoa > Arthropoda > Insecta > Orthoptera > Morabidae > Vandiemenella > Vandiemenella viatica. The sequence goes on along the minus strand of JARYHS010012519.1, from coordinate 102,069,852 downwards.
TATATTCGGAAGACAGATACCGCGGAAGAACCATCACAAGTACCTAGGAGTTACTATCGACAGAACTCTCACATTTCGTCAACATATAGCAGAAAACGGCTAAACGTCCTAGGTATTATCAAAACTTATTTTCTATACTGATAAGTCATTCAATGAACCTAAAAACAAAACACCATCTGTACAAAACATTAATATTACCAGTAATAACATATGGCTGTCAAATTTGGGGAACAACGTGTAAAACTAATCTATCGCATTTACAAATTTTACAAAACAGGTGCCTCCGTCTAATCCTAAATGCTGACAGAAGAACGAGAATTACTGAATTGCACGAAGTATCACAAATGGAAACCGAGTCGTAAAAAGACTAACCGAATCCTTCCATCAAAGACTTGAAACACTACGCCAAACAGAAGATAGACTGCAAAACATTGGAATAACAATTCAGAAACGGTGGCACAAGTACAAAGTGCCAATATCAATTATTCACCCACCAATTTTAAATTACCAACACATCAAAGAAGTTTTTACAAAGACCTCCGAGGAGGCCGAAATTTTCCACTTAAGGTGAAAAATAGAACAAACAACAAGGAATTATTAAAACCCTAGCCAGGACGCCAAAGGTATTGGTGCCAGGAAAACAAGCAAAAAAAAAAAAAAAATCCCTATATTATGAGAATTAACGTCATATCTTGAACCCCTTTTTTCTTATTACGTGGAAAAGGAATTAACCTTGTATTTAAAGGTAAGGTGCGTTCATTAAATTAAATGGGATTAGAATGTTGTACGGGAAGAACTGCTTCAACTCTCCGCACCTGGGGCTGGGCAGATTTTCCGTGCTGTGACTGCGGTGACGATTCAGGAATTGTGTATCACATTGTGCGGAATTGTCCATTGCGTGCCTTTCCTGCTAGAGTGAAAGACTTAAATTTTGCTACGCCGGAGGCGGTGGCCTGGTTAGAGCGCCTCGTCGTCATGTTGTAGTGGTTGAGACTGGAGATCCTGCCTTAGTGGCCGGCTGCGGGAATTCTCCGCTGAACTATGTGTATATATGTGTGTTTACTTTGAAACAAAGTTGTTCAGTGATTATAGTATAACTAGCAGATACCCGCGACTACGTTCGCGTGTTTTAAAAATTTCTTTATCAAAATTGAGTATAGGAAGTTGTTGGTAACGAAGGATTGGTCCCAAACAACACAGAACAACATTACAGAAAATCCATCACTATATCATTCTGCCATCGAACCTGTCTCTTGAATTTTCAACATATTTGAAAACATAAAAACAAATGAAGGTGAGGGGATGTGTGGGGGGGGGGAGGTTGTTAACTAAGGGCAGCTTTATTTCAGTTTGGTCTTTTTCTTCTTTCTTCAGCATGAGCATCCGATTCTTGGGTTCTAATAACTTTAGCTGCTCGTACTCTGCTAGAGCTAGGATTAGGCCAGTTTACGCCAGCAAGGCATGTCAAAAAAGAAGGCAAAATAAACTGGTGCCAGAAACATTTAAGTAGACACAAAGTACTAGGACAGAGAAAATCGACATTTATACTAAATAATATGTTTTTTCTCTAAACAAAATTTAGTAACAAATTATACACTAACATAATGCGCGAGAAGCACAACTTGAGAAAACGACGTAACTTTACAGACTAACACACAACTCACCCGATAATTCTAAAAATTTCGTGACTACAACTGTTAATCAAACCGAAAACAAAACTGTCCTGTGCCCTCCCTACAGATTTTCTTGTCAAATTCCGTCAATATCGGTATAGGCATTTAATCAAAACGTAACAAAAGACAGAGACTTACTTCCGTATTTACAGTATTATGACTGCAGATCACATACACACTGAATGCGAATCCCCCTTGAGGGATGGATATAACGTAAAAAAGTTTACACCTACCTCATTGCAAGACTACCTACGATTTGCCTAGCATTGCACCAGTAACTTTGAGATATCTACAGTTTAACATTCAATCCGAATAACCGACGGCCCAGGCGTGACTCTTACGATCAAAAACAATTTTTAAAAACCTTAGCCACCACGGAGATTTGAACCGCAGATCCCGAACCATACATTAGTAAGCAAGCGCTTTAACCACTGAGCTAGCTGACCACTACACGGAAAAATAGTACAGTGACCTCCATATCCAACGCGTCTGTCTATCGCCGTTCAATAATATTTCGAAATTGTAAGACAACATGTATTATTTATACAGATAATTTTTCAACCAAATGTAGACAGTATTTTTCTCCTTGTTTCAAAGGATAAGTGTGCTAAGCTTCATCAAGATCGGATGAAAACTGTGGATTTGTATGAAGAACAAACAATCATACATACATTCATCTTTTTATATATATATATATAGATAGATAGATTGTCGTTGAATGTTGTAAATGTCATATAGCTGCATACGCAAAATTAATGAGAAGGTATATTCAATTAAGTAATTCCTTGAATGCATTCATGGCTTGTCGAAGTATCGCAACGTAACTATTTGTTTTTTGCTGTCGTCAGTCTTTCGACTGGTTTGATGCAACCCTCCATCCATTCTTATCTTGTGCTAACCTCTTCATCTCCACATATCCCTTACAACCAACGTCCTCAATTATCTGCTTCATATATTATAATATCTGTCTTCCTCTACAGTTATTACCTTCGACTGTTCCCTCCACCAGCAAATTAACCGGTCCAGCATGTCTCAAAATATGACCTACCAGCCTGCCTCTTCTTTCCGTAAGCTTCTTCCACAAAAATCATTCCTCCCACATAGTTTCCAAAACTCGTTCATTTTTCACATTGTCTGTCCACTTAATTTTCAGAATTCTTGTGTAGCACCACATTTCAAATGCTTCAATTTTCCTTCTATCCAGTATTCCTGAAGTCCATGTTTGGTTACCATAAAGCAGTTTGCTCCATACATAGAGTGTTAAAAAAGATATTTCTAATTCCTAGATAAATATTTGAAACTAAAAGATTTCTCTTTTCATGAAGGCTCTTTTTGCTAGTGCTATTGTGCTTTTAACATCATTCTTGCTTCGGTCATCCGTTGTAATCTTGCTTCCCAAGTAACAGAACTTACTTACATCTCCTATTGCATCCGATCCTATTTTTATATTTAATCTACTGTGATTGGTATCATTTCTGCTATATTTGTCTTGCTTTGATTTATATTCAGTCCAAAATCTTCCTTCAGTATTTTGTTCATTCCATTTAGTAACCTCTCAATATCCTCAGCCCTTTCTGCTAAAAAGACAATGTCATCAGCAAATCGTACATACTGATTTTTTTTCTCACTGAACAGTTATGCCACATGGAAACTTTCTTTATTGCTTCTTCTACAAACAAGTTGAAAATTAAGGGGGAAATACTACAACCTTGTCTCACACCCTTCTTAACTGATGCTTGTCTCTCATGATTCTCTACTTTTATTACAGCCACTTGATTCTTATATTGTTTATAAAGTATTCTTCTGTCTTGATACTTTAGATCATACTTCTCTAAAACCTCGTAACTATATGAAACGTTTTCGATACACAGTAAAGAATAAAGTGTGATTGGCTGTAGAGAATAAATATAAGGTAGTGGCATTGCAACATAGAAATAAGAATAAACAATAATAAAATTAATACAGTACTAAAATTATTGGAAATAAGTTTAAAATATACACAATAACAGTATTTCGTTGTAACATCTTTAAAAAAACCTATACCTGATGCCTAACTGCAACTGGTCACCACGCTATAAAAATATTAGTGGAGTAAACAATATATGGACTACACTGCAGGCAGGAACGCTGCTGTAGCGTAAACAAAGCACTTTGGTGACTGCGGCGGAACCGATGGCGTTGACGTATAAAAGGGAAATGAAATCGGTCAGCATATTTTGTCGCAGTGAATGCTGTGATCAGGTCTAATTAGCTTTAACACAGTTTGCAGTCAGTTGTGTCAACCGCACATTCTCCGTTATCAGGTGACAAATTCGGCTGCTTTTCATAGTCAATTCAACGAATTCAACATAGGCCAATATGAAATATGACTCGTACCGAATAAGAAATAAACTATGAAGGCTCTTGAAAATATGGTGTGTCAATAACTATACGAAAACTATTTATTTATTTCGCAGTTTCACACGTCGTTAAATGTTGTAAGTGTGATCTAGATACAACTAAATAATTTATTTATTTTCTCTGTAAACTTTTAAATTACTACGAGTGGATCACATACGCATGTAGGACCGACTTTAAATTCGTCGGGAAACCAAGGGCAGTCACAGGAGATACCTGTGTTACTAACTCCCTTTCGTCCCCCCCCCCCCTCCTCCTGCTTATTCAACCACCTAACAAAACCGTATGCCATGAAGAGGCCGGTCAAGTCCGGTTGGATTCCCGCTCCATTTAACACTCTTGTTAGCAAGCTTCCCTCGCAACGTATTAAGAGTTACTGTCGGGGTCACTTGCGAGAATCCCTCTGCAAATCTCATGGTACTGGCAACGCCTGCTAACCGCAAGATGGGATTGGGTTAGTCGGCCTGCAGCTTTTAGGGTAAGCGCAGTGCGGATTGCCGAGGGCTCATCTGGGATACGAGGACCCAGTAGGTCCCGACGCCGCATGGGAACTGCTCTATAGGATGCCTAAAATGGAAACACGTCCCCCAATGTAATATCGAAATAATGCGATTACAATTTAAATTGTAATAGCAATATCAGCGTTTCTTGCTGTTAATGATTGACTTTGTTGACATTGTATATAACGACTCACGTCACGTTTCGTAATTAGATGTCTGATTAGTGTTACCAAAAGCCGAATCGGCATGCGCTTCGTATAGATCCTGGTGGATAATGCGTTAACACACAGCTAGGCATTCAAGTAGACGTGGTTTCGGTTTTTCATGGGTTCCTGAAGTGAATGCCGTGATAGTTCTTTAAAAATACATTGCAAATTTTTTAGACTCTTACCACCAAAACTCTTTCGCCTTTAATGACATCGGTACGACAAAGCATAAAGCCCTAAAATAATATGCAGAGTGATTAAAATTAAAGTTTAAGTTTCAAAACGCTCTAAAAAATGAACCACTGATTAGAGTGATGTCAAAACTGAACGGCGTGTTATTGAAGAAGGGGAAAAGAACATGAACAGTGATTCTGCACCAGTAGCTCTGCAGAAGCTCAGGACCCTCAAGGGTATGAAAAAAGGCGTTGGACCGATGACTGTCATGGGTCTGGTGAAAATGATGAAAAAATTCGAAAATTCAGGTTCGTTTGACGTGCAATCTGGTAGTGGAAGGAAAAGGTGTGATTCGGCGGTAGCTGAAGTGGCCACAGCAGTTCAGGAGGCGTCGAACGGTGGTGTGCAACCATGCAGTGCACGGAGAATTACCCGAACATTTGACAGGCCTGTGAGCACGGTGCATAACTTTCTACGAAACATCCTGCAATGCTATCCATACAAAATTTGCCATGTGCAGGAGTTGTTTCCTTCTGGCCTGCCAGCAGGAGAGGGTTTTGATTTGGAATTTCTTACTCGTATGGAAGTGGACAATGATTGGCCGTGGAAAATTCTGTGGACACACGAAGCCCATTTCCATCTGACGGGATATGTTTTACGATTTGTCATTTGTAGACGAAATTCTGATGCTTAGAGCGCCGTCTGTCGCTAAAATTTGGAACGATTTTTTTTTGGTTCATGTTCTTTACCCCTTTTTCAATAATACGCCGTTCAATTTTGACGTCATTCTAATCAGTGGTTCGTTTTTTAGACCGTTTTGAAACTTAAACTTTAATTATAATCACCCTGTATTTTTAAAGTTCATCCAATATTTCTGACAGTTTTTCCAACGTAAATGAAAGTAAATGTTGTTGGAAATTAGATAGGTAAGAAACGAGCTCTTCAAAAGAACTTTCTACTGATCTCAGCCTAGAAGCAAACGACTTATAGAATGTCATCATTACTGTGGTCGTCCTCACATGGCGAGATACTGATTACGGAAGCCTTGTGGACAGTTTTCATAAGTTGGTTAAAGACACACGTTAAACGACAGTGTAACAAAATGTGTTTCATATGACAGCCGGCCACAAGATGTGCCAAATGTACTATGATAGGTGTAAATATCAAGGAAATCAACACACATGTTGGTTTTCCAGTTTAACAACTAAAGCAAGATAATGTTATAGGCGATACCTATTAAAATCGTATATGCCCTTACTGGGTGATTAACGTAGGAATAGCTTCGTACTCATATTCGAAAACCCGTCATTGTGCCACGCTCCGACCCTTCAATTCCAGGGAGTATTACGTCAGCGAGGTGAGAAGATCTGCTTCGACGTATAAAATCCGAGAGTACAATCTATCTATATCACTGCCCAAAATAGTGTGGTCGGTTAGTTCTTGACTCTATTATTACACAAAACGTATGTCAATTTTTATGAGAGGGTTTTGTGACCCCTTAATCGCCTCAGCACAAATTTACAGTGCAGGGGCTGTAATCAGGCTCTTCGTGTCATTTATCTGGTATGGGCGCATTTATTTGTATCTGACCTTTGATATCTGCGTATTATTAAAAATGTAACAGCAGGAAAATGCTATTCACTTCTGCTTAAAATTAATTATCACATAAATTAAAACGGCAGAGAATTTTTTGTTCGAAAAATAGAATAATTCAAAATGCGCTCGCCTCTCACATTAAATACAGTTTACGAAAAAGAAAAAATAACGATGATATTAAGTACTCGTTCTGGTTTCCTGTGGCGGAATAAGAACATTCGCCTTGATAAGAATTTTTTTTTTTTTTTTTTTTTGCATACGCTACAATAAAATAAGATTAACATAAAGATTTTGTTTAAAAGTGATAGGATGTCCCACATTCAGTATCACTTCATTTCTTGAATAAGCTTAAAATAAGTCAATGACCAAAAAATTAACTTTACTGTAGAAAAAGCATGGGGTGCTAGTTATCAGTAATTTTAATTTTTAATTGTTAGCTATTTTTAAAGCTATAGTCGTTATAAGCACAGAACACCTCATACTTGCTTTTTTTACATTAAAGTTAAATGAAATTGAAGGGATGTATGGAGAAACTATATGATGGGGATGATTTGGACACGAGTGTGCTGAAAAAAAAGACAATACCGAGAATCTAGGAGATCCATTTTTTAGGACAGAATTCTACAAAGCGGAGAAAGATTTGAAATTAAATAAGAGAGTTGGAACCAATAAGGTTCCTTCTGAATTTCTAAAATTCCTAATAGATGAAAGAATTAAAAGATTATTCATATTAATATAAAATAATTAAAAAAAGAAGAAATTCCAACTGTTTTTAATAATGGTTCCATCGTCACACTTTTGATGTAAGGACAAGGAAATCGGTCATAGCGTTTTGTAGCAACCATTCCGCCATTCGGCAAGGAGGGATTTTGGGAAACCGTTCTTTAAAGAAAGTTTTGACAGCATATTTCAGTTTAGATACTACGTCATGAAGTTCATCGTAATATGTGAAATTAATGTGTTTGCTATTTTTTAATACCAAATAATACCGATGATAGAAAAATCGAAAGAAAATACTATGTTTGATCTTACGAAATAAGGTGCAAATACGAGTAGAGAAACACACACAAAAAAAAAATTTAACTGGTTAACGTCTCTTAACACCGAGGTCTTTAGAGTCGGAAAGGTTTTTTTTTTTTTAACTGCTTTACGTCTCTCAACAGCAAGGTCTTTAGAGACGGGAAAGGATGGGGGCAAGGAATGGGAAGGAATTCGGCCATGGCCTTTTCAAGGAAGCATCCCGGCATTTGCCTGGAGTGATTTGGGAAACCATGGAAAACCCAAATCTGGATGCCCGGACGGGGATTCGAACCACCGTCCTCCCGAATGCGAGGCCAGAACGCTATCCGTTACAACGCCACGCTCGGTGTCGGGAAAGGATGGGGGGCAAGGAATGGGAAGGAATTCAGCCATGGCCTTTTGAAGGAAGCATCCCGACATTTGCCTGGAGTGATTTGGGGAAACCATGGAAAACCCACATCTGGATGCCTGGTCAGGGATTCGAACCGCCGTCCACCCGAATGCGAGGCCAGAACGCTAACCGTTACAGCACCACTCTCGGTCAAAATAATATCAAGAGAGCAACTTTGTGTAATAAGGTGAATGACCGCGCAAGTATCTGTGTTATAAAAATCAGACATTCAATGTGTGCATTCTAATTCGTACTAGACAATTTTATATGTTTCATAATCTAACACCGTTTCCCCTCCATCATTACGGCGGAGATGAACGATGGACTTACTAATAGAGCATCATACGTATCTTTTATATCTTGTGCATAAACAAACAAGCCTCATTAGATAATTGTGGGACTCGGTACATGTCCAAGATTGCCAAAGAACAAACTACAACAGTAGCCACGAGAAACGGAAGTGGCTATTGGTGTGAGTGGAATCTGCCCCTGACAGATAGTCTTACCAGCGTGACGCGGCCCACACCTGCCAAGTGGCCATCACTCTGCCAGTGCAGAGGGCGCCCTAACGCCCTCTGTTTGTCTGTGTGTTCTGCTCTCCGGTAACGGGCACCAATTTGTCGTAGCAGGTGGATCTGTCTCCACCCAAACAGAGGCACCACGTCTACTGCAACTGGGCTCTCGTACTAGTAAGGAAACACCTTTTAGCGAAATTTTAATCGCCGCAACTGCCATGAACTAATTAAATTTGTTGGATTTTGTATCATGACAATCTTCGTTTGTTTGAACAAACAAGTAACCTCTATAAAAATTAAATTTAAAGTCGGACCTGTCATGTTTTCTTCGTATAATTAAAACTCGGTGCAATATCCGCTGTCAGATCGTAGGCGCTACCATGTAGGGCGTTAGCTTTGTACAATAGTTTCGCTAGGGTTCATTTCGCCTTGTCTTCCATAATGTTAATAGTGTCCGTATATTTTAATATCGGTGGTTAAGGGTGCATTCAGTGTAGAGTATGGGTTGAATTTCGGATGACAACTATAAAGAACTGACGCTTTCACGAAGCCTTGAAGCTGAGAATTTGACACGCATTTATTTCGTGGCCATCTTATAGACCAGTACTGCAGGTATAGACGCTTATGTACAACGATTATATAAATAATTTATTGATACATTCATATTTTATTTTGTGATAAATTTAGTAATAATATGTTGGAAAAAGTTGAATGTACTTTTGCTTCCATAGTAACTGTCAAACAAATAACTCCTTAAGGTGTTTTATGAATGACTGAAATAAAATTGAGCTTTGTACTGCGGTCGAACTAGTGTTAACAACTTATTAATTTGTTTTTGTGATGTTGGCGTTTGCTAGGAAAGTAGTTGCACATATTTGCTTCAGAATTTCAACTGGGTCCCCAGCTTGGCAGGTGAATGGTTTTGATTGGGCTTGGCATACGGAAATACAAGCCTCGTCAAACCATCCACTTTTGGTTTTCCGTGGTTTGCGAAGATCGTTGCATGTTAATACCGGTATAGTTGCTTCAAAAGGTCATTGCCTAATTTCTTCCTATTTTATGTCCTCTTCTCTCCTGGCTCTAAAAACCTCAACCTCGAAAAATCTTAAAATATAAAAAAAATGAGAAGGTTAAATTTTGTACCAACCTCCTCTTCTAAAGCATCCAATATTACGGTTAATCTCTGATTGACCAATCATCACCTACAGAATCACGTTCTTTAATCCCAAAAAACTCTTTGGTACACCCAGGACTTTAGTAACTAGGAATTGTACACCACCACTTATCCGAAGCTGGTGGCACCATACCACGGGGACTTAAACGAACTAACCCAATCCCATGACAAACGCCATGCAAAACAACGTTATCTTAATGATTTCTGAAGAGATGAGAGCCAGCTAATATACATTTCCATCTAAATGTTGAACAAAGAGCAGATTCAAGAAAGGACTTTTCAGGTTTAATTTAAAGTGACTGTTGTCCCCATACAGATATTAAGTCCCAAAGGGAGGACACTTGGCTGGTAGTGTTTAAAGCAAGGATGGGAAAACCATCTCGTTTATTATCATTTCACAAAAAATTATGAGAGTAGAGTGATATAACTGGAAATAAAGGAATATACAAATCGTGAACTGACTGAAAGCCAAAGGTATTTCTCAATAGTGTGGCAAACGACAAACAGCATTAAAAAGAAAAGACAATAAATTATTTGACATTAATTCAAAAATGCTGCATTAGAGACGCAGTTGAAATATGTGTCTGTAGGTAATTATCAGAACTTCCATAAATTTATTAGTACGAAACTGAAAAAACGAAAGCAGTTACCATGGTATTCACTTCAGATCTGAAAAGAAGAAAAGAGTACATCGATTGAGTGTTCAGCTACCTCTAATTCAGGGACAGAGAAATAAACATACAAACTACAATGGAAACGTTCAAATGTAATAATGATAACCTCAACAACTGTTTAAAAGGATTTTGATGGAACAAAATGCAGAGAAGCATTTGAAAGAAATTTAATAGTACCAAAATCAATGTCATTGGGTTGTTGTTGTTGTTTAAGTTTTAGGGCGCGTCGACGACGGGGTCATTAGCGCCCTAATGTCATTGGGAGACACATGCTTGACAAAACCGATACTTACTTTATAAGCACACTTAAGGTGTAACAGTTTGAAATTTCAACAAGTCACGTACTTTGAGAAAAATTACTGTAAACTGTGATACTCTCCACAATAATACACTGCATGTAGAGCTACGACGGATCACACATAGAGAAAAACTAACTCATTTAGGAATTCAGGTGAATTATAGGCAGATATAAACTACTGAAAACAGTGATAACACTCCCTTAAGTGATGAAATGTAATTAAATAACATTTCTATTTCCGTATACAACACGTAATGAACATATCAACTAGACAAAGAAATCAGTTGTTTTAAGTATCAGTGTATATAATATTCGTTTCTCTTTTTAGTTGTGAGAGAGTGGAAATATTCGGAATAAAAATTATATAAACTTGAAATGATCGTAAAATGTGAATAAAGACGAAACGCATTTGCCATAAAAAGCATTTGTATATTTGAAAGACGGAAGGCCAATAGCAAAAAAACAGTGATCATAGAAACCAAGGACGTTAGGCCAAAAATCATCAGCAAGAAGACAAATCATTCTGCAATGAGAAAAAATGCAGTAATCAATCGTTCCTTCGTTATTAAGGTGAAGTATTTATTAAATTCTGTTGTGAAGCAAATCTTTAAGTTTGGAAGCCTTAATTCAGAAGCAGTACGACTTTTTCCATAACAAAGCATTTTGATAAATTCTACCAAATGCTTCATCGGTATTACACACATTTCATAAAAAGCAAGTAAGTTTAAAGTAATAATAGCGAAATTTCAACATAACAATCTGATAAATGTTTCAGTTATGATATCTGTTACCTATTATAATCTGCTATGAAACAGTAAAGCGCAAGTCGTTCTCCTTAGGCAACCAGATAATTTATTATAGCTATACTTGTAAGCTATCATAGTGATTTTGAGTAAATGTGTTTCCAGGCTTATTGAAAATTCTAAGACAACGTTTTAAGTGACATGATTTCAAATCTGTTGAGATTTTCCTCATAGGATTAAGCCATCCTCTCATAAAGAAGGAAGGAAGACTGGATATTTTTAGATTCGGAGCTTCGCTGCTCCAGCTGCTAAAAGATCATAAAGCTATCATCACATTCAAATTGTTTATAATACCTTTTGTTCATGAAGATGTGGAAAATTCAGCAGTTATTTTTAGTACAATTCGTAAAGTATGTTGTATTAAGAAACTAGAACATTTTGTTCTTTATCTAGGCCACCAGAAATAGTAATTAATTTAACATTTACCGTATTTTTTTAAAGATGCAATTGGTCATTTTAATGCATTTCAACGCAGATTGATTTTAATATTTTCAAAGCCAATAATTGCATATTATAATTAAACGGTATTACATAGATAAGGATGGCGCATGAGAATAAGTGTAAATACATAGGTATTATTTATAAGGGGATGGCGTATGGATCACCAAAGAATTAAATTGGGAACTCTATGATTTAATACTAAGTACGACTTAATAAAAAGACTAAAAAAACATAGAACTTTCAGGAGTAGATTTAATTATTAAATGTATTTGGCAATATCTCAATCAGGAACAAACATGTTGATATGTTGACAACGTACAGATACATGTTATTAGACCGGTCTGACTGGCTCATACAACAGTGCTCGAACAACATTGTTACCTTTGGTGGTAGGGGTAAGATAATGTCTGTGGTTTTTATACGTGAAGGACCATAATTCAGAGGTAATATACCACAGTACCTCAGAGCAGGCAGTTAAGAGTTGTAGCACCGTCTACAGTTTTGTCGATGATGAAAGCGAGCACTGGATGATGACCTTAGTGTACCGTTAGTCAAGAAGGCTTAGAAACCCTCTCCGCCTGTCTTCAGTGCAAAGACCCTCTATGTGATCTTCATTGTTCATAATGCTTGTTTAGTCCAGTATTTGCATAGCTCAATAGTAGTGAATCAATATTTTTATGGTTGTTTGTCGGAAAGTCATCGAAGTAATGGCCATTACCCACGCAATCCAGCGACAGATAAAGTAAGCCAAGTTATTCTCTCCTTTTCTCTAACTCTCCCGTGTTTAATATTATGTGGCTACTCACGTTGAGACTTATTGAGGGCAACACTCCATCTAAGCCTGTAGCTAGAATAAGAAGTTTATTTTGTAAAGATGATTTTAGCGAATGTAACATTTTGTAAAGATTTTGTTCATCCTTCATGACGTCTTAAACACAGTGATTTTCAACAAATATAGTCATCTCGGGTGGCTAGCCGAGAGAGAAGGGTATTTTGACACGATATTTCGGCGATCTGATACTCTGTCACCATCTTCACGTTGAAGATGGCGGCAAAGTACAGATCGCTGAAATATCGTGTGAAAACATTCTGCTCACTCGGTTAGTCAGCCGAGAAGACTATATTAATTCTCAACGCCGAGAGGAACTTAAGTAAATAAGAAACATTAAATCTAAATTTAGATATAATACTTCCCTCATCTTCCCCAATACTTTTTGTTGGCAGTATAATAAGGCTCTAATAATGTGCAATCTTTAGTAAAGAAACAGACCTGAATCACGCGACTGAAATAAATTGTATCTGGATAAGTTACATTTGGTGACATGATAAATAATTGGGCAGATAATAACTTGAATGAGGAGGTAATATTAAGCCAATGTGCAAAGTGATGTATTATATCGCAACTTCTTTTTTTCCAATGAACATGTAAAGGTATTTGAAAACTGAGCTCAAAACCACCATTGACGTTTGTGGTACTTCTATTGTGATTACTAATGATGTAATTACTCCAATGATATTCCATACGCTGAAGTGACGGACAAAGTTTGATGAATGCTAACAACTGACGTCGCTCCAGAGCATTTTAAATATGAAAGGAAGGAGGTACAAAACACGAGACTGATAAAGAGATCGTCTCATTCAGCTCTCGCGGCACCATTTTAACATTCGCTCGTGCGTTCTCCTTATAAACGGCAGTGAGTTACATCTGTAATTGGATCGAACACGGTCCCGCGTTAACGAGCAAATTACGCACTACACTCCTGATGTAGAGTACCTCTTAGGTGAGTTCTCTTTCAAATGCTAACGAATTTTTTTTATATACCCTAAGACGAGCGGACAGGAAACAAATTGAGTCCCGACGATAAGGGAGAATGAAGTTTACATGAAATAATTATTAGAAGCTCGCTTTCCGTGTGTGACTGAAATTACAATTTCTCATTCGGTAAGTATTTTACTTTCATTTCACGCATCACAATAGTGCTGACCCCGCTAGCAGTAGAGTACTCTATCACGGCATGCCAATAGCACGCCGAGGCAGCAAGAAACTTGCGGCTTAGTGCGCAAGCGCACCATGGAATAGGAGTAACCACGCTCAGCATTCGACATAGACCGCTGCTATGTGTGAAACAAATAGTTGGAGCTAAAGAAGGCAATGATGGGAAAAATAAGGATGTGAAATACTTCATTAACTAGCCTAAAAATTAGCCGCGTAGTATTTGAAAATGAAAGGAAGTGTTACTGTGGTTTGCACACATCGACATCACATTTCGGAGAGGTAAAGAAATAACTACAATTTCTTGAAGAGGTGCCCGCATAAGACACGGTGAATTTAGTGTTGCTGATTTGAATCGCCATGATACTAAAGTTATTATTACTGCCCACAGCTGAATTTAATTCTGAAAACTTTAAATTTCTTTCGGTTGAACAATGTTACAAACAACCATAGTCATATCGTCAGCAACAATATCAATAGAATTCAGACAGTGTAGTGTATTTCTTTAATGTACTTTGGTCTTTGGCATGTATCTGTTCATTTTACGAAAGATGTGTTTGTCCTTCATGTTGTGTGATGTCTGAAGCCTAACTGTTCCGTTATCATTTATTGCTCCATCCATCGCTCACGTAGAGTAATATGGAATGCCACATTTATTAAGTCTGAAGATTTCAAGCTGTGATAGCGCCGTCCAAATTGGTTTTTGTGTGATGCATGGACAAACAAAATATACGTAAATGGTTTTTACAGATTTATATATGTACAGTTTACTACCTATCATATATTTGCCTAAATATACCGTTGTTCTGCTATTGAAATCAAATAACAGCGTTGAAATAAACAAAACAATAACATAAAAATTCTGTAACTGATCAGGAAAAAGATTTTATTCTTGACGCTGCCCATGACTGAAACCTTTGTCGAAAGCGTCCATTATTATAAGATCAGCGAGGAATTTACCTGGCCTTTATGCGATTCTGCTTCTTTTTAGGATAACTAACTGTTTAGTTTGTGATCTGTAACTCTATAGAATGGCATTGCCGCAATCATGTAAAGGGTAACATCTTGCAATACTCGTTCTCTGTTAAGGCTTGCTTGTTCAACATAATATCAGTATTCTACACGCCGTTTGAGAAGTTTGTTTGGTATCGTGAGTAGCTAAGGTCTTGCTTCAAGAAAAGATGGTGAAATAATACCCAAAGTAAGTTATTCAATATACTCTCTACACAAAGCATAAAGTGGCCGACCGAGCATGGTGGCTGAACGGTTAACGTTCTGGCCTCGCATTCGGGAGGACGCGGGTTCGAATGCCCGTCCGGGCATCCAGATTTGGGTTTTCCATGGTTTCCTCAAATCACTCCAGGCGAATGCCGGGATGCTTCCTTCAAAAAGGTCATGCCCAAATTCCTTTCCGTTCTTGTACCCATTCCTATCTCGTCTCTAATGACCTTAGCCGTCGAAGAGGAGTAAAGCAATAAGTAAAAAAAAACGTAAAGTGGCGAGAACATCTTTGGAATAGAACATAAAGAGAGTTTCTTACGTCACCATTGGGGCATACACTTCACAGTCTGGTATTTCTGTCGAATGGCATTGTTGCATACAAAATTCCACAGTACCTAGCCCAGGCTAACAGAGGTTTGTAACAGCGTCTTCCGTTTCTGTGATGATATGTGGGGAAACGCCAGTTCCGTCAACTTTCTATGAGTTGGGTAAGCTGTTATCTCTTTGCTAAGTGTCAATTTACTTTCGTTAAATATATATTTTTCTGTATTTAATTATATACTCGCCATATAAAATTTACAACTAGTTTATAAGGTGTTTTTGCCTTTTTTAAAATAAAAAAAGTTGTCATTGTTTTTTGTTGCTTTTTTTGTTTGTTTTTGTTGTTATCTTTTTGCTTATCCAATGAATGTAGTAGACGATACTTATACATTGTTTTGTCAAACCAGAGACTTCACATCGCAAAATTGTAGCAGGATTCTGATACCAACAGAAATCTTGTTTTAAATCCAATAATAATTTTAAATATTTCTTCCAGATATGCCACCAAATTGAGTCAACAAAATTCAGTATTTCAGTTGATGGCTTTTCTTGGTATTAAGACGATTACAGCGTACGTACATGTCAAAGATGTTTGACCATTATTACAAACCGTTTTTGTATTTATCTTTCTCTGAATCAAGAGAAGGCTACCGCAGTTTATTATAAATGATGAGAATAAAATAAAAACATTCCTAGTCAGACAGATAAACTATCATACCGGCGAAAGAATTCTGAAAGAATGAACTACTGTGCTTGCCTGTCATTTCCATATCCTCCCAGGACCCCGAAGTTGCTACATAACAGATAGCTTGTAGTCAAGTTGCGGAAATTCCCCATTCTATTTCCTTATCAAGTTGGCTGCCTCACTGTGGCAAGAGTAGATCAACGCCTGGCACAAAGGCATCGCATCAGAAGGCTGCGGCGGCAAGTTTACCACATTCATTCTAAGCGGGTGACAGCGAGGCTCACTAAATTACCAAACTCGCTCTATCTCTGACAGACGCACACACACGACTGACGAGAACACCAAAACCAGAAACACTGTTAGATGTATTTTTGAAACCTCCATAGATTAAGACATATTTTTAATATACATTTTTTTTACCTGTGTGTAGGAAGAACTTTTGGCCCATGTTTATATTCCGTGCTTAATGATTGAACTTGCGATACAACTAATGAATAGTAGCACTCTGGGACCAGCAAGTAACACAACCCCCCTCAGCATTTTTGAAAACATTTCCACGATGGATATTGTTTAAGAAAAAAACATACTTGTTGTGGTGCGAAAAGAAATAAAAAGTAAATTAGACCCTGGAAACGATGTTAGATGGCAAACCAGTTAATACTTGACTGGAAGCAAATACTTTTTTTTTGTTTTTGTTTGTGAGAGCTATCTTTGCAGCAGATATGAGACGCATGGTCTACGTAAATTATATAAAAACGTGCTTAACTTTTGTGTATATGTGGGTGAGTTGGTGGGTGGAATTGGGGTGGGGTTGAAGGGGTCGAACACCAAGGTTATGTAAAGAATGGTCATAACCCGAGGCTGACAATGTCGCCACGGCCTTATTGCCGTAGTTCAAGAATGGGTGTACATCAGGGTTACCAGAATTTTTTCTTCAAATCCGGGGACGCTTTCGGCATTTGTCCTAATGACGCGTTGCTTTTTTTTTTTTTTTTTTGCTTTTTTTTGTAACTGCTTTTACGTCTCTTTTTAACATCGAGGTCTTTAGAGACGGGAAAGATGGGGGGGAAAGGATGGGGGCAAGGAATGGGAAGGAATTCGGCCATGGCCTTTTGAAGGAAGCATCCCGGCATTCACCTGGAGTGATTTGGGGAAACCATGGAAACCCCAAATCTGGATGCCCGGACGGGGATTCGAACCGCCGTCCTCCCGAATACGAGGCGAGAACGCTAACCGTTACACCACCCCGCTCGGTGACGCGTTGCACTTTTACAAGTTAAATGATTAAAGGATAGGTTAACGTAAAAGCCACATATTGTTTATATTTTGTATTTTAAATGAGAATCACAGACAACCATGTTGCACACAGCAAGGAGACTTGATTTTCCAAAGCTGTTGTGTCCAAGACGCAGTATCCTTGTAATTTTCTATTAATCTTAGACACGTACAAGGAAAGACGTGCGCTTCATATCTCTTACTTTAAACGAATATATTAGCAAATCAGAATTTTTAAAGAACTCTCGGTTGATTTAAAAAAAAATCTGAGGACTACAATAAAAATCAGGGGACATTGCGGGGACTAAATCTGTCCGGGGACAGAGAACTAAATACGGGGACTGTCCCCGGCGAACTGTGACGTCTGGTAACCCTAGTGTACATAGCTCTCCCTCTGTGAGTCCCAGTGCATAAAACTGTTTTATTTTTGTTATGATTTTACGGCTTGTAGATGTCTAGGTCGATAGAGGCGAGAAAAGATGAGTGGAATGGAACGGGAAGGAATTTAGCCATGGCCTTTTAAAGCAAGCATCCCGAGATTCGCCTGGAGTGATTTGGGGAAACTATGGAAAATCCAAATCTGGATGCCCGGACGGGGATTCGTACCCGCGTTCTCAACAATGCGAGGCCAGACGTAACCGCTCATCTACCATGCTCAGTTGTAATCCCTTAGCCCCGATGGCAAACTTACGCCAATTTACCTTAATCCTGAAACTGGGTGTTTCAGTTATCAGTAATTTATATACTTCCAAAGAGTTTAACCAGAAAAACTTATGAAGTTCACTTTGATGTACAGAAGAACCGTAACCCCCATAACTGTCCTAATCCGCCATGAATTAGTCGAAGTCGCTGAGCTATTGAAAACCTATAGCGAGAGATATTTTTGCCGTTTAATAATTTAAATAAAACGGCTGAAGTAAATGATTACTTCTACCTTCTATAATATACGTTGCCACAAACCCTACAATAGGGAGGTACAGCTTGGTTAGTAAAAATACGTTACCGGTAGTATGCATGACTTTGATTTTCAGTATTTATAATGTGTACGAAAAACAAGGCACTACCATACATATGATAATAGAAAGACAGCAGTTCTTCTTCTTCTTATTTTTTTTTTTAAATTCTGATATAATAAAAACTAAAAGTTATAATATAAAAACTTTGAAATTAGGTTTCAAAGCTTACTGGTGAATTTAATCCTAACCCGCTTCCCCCTGCACCCATGCACTGGAAAGTTCGTGTATTATATTTTATTTTTTAAAGTTCATCAGAGAAAATTTTTACACTAAAAACCAACCAACAATTTAATTACATTTCATAAGAAATTATTAATTTTATAACGGATATCAGTGAAGGCAACCGAGAGATATCATAAAAAATCGAACAAATTCAAGAAACTAAACTATTTACATTGCGCCGTCAGCTCCGTTTTATGGAGTGTCGTATTAATGACAGTGTTTTGCTCCTTAAACTTCGTCGCATAGTAAACGCGGTTATCACAAAATTATATTACTTCCAAGAAACTTTTCCGAAGCAGTTTATACGCAGTGCACTTGACTCGAGTTGAAAACAAGCCTTCGATCGGATGCTTGTTTTCAACTCGCAGTAATGGTGTGGAGGTTTCCTGGCCGTCACGACAGGCAGTGGCAAAACATTGGCTTGCTATCGCGTGCCGAATAATTCTACATCTGGTTTCCACTTCACGAACGTTTTTGAGGCTGTCGAGATAAACAGAGGAACTGTTATGATCTCTCTAGTAATGTTCTATTCGAAGCGTAATAAGGAGTAATACAAGCGAAATTACAGGTAATTGTCGGTAATTTGGGTAGATTCTAAAACAAGGATACGAAGAATTGCATTGCCACAAACCTTACAATCGCAAACAGAAATAAAAAGAGCTCTTAAAGAGACGAAGATTTGTGACGTCTGTTAAAAATTGAAGAAATATGGCCATTTGTACAGTTGCATAATTTCATCAAATAATGGTCTGTTCACATCCATTATTTTAAAGAAATGAAGTAATTCCCCGACAGACTTAATAAACTTAAAAAAGTTTGAAATCATTTTTTAACTTTTGATTTGTAGTATTAACAAAGGAAATTCTTAAAACAAAGAGAAACAGAAATGACTAAATGTTTGCTTAAAACCGATGTTGAAACAGTAAATTTATGATGAAACATTAGATGATTGAAGTGAACAAATATTGTTAAAATAAAGATCTATTAACACAGTACCAGAGCATTATGGATACGGTTGCGAATTTCTAATTTTTATGGCTGTTTTTAATTCGTTGGAGCTTAAGCTTCGGTGCTAATTTCGTAGGCATCTACTATAAAATTTCTATAATTTGCAAATAAAATTATTTTATTGCTTGAGGCAAGTAATTTAGCACTTCATTCCAAACTTTATTCTAGTCATGGGCGTCCTCATCTAGTGATGAAAGTTAATCACTTCCATACACCTGGATCCAGTGCCAATTTACCAATTTATGCTTGTGGCTGACCCTATATGTATTTATATAGGATCGTGCTATGCCTATTGAAAGAGTGTGCCAGGATGACTGACACGTGGGTTCTAAATGGTTAACCTACGATGCCCTATGACTTGCGCCGACTTTCTTCGTATCTTCTGCTCTTGACTTCTTCTCTCTTGAGCCTATCCTCTTCTTCTCTTGCGCTAGCAAATAAACATGAGCATCGGGGATAACTTGTAAATAGGAGAGGGAGCGGGCAGCTACGAGCTACTTGAAATAAAACAATGTCTATGGAAACCCCATTTAATTGCACTGGACCATAAATCAACTACAGTCGATGTTGTACAAATTAAGAGGTATCCCGTAACCCGCAATACTGACCCTAGGGATGAAACTTAGCCCTACAGTTCACAACTAACAGAGAATGGTGAGGTTGGTGAAGCGAGTATCTATCTCCGAGGCCTAGATGTTATCTTGTAGATCGTCAGTCAAGAAGTGAGTGTGATCAATGTATTCTAACTTGCTGGAAAAGTATTGGCTTGCATGCTCAGCACTGCACGTGTAGCTTGCAACCCGAACTGTCGATCGGCAGAAAGTCGAACAACAGGACGTGCTTACTCGACGTCTGGCTGCATTGAAACTTCGAAACTTACATGATTTCTGTATTAAAATATTATAATAAATGACGTCCCGTCACATATCCCCCGGTGTTGAAAAAACGCGCTACTCCCGTAGCGCGGGAATAACAGCAAACACTAACAATCAAAATTTGGCACCACAGTGTATAGTAAAAATTTTTTTGAAAAATTGTATAAATGGTACTGGTGATAAGTAAGGATCAATATATGCATGCTAACGTGTTACGAAATACCTCTTGCCTTAAATATGCATTCATAAACATAAATAGAATCTTAGTAAAGCAAAACAAAACATGAAATATCAAAGATATGAATAAAAATAATCATAAAATATGCAAAAGAAATAATAATGAAAGTTGAAAATATATTAATTATGTGTGCTGGGTGTTTCCCCATTAGAATTAGTATTTGGCGAGTCTGGAACACGTACAATAATCTGACTGCCTGTTGGAATTGTATTGCCCATAATGGAACGTTTGTGAAACATCTTATTAAGCTGGCGTCTACATATAAAAAACATAATAGTAGAAATGACTAGAATACCAATTATTGTGGAGACACTTATGGAACTAATGAGAATTGTTTGGTGTGCTTTGGAGTGAATTTGAGATCTTAGGTGAGTGACAATGTGATTAAGTTTTACAGAATCTTGAGCGTTTTGTAAATATTTATGCACCTCATCTTTGAGAGGTAAGTGATGGGTTACATTTAAATTAACTAATTCGGTATCATGATAAATTTCATGAGTAAAAGTAGGTAAAAAATAGTTTGGATAAGATAATGAAGAATGAATCTGAGTGATGTAAGTTGCTGGTATTGTAAAATCTGTTCCTGAAATTTGACAATTGGTTGCATTAACAAGTAAACCGGATCCTTCTAACAACAATTTATGAATATCTGGTTTTGTTCGGTCTGCTGATTTACAAGTTGCTGTAATAGTATATGGAGATGGTAATGAAAATATCCAATTGGTATGCATCTTAGAAAAATATGGTTTAGTTAATGTAAAAACTTCTCTCTGACATGATTTAAAATTTTGTCCGGAAAAAAACATATCAA